>JAQIUQ010007474.1:0-600000 GCA_030378365.1 Hybognathus amarus
GGTTACGATTGCTGCATAAATGCTAATTTGGATCTGAATATCTCAGCTCTGGAAGGGTCTAGAGCCTCCATTTTTGCACTCAGGTCTAAGTCTCATGGCCCTCTATCAGAATCCAGAGTTTCAAGAAGATTGGAGAAACCTTTTTTTCACCCTCCCAAAAAAACGACAGTGGTACCCCTTAGTTTTTTTTTTTTTGTGCGAAAAAATAAGTTTCTCCAATTTTATTGAAACTCTGAAATTTTGAGTTTATCTGATCTTCTTGAAACTCTGGATTCTGATAGAGGGCCATGGGACTTAAGACCTTAGTGCAAAATGGAGGCTCTAGACCCTTCCAGAGCTAAGATATTGAGTTATTTAGAATGGCATAAATGCTACGTGGGATCTCAATATCTCAGCACTGGAAGGGTCTAGAGCCTCCATTTTTGCACTGAGGTCTAAGTCCCATGGCCCTCTATCAGAATCCAGAGTTTCAAGAAGATCAGATAAACTCAAAATTTCGACCCCCCCCCCTCCAAAAAAAAAAACCCGACAGTGTTACCCCTGTCGTTTTCTTTCTGGTGCGAAAAAATAAGTTTCTCCAATTTTTTTGAAATTCTGGATTCTGATAGAGAATAGGAACGTAGCATTTATGCCATTATAAATATCTCAATCTCTCTGCTCTGGAAGGGTCTAGAGCCTTCATTTTTGCACTCAGGTCTAAGTCCCATGGCCCTCTATCAGAATCCAGAGTTTCAAGAAAATTGGAGAAACTTATTTTTTCGCACTAGAAAAAAAAAACGACAGGGGTAACACTGTCGTTTTTTGGGGGGGGGGGTCGAAATTTTGAGTTTCAAAGTTTTATAGAGTTTTACAAAGTTTAAGTTTTATAAGCTCAAATGGTCGCCTTGCTCTGTTCTGTGATGCGCGTCGTGACTCTCCTATTCAAACTTGTTTATCAATGAACAAATCTTTTTTCATGTCATTTGATTCATTTAACGAATGAAATGAACAAATTAACTCGGAAAAAGATTCGAATTCATTGATGAATGAGTTTCTACTAAAATTGCAGGATCTTGAAAACAGGCCTTTAAGTGTTAAATACCAAACTTGTCCATTAAGGTCATTTACTTATGAAATTGCTGAAAATATATAAAGTGGATTTTGAAAATGCTTTTTTTCAGGTGCAGAATCACAGTAAAGGGACCGAGGTTGTGCTATTTTTGCTCACTGTCACGCATTCAGACCTTTGATTCTATTTGAATTGACCTTTTAAATGAGCAATGTAGCACAAAATGTCCCTATAAAAAGTACACGAGTTGCGTCAGTAAAAGCACTTCATTTGCTAACACAATACATCTGCCTGTTGCACCCACTTGACACTAAAACTAAAAATTGCCCACTTTCCAAATTCTATTCTTGAAAAATTAATACAACATCCAATTTCAGGATGGTAAAACAAGATTTATGAACTAATTAATGGGCCTGAGACATTTTTCCCAACTCCAGTTAGTTTTCCTCTGCATGCATTAGACCATTATATCATTATGCAGATTATTACATTATAAAATAGATACTATATTGTTGACTATAAAGAGATGTTTTCTTAAAAGTATATCTTTCATGTGTACTGAAGATGTCCTTGGACCCTGTATAACATCTCCTTTTAGAAGACATTGATTTGATTGACAAATCAGTTGATCTAAAATGAAAATTCTCACTTGTCACAATAATGTTATAATTTCAATATCATCATCATTGGATTTCCACTGAAAACCTAAAAGAATTATAAAGATATTTATATGTATTTACCATACAGTTAATTTGCTAAGCATTTTGTGCAATGTCTGTACTCAGCAATTGGGAAATTTGGTTGGTTGCATGAAAAGGAAACAATAAATCAAAGTAATCCATGACTTGCAATACTGCATTAGCCCAGATAATTCTTCATTATCTTTCACGTTGTTCTAAAATTAACACTTTTCTCCCTTAAAGTTGTATTTTTTTCATATAGTATAATTAATGAATACAAGCAAAGAGCACAGAGCAAGAGAACCAGAGCCTAAAGCGATTCCAATTATATCAAGTTTGATGCTTTTCTCTGTTTCTCAACCTTTAATGTAGTTCAGATTCCATTAACGTGCAGCAGAGATGGTCAAAGGCCTTTGTGTTCTGCTGCCAGAGACGTCTGTGGGCACATCAAGTCTAATGAATAAACTCAATCACAGACAATGGGCACAAACACTGGTCATTAAGCGAGCAAACATCACATTTAAGTACGTTCTCCTTCATCCATTTGTCTTCATTTAAACAGGTCAGGGAGGATTCTTCGGTTAAGTGGTCTACTTCTTTTTAGAACATTATGACATTATACAGCTTTAAGAGGTGATGGGAGATCGGCCGCCTCTCATTCACATAGCAGCACACACTGATGGCCAATGCTATTCAACAGTCTCTCGGATTTATTCTCCATATCTTCTATGAGAAATCTCAGCCCAGGGTTTAGAGACATCAAGCCATAAATCTTCTGTGTTCTGATTTAAACCACAAAGCAGATAATAAACAAGAACATGAATGCGTCCTTTTAGAGAACAAATTGACTATTGTGTTTTGGATGCTGGTGTCCTTACCTGGACATCTTGACTAACCAGACATGGGCTGTGCCACCAGCTAGACCAGCACTAAACTGGCTTAAACCAGCTTACACTCTAAAAACTAATTCTTCCTTATTGACATTGATAGTTCCATGAAAAAAACTTTAATATTTATGGAACCTTTCCATTTCCCAAAAGGTTCTTCAGATTATTAAAACGCTTAAAGGTTAGTTCACCCAAAAATGAAAATTCTATCATCATTTACTCACCCTCAAGTTCCAAACCTGTATGAATTTCTATCTTCTGCTTAACACAAAATAAGATATTTTGAAGAATGTCAGTAGCCAAAAGTTGATGGACCCCATAGTATTTTTGTTCTTCATACTATGGATGTCAATGGGCCCATCGAATATTAAGATGAGTGTGTTTGGAAAGTCCAACTGATTTGTGTCCTTGGCTTATAGTAAAATGAAGAGCGGTCACTATTCTTAAAGCTACACTGTGTGATTTTTAACCCTATCTAGTGGTGAAAAGGTATATGACCATCCAGTGAATATTAGTTTCTGTTCCTCTCAATTCCGATTTCGTTTTAACTCCTACGGTGGCCAATGTAGTCCCAAGATTAACATGGCTTCCGGTTCAGACCTCGTCCATGAGTGTTAACTCAAACATAAACGCAAAAGGCGAAGCTTGAATCAATGGGTATATCCTCTTTTGGCTAATGTACTTTCAATATGGAAGGTCAACATGGCGACCGACATTAGAATACCCCTTACCCGTATGTATTTTCAATGGCATATTATACACTCAGAGAATACTTTATTACTTGACGCGAAGTAAATATACATCAGTGAACACATATATTTTTAAAAGAACTAAGTGTTTTTAGCTAAGAATAAACTGAAAGAGTTACACAGTGTAGCTTTAAAGACTTTGAACTTGGTTCTGTTATTCATCGCCTGTAGATGGTGCCTGAAGTTTTCTTTCAATCATGAGAGAGAGAGAGAGAGAGAGAGAGAGTGAGTGTGAGAGAGAGAGAGAATATGTGTATATAACACACATATATATACAGAGAGAGAGAGAGAGAGAGAGAGAGAGAGAGAGAGAGAGAGAGAGAGAGAGAGAGAGAGAGAGAATGTGACAGACAAAGCACATAAGCCATCTTGTAGAAGATGAGACGCTCATCTCGCACGCTCTTGTCTAGGCATGTTAATGTTGTTTATAGGTGTCTGGCCTTGACAGACATGTTGCACACACGCATCACCACACACCTGCCACTATAACCAAATCAGTCTTTCACATCAGAGGCTTCAATAAACTGCAGTTCATAAACTTCTAGTTTAATAGTACCATTAAGAATGAATCTTTCCAGTTTACAGTACTTGATGAATCCACTGGCACATTATACTGGAGTGCAAACTGCATATTTACACATGGATACAAATCTTTTTAAGTAAAGGAACAAGAAAACGGCTGACGGTACTAGTCTAATGGGTGTTTATTGTCAAGCTGTCCTTTATTCAATAATCACTTGACAGCCTTCTTCTCCAGTGACCTTCATACAGCACTCCTGTCCATCCGCTGTTGGATTCAATTATGGCAGGTCATTTTCACCAAACAGTGTTTCAGGCCTCAGTCTTGTTTAACCTATATTTCTCTTTTCTGTCCTGTGATGGTATATGGCAAATAAGGACAATCTGTCTCCATCTGTAATAATAATATACTGTTCGAAAATCATTTTAACCTTGTTTGAAGTAAATAACACTGATTCGTCATTTGTTCTCCTACTTTGTTTTCACGTTTTTCCATTTTTTTGTATCCACACAAATATGTAGCCTACATAAACATATTACATTCATATAGTTATTTACATTTATGACATCTCATCATCACTCACAAATATTTATTTAGACTAAAGGAAAAAAGTGTGTTTGACCAAAGCAATGTTACTTTTATTAATTTACATCTTTAAATAAAGTTACACAAATCATGAGCTTAGAATTATATGGTTCTATTTAGGTTGCAGGTAGTTCTGAGATATTGAGCATCAAAGTTTTTACATCCCAGCTGGCAAAACTGTTAATCTTCTATTATAGCCATCTATTAATGTTTATATATTTTTTTTTTTTCAAAAATAATACCACACAGGCATTAATAAACACCTAATGGATCAGACCAAAAGTGGAGATAGAACCTTATAATTCTAAGCTCACTGAAATGTTGATAGCTTTTGTCAACACTATCAGATACTTGTGTGATATGCACAAGTGATATGGAAAATTATTTGCAATAATTTATGTTTATTTTGTCAGCACTGCAATTTTCTTTCTAATGGTGATGAAAATGTAATAGAATGAACTGAAACCTTTATCCTGTCTCAATTCACTCAAATATTGAAGCGACTGCTCGTTGCATACAAAACAGAAAGGTAAACTTAATAAAAAGAGTAATAATGAAAGAAAGGAAGAGTGTAAAAGCACAGTGGAAAATTGTACGATTACATAAATATTCACAGACAATGCATTTGATTTTGCCAACCAGATGGACTTGACCTGAGAGAGAGAGAAGAAATATGACTGTAATTGAAAGGCACAATCACAGTACAATGTGAAGTACTTCAAACAAAATGATGTCTTATATTAGCTGCATATTCTTTTTTCACAATGGAATTTTCACCATATGACACATTTCAAGGTGATTTATAAAGGCATTTTCACTGACATCATCCTGCAGATCAATGAGTCATGCATTCAAGGCCCTGCATTGTATAGATCAAGTGCATCCGATCTTACTGGTCATATAGAAAGTTTTCCTTGTTTATTCAGATAAGGGGAGAAGTAGAGGCACGTTGCGCGCTGCTTGCCCTGAGTATTGACAGTAGTATTTATTGGTTCATGGTGGTGGTCCGTCACAGCCAATTGGGCAGAGGAATGAAGTACACAGGACCTTGGAGTTGCGACTAGTAAGAAATGCTCTAGTGTTGTGAGCACTTGCTCTGCAAACTGAAGAAAGAACCTGAGACTTTTTGATGAATTTTAAAGAATGTTTGTAAAAAATTAAGGGCCAATGGACCTGATTAATCCTTTCTTCAAACTTGCAAAAGTGCTACTGTAACAGCAGTAAACAGCATTTGTGAAGGTGATGTTACACACAAGTGGCTTGCAGAATACAGCTCAAGCCTTGAAATGAAAAGTCATTTCAGTCATATTATTCAGTTTTCACTGAGGAAAAATTAGTAACCAGGATAGTTTGATCCATGCGAACCAAGATAACCAAGACTTATTGCCTTATGTACTTAATACACTGAAATTCACGATCACGACTCACTTCAAATTTGATCAAAGCACAATATTGACCTAGATAATCTAATGGCCTAATAATTGTGTCCATGACAAATCTGGTCAAATTAATAAACCTTTGATGAACTGCTATCAAAATTGAATGAGGATACATTTATTGATACAAATTTCTCAAATCGTAACTCGTACTGGTAAAGTCGACTGGCAGTGGTTGATTAAAAAGAGTATAAATTGCTCTGAATTAGTGCATACAAATCTTTTGTCAGCTGCAGCCTTGGTTATTTCATTTAGGCATAGTTGATATGCGTGTATGTGTTCATTTGTTGTTCTCCTTGACAGTGTCAGCAAAGGCTTAGCGTGGTGTAGGTAGAAAACAGACGATTAGAAAGTATTTCACAAAGTGGCTTTATTTAAAGAAAGATAACCATAAACCAGACCATGCGTTAATGTCTGACCAAATAAACATGAACTGAAAACACATGGAACTAAATACTCAGAGGAGATAAGGTCAATTAATTAACACAGCTAGATAACAAGCAACTAATAATATTTTAATAGCTGTAAAAATTAATATGCTATATCCAGTCAAACAATTGTGGCAACAGATTACAATCAATATTATTAACTAAATGTAACAAATTAGAGTTCGAATAGTAATTAATCAAATTAATTCCTTAAAAGTTAACCATTTAAACTGAGTAAAACTTACAACAACCAAAAAAGAACATAAATTTGAGTCACCAATATGGTGTATTGGTGTTTGTTTTAAAATGACGGTTTTCTCCTTCAGTGATTCTGCTTTGTGATTCTCTCTTTGACGTCTGTCTGTTAGTGAGATATTTTTGTTACATTTTTCTGTGTAAACTTTACTCATTTTAAATGGTTAACTTTTAAGGAATAATTTGATTAATTATTACTCAACTCTAATTTGTTAAATTTAATTAATAATATTGCTTGTAATCTGTTGCCACAATTCTATTGATTAGATAAAGCATATTCATTTTTACAATGTATCTAAGACAAACTTCAGATTATTTTCTGAACTTTTTATATGGTAGGTAACTCTTTATATTTTATCTAATGTATTCAAGGAAAAGGAAAATAGTACTTATGATATTAGACTACAATAGTCTAATTACAATAAAACTATAAAGTCAGAGAGATCACTGCAACTGTAGATGGGATTGTCAGTCTGATGGCTGTAATTATGCAAACTATCCTCTTTGAACAGAGACAGAACAGGACACAACACCTCAAGCAAAGAGACAGAGAAAGAGAAAACAGTTCATCTTTTATTCATTGCATCGTGCCAGCTAAGTCTCACACAGACGATGAGATAAAAAATAAATAAATAAACATGCTCTGTATAAAACAGAAAAAAACAGCAACAGTGCACTTTAGCACACAGACAGTGATCCCATAGTTCATCCCATTGTTCATTCAGTGCCATTTCATAATTCAAATCTAGTATTTACTTTGGGAAAAGGTATAATATCTGATAGTCTCTGAAAACACAGGTAACATCAACAGTGTGTCAAACAGACCCAGCATTATAAAGAAAAGTAGATATTTTTCGAATACAAAAAACCCTCAATGATTGTGTTATGCTTTAGCATAAAACTTCTATCTGATCTTTATCATCTTCCTCTTCCTCTCTCTGTCTCTCTCATCCATTGTTTATGAGGAACCTGAAGCCAGTTCACCACTGCAGAATCTCCAGTGTGCTCAAACTCCTGATGCAGTGATCAGACTTTTAAAGGGCTAGTAGTCAAAGCGACTCTCAACTACGCAACACAGGCTCATGGGAAAACGGACAATAGTCTGTGGCAACATTTTTGCAAAACGCAAAATAAGTCCCAATCACTGCAGTTTCTAACAGAAATGAACACAGTAACAGCAATCACTAAATCGTTTTCACACACAATTATGATTAGATGGATTATTGAAGACTTGTTTTCACATGGATCCTTACACATTTATGACCTCAAAACACTTTTTATCACAGTAAACGAATATACACTAACCTAAAGGATTATTAGGAACACCTGGTCAATTTCTCATTAATGCAATTATCGAATCAACCAATCACATGGTAGTTGCTTCAATGCAGTTAGGGGTGTGGTCCTGGTCAAGACAATCTCCTGAACTCCAAACTGAATGTCAGAATGGGAAAGAAAGGTGATTTAAGCAATTTTGAGCGTGGCATGGTTGTTGGTGCCAAACGGGTCGGTCTGAGTATATCACAATCTGCTCAGTTACTGAGATTTTCACACACAACCATTTGTAGAGGTTTACGAAAGAATGGAATAAAAAAGGAAAAACATCCAGTAAGCAGCAGTCCTGTAGGCGAAAATGCCTTGTTGATGCTAGAGGTCAGAGGATAATTCAAGCTGATAGAAGAGCAACTTTGACTGAAATAACCACTTGTTACAACCGAGGTATGCAGCAAAGCATTTGTTAAGCCACAACACACACAACCTTGAGGCAGATGGGATACAACCCCAACGGGGTCTTCTCATCTCCTTTACAAATAGGAAAAAGAGTCAACAATTTGCAAGAGCTCACCAAAATTGTACAGTTGAAGACTGGAAAAATGTTGCCTGGTCAGATGAGTCTTGATTTCTGTTGCAGACTGATCTCATGAAGTAGCGTGTGTATGACACGCCAATTTGTATTTCCATTTTTGGCGTGCTATCAACACGCATAATCGCTTTTCAGCGTGTTTATGAACGCCTTAACGTTATTACTGTATATATAAATCTATGACTTACCTCAACCCCTTCCCTAAACCTACCCGTCACTGGGGTTAATGGCATTTATGACTGTCCCCTTACCATATTAGGAAAGAAAAAGATATAGCTCCCCAGATGAAGATGTACATTTTGCTTTGTTTCCGTTCTCGGACATTTGAGCGGCGTTTACAGATACGCAGAATGACCGCGAACGTTAATGGCGTGAGACATACACGCGGATACTCCATATGCCCGTTTTTGCTCAGCTCAAGCTTTCTCAGTCAGCTGGTACAGAATTGTAGACTACTTGTAATGAGGAGAGCTCTGGTATGAATACTGTGATAAAGTGACGATAAAATAACAAAAAAACAAGCTAAAATGCCATGTACGATTGTGTTTTTATGACATATTTGCTTTTGTTAACACAATCGGGTAGGTTTAGGGTTTTATGTAGGTGTATGTAATTTTAAAATGGAGCATTTTTTAGAGTCAGTCCTTGGACATTTTAATTCAGAACTGCTGTGCTGTACGAACTTCAACGTAATAAAACGTTGCCATATTCACAATGATCTGCTCCGGACATAAAGAAACAAGCTTGTAGCACCACTCACTGGACAGTGGACATTCATTTTGTCTTTCTGACTTTCATTGTGCACGTGAAAGTCAGAAAGACAAAACATGCACATTGCAACGTCACCTTTATCAACATTTTGACAAGACAACCCTCATCCCAGAATATGCGAACACAATGCTCAGCCAGGACAACACATGCTCCATTTACAATATTTAAAATTGACATGTTTATAACATTAGTATTGTGACACTATATTATCGGTACAACTTAAAACATTATCCACATGCACACCTACCATATATTACTTCATACAGTTTTAAGGACTTGAACTCTCATTCCCATTTAGGCCCACAAATTTATACTGCCTGGATAGGCCATGGTTCTAGGAGGAAGTTCATCCTCCTTTTGTGGCCTTGACATGTTATTTCCCTTTAACATGTGATTGTTACTTTTATTTAATTGATTACATTTAATTTTATTTATTGGTTAATTGTATATGTGCTTTCTACCTCCCATGTTTTGACAGCTTTGACCCAAATAAACTTAACAAAACTTGTCCTTCCTGTGTCATTGGGAAATTCAAATTTTCATCATTCATTTAGAAGCAGTTGTTCAAATAGCCTCACCTCTTTTTGTGCTCCCCCTTCCAGTATTCTCTGTAGAATCGGACTTGGTTGGTACATCTGTGATTTGCTCATACTCAACTAATTTTGTACAGGCCATTTCATACGTAGATTTAGAGGCAGACAAATAAGTGGCAATTAGTTTAATTCAGAGCTAATTTAAAGTGGTGGCTGATTGCGATTTCACTTTTTTCAGTTGGTGGTGTTGATAGCCTTGCCTACCTAATTGCTCATCTGTCCTGAAGCTCTGCTGATTTTAAAGGATAAGCCACTTTCCCATTAATGTACTGGCCTTTTTGAGTGCACCTCTCACACCCTTAATAGCCTGTATGGCCTTTGGAACATTTAAGAAAGGAAGGAGCAGATGCATCACAAATAAAAGCTTTGGGTAATGGTATCCTGAAATGCACACAATTCCACTCTGAGAAACAGCTTTCATATCTACAATGAATTCTTGTAAATACTCTTGCACATTTGCGGGTTTTAAATGCACCCAGGTACACTCCAATTAACAAGACACTACACCCTGGAATTTCCTTAATCATATGAATCGGCCACAGACTCATACTGGAGCTACAGAATAAGGGAAATCCATCTATGTTAATTTGAAGTGTGAGAGTATCAGTCACATTTGCTAAATGTATAGAGAATGTTTGAATTCCAAAGTGGTAGGACCCCCCAGCCAATTCCGCCACATTGCAAGATCTGTCAGTTGACATACAAGTTCTGCCATCCATTGGGATATCAAGGCCCTTCCTCCATAGGATTTTAAGAAGTGCAGACAGCGCTGTTTGTGGTATGTTAAATTCTGCAGCCTACTCTGCAAGCTCCAATCATTCTTGTCTTCTTCCAAGTCAGAATATTCATCTCCATGCAAATTACTGCCACTATCACAACCAGGCATGTCACCTGGCACCCAGTTTTCAGAATCCAAATCGTTGAATTAGGAAATGTTAAAATCATAAAAAGAATCTGAGAAAATTCTTTTAAATCATTTGACTCAAAACTGTTCTGATCACAAGCATCGTAGAAAGTGTCTGTGGAATCTTCAGTATGCTTCCTTTTCAGAATCATGTGCCACCAAATCACCAATTATAGACTTAAGGAACACTAGATATGGTTCCTTAGTTCATGAATAGCTACACAAGAACCAATGAGTAACACAATATTAACAATCTAGTAACTATAACAAGAAACTATGATTAACAAACTAGTAAGTAATAGCACACAGATGAAAGTGGTAGTTCACTATTAACTAGTCAATAACTACCATTTCTTTAATACGTCCCAGAGAACTACTGAAAAAGTTTATTAACAATCTAGTAACTACTAATAACTAAAAGAAACAGTTATTAACAAATTAGTAAGTAGCTCACAGATGAAAGTGTTACTACATACTTCTGTGGGAATTACTAATTATCTGTATTATATAGTGAAGACCATGGGAACTAACTAATGACTCAAGTGTTGCTAAAGACATTTTCTAAAAATACACTAAAGTTCACCAAAAATCTCAAACGCTTGCACAAATCATGACTAGATCATGTAGTAACACTTGAGTCATTACTAGTTAGTTCCAATGATCTTCACTTTATAATATGGATCCAAATAATTAGTAATTCCCACAGAAGTATGTAGTAACACTTTCATCTGCGCACTATTACTTACTAATTCATAATCAGAGCTTTTATTTAGTTAATAATAGTTACTTGATTGTTAATTAACTTTTTCAGTAGTTCTATGGGAAGTATTAAAGAAATAGTAGTTATTGATTAGTTATAGTGACCTACCAATTTCATCTGTGCGCTATTACTTACTAGTTTGTTAATCAGAGTTTCTTGTTAGTTAATAATAGTTACTAGATTGTTAATATTGTGTTACTCATTAGTTCTTGTGTAGTTATTCATTAACGAAGGAACCATAATCTAAAGTGTCACCATAGACCCCTTTTCAAGGAGACGCAAATGTTCCTCCACTTTTGCTGATATTTTCCTCCTTTCAGTTCTTTTCAAACACTGCATTATTTCTCTAAAAAAATAAAGCATTTTAGATTTTAGTTATGATTACAGGGGTTCGGAAATTACAAATAGAATTTATAGAGTGCAATTGCAAATTATATAGTTTGTTAAAGCTGGTATTAATGTGGCTGGTTTTACCAACTGTTCTTCTTGATCAGTAGGTTACACTATTTGAAAGATAGCTCATAGTCTCTGTTAAGGCCTAACCTTTTACTCTTGTGTGTCAGTTGATTTCTATTATGCGCGACGGAAAGACTAAAAGACTGCAAGACAGTGCTCTTTGAAGACTATGAGATTGAGAGATCACTTCATCTGGAAAGCATCTGCTGTTTACTAACATCTGATCGACAACTTTAAGTTTAACGATTATTCTAAATCATTACATCTTAAAGACATCTTCTAAACGTCTATTTGACATCTCACAGGAAACATCCTATAGACGTATTGCAGATGAGCAAACACTCTAAAAAATACGTCTTCTGATGTAAACACACACATCAAATAGACGTCTCTGTGATGTACGTGTGCTATCGGCAGTTAACTGGTTTACAGCATTTGAAAATCTAAACAGCTTAATAGTCTAATGCAATTCGAATACAATTTGGACCTATATAGTGGCTATTGTTAAAACTACTCTCTATATAAATTGATAGTTATATCACAAACAATTTACTGTTATTTAGTCAACAAAAATCTGAACTAATAGATAATCAATGATAAAAGGAGGATGATTCGTGAACTAGAAAACAACATTGTTCCACCGCCCACTGTGACGTTGTTGAACCAGGGAATGCGTTGGTCCACCATGACAAATGAGCCTCATGGACTTTGTATGGGTGTTGTTTTTTGTGGTGCTGACATGCAATTTTAATGCATTACGTGCCACCACCACGTAAAAAGGGGTTAAGGGTCATGTTCATTTCACGTATTTCTGTGAGATCAGGTTGCTAATAGGCCTACCCGTTTCGCCACCTTCTCTGGGCCAGAATCCTCTAACCTGGCCTTTTTAGGGGGCTTTCCTCTACAGGGGAGTGAGAGGATTGCTTTTACCTGACATCTTTGAAAGACAGATTCAATGATTAATGGATCCAAGGCCAGAATATAATTATGAAATATGACATGATTTTAAAAGTGACCTTTCGACTATGCAATACACTTTAATTTATTTAGTGCTAATACAATTATTATGCCTATACAATTATTATGGAATATGACTAGGCCTAGACTACTTGTTCTGAGCAAGTGTTAATTGTCAGTGAAAGGCTGTAAAACTGTTGGCTAAGTTAAAGACACTCATGAAAAACTGATAATAATTATCTGGGAAATATAACAACAGTCAAGTTGTTATTGTTTGTGTTGAACAAGTTAATTTGTTGTAACATTAAAACAGGAGATCATGACTTACTCTGTGCTAAAAGTGATGCTCAAAGCTCCAGTGGTTTCCTTTGCGGGTGAACGGAAGATTTTTTTTCATTGGCTGTTGCGTTAAGTCTTACCCAGATACAATAGTGCTATTTTCTAGTTGGCTATTGTGTAGCCCCTTTCTTTCTTTTTTTTTTTTTGATTGGCTGATAAGTGGCAGGCTTGACTAAGAACTCCAGAGAGATGCACTTGATTCCTGCTGGTTCTATAGTGATAGCGGCATGGCTACATAAATGTTTGGAGCTGCTATTTATATATTATAAATAGTTTTTCCGTGTGAGAAATAAAATGTGTGGCGAGAGTGCATGACAAAAGACCGAAACGAGTGACTGTCACACTCAATGTGTGACACTTGTAAGCCCTGGGCTAAATGGTAGATGAGAACGTCGGCTTTAACGCTGACAACTATACTACTTCCCCATTATTCAGTAAGTGCAACTGTGTTTTCTATGGTTTCTACCCATAGATATTTATACCTAGAAACCATATTATTTTTGTGAAGCCATGAGATTTAAATTTTATAAGAATAGGACTGACCTTTGGTGAGAATGTGTTGGTTTGTGTTTTTATATATGGTAACTTATGGTGTGTTAGCTGACGCCTTATCTTCTTGTATTGTGTTAGTTTAGCAAAAATCCTCTGCTGAAGTCTATTGCAGATATAGATATTCATACATGTGTCTAACTACGGTTGCAGATGCCAAGTCTTGCTCTCTAATGTTCATGGGCCGGTGTTTTGACCGTCCCAATATGGCGGACACTGGCTCACGTTACGTATAGGTAGACTTATAGTCAAGACCGCCTAAACCAAGACCAAGACACCACCAAGACCAGAGGGTATCGAGACCAAGACAAGATCAAGACAAAGACAAAGACAGACCAAGTCGAGACCAAGACCAAGACCAAGTTAAGACCAAGACCGAGACCAAAAAACAGACTAGTGTTGTTGAAGCTAAGCAATAACTTGTAAGATTTTGTTTTGCATTGCCTGTCTATCTCTGCCGATTTTGAAGTCTCCACATCAATCCATTCTGCAATTTTTAAATACATAAATATTTTTAAAAATGAAATTATAAGCTTTAGTACAGGAACCGAAAGTTGGTTGTTTTGTCGCTATGGTTACACACACAAACTGTGCGTTGGCTGTGCGCTCTAAGTCATCTGTCAGTTGTGCAGTTACCCAAAATCTCCTGAATGAAGTTAAAACCCATCATGTCACTGATATGTGTTTTACTAAATATGAATACATCAATAACTGTACATGATATGTGTTTTTTAAATCAAGTGATCAAAGTGCTCGTTGTCGCTGCGATCACTGTTTTCTTGTGTGGCTCGCACACAGCGCGTCTTCACTCCAACGCGCGCCTCAATCTGTTGTGGATATTGTAATATTGTATTGCTAAATCCTCCGACCACTATGTCGGTCTGAGACAGCGAGACCTAGACAAGACCGAGAGGTCCGAGACCAAGACAAGACCAAGACCAAAGACCGTCAAGACCGTGACAAGACCGAGACAACATAAAAGTGGTCTCAGATCCGGTCTCGAGACCAAGACTGGTCTCGAACATACATCACTACGTATAGGTAATGAGGTATCTATGTTAATATATCTATACTGGGTTTGGGTATACTATGGGTTCGGGCCAGTTCCCAAAATGAGTCAGGTTACAATGTCATAGAGATAGTGAGAGAAGGAGCAATGGAAGATATAATCTAGATGACTCAATCTATGATTTGCCATTGTCTACATTTCTACATGAATGGCTTTACAAATAATCTAATCGTAATCTTAAAGACTTAATCCTTAAAGACTAATCGTAATCCTTAAAGAGAAGACAGAGAATGATGTGAACAGGGAACTATACAATTAAAAAAAATCCCACACATTTGTGGCAAAGCATGATAACAAATCCTATAATATCAGTGCCTACTGTTTATAGTCAACACAGTATACCAACAATATTTCAATTCAACGGCTGTGCAGGCAATTACGGCAGATGGAAAGTAATAAGATGCCAAAATAACAGTGAGGCCGTTACTGACCAGAGTGGGAGTCCTTACAATGGGAATCCTCATTCAAGTCATCACACCAATTCCGACAGGGAATAAACCGGAAAACAAAGCCGAGATTGTGTTACACTGCAGGTAAATGAAAAATGCAAATTCACAGCAACTTGTTTGATTATGCTGGTAATTGTTTTGCGACATTCTAAAACACTTTATTTATGATGAATGCTTCATGTCCTCTCTTTCAAAATATATGGATTTCTCTGCTGTCTTGAGAATTGTAGCATTCAAATAGAGCCAGATAATTGCTTTAGAACATGTATTGTGCAAAGCGAAAATAAAATTCCCTTACTACACAAACAATGTTAGACATTCTGAAACACTCTAAAAATACAGGGGTTTTTTGGCCTTCCATGAAGAACCTTTAAAATCCATGGAAGCTTTTCATTTCACAATAGTAGCTCTTTATCAGTGGATAGCGGATATTCAGATTATGAAAATAAAAAGGTTGAAAGGTTGTTTTGCAAACCCAAAAACCCACGTTTGGAACCAGTTTTTAAGAGTGAACTCAAAAAGGACCCTTTAAATGAGGGTTTGTCCTCCTTAAAGGCATTAGTTCATACTGAGGAAAGATGCATCCTTGACCCTAGAGATGTATTTCTTCTCCCGACTGTAGAATTGAGCATCATTCGGACAGAATTACTTCCTGTTTTTCAGGTCTGTTGGCCTGAGGCGTAGTGGTGTCAGCTATATTGATAGAAAAAGTGTGTGTGTGTGTGTGAGCTTGGCAGCTTGTCAAGGTACTCGCACTCTGCTGGCTCTCAGGTAAGTCAGTGTCACACAGAGTGAGTGGGTCAGCATAACATGGTGAGAAATGCTGCATGAGCTCGCCCTCGAGACACTCCGAATCACCATGGCAACTTCTGAATTTTATCAAGATAATAAAAAAGAAATTATCCCAATATGGCAGCTCCAGGGTCATTAACGACAACAATAAATGTCCAAGAGCAGCATTAAAGCCATGTCGTGGTTAGGTTTGGTGAGCTCATTGGCGAGGCAGTAAAACAAGATGGTACCTATGAGTCTGCGGTCTGGCACTGAACTTATAAAACCTGCCATGTCTTCATAGCTCACATTGACGCCTCATTCGGCTATTGCTGCTACCTGCTGGGACGCGCTGAGCATGACTACAGCAAGAACAGAAGGCACAGATGGGAACTTTGTGTCTCTGTGTGACTGCGTCCATGTGAGTTTGATAGAGAGTTCTATGTGGCTTGTGTGTATTTTGTTTAGTGTGTTGTCGTGTCAACTCTCAGTACTGAAAGGACTAAGGACAGATTCTGAAAAAAGAGGAGGGTTTGCCCTTGAATGACTATTTCAAATGTGTGGCATGTTTTTGTCTGCACACACAAGCTATATCTTCAGATACATATACAGTACAGTATGTGTATATATATATAGGGTGCGAACTATGGGGGAGCTAGGGGAGCTCGGCTCCCCTTAATATGGCATGGGCTCCCCTGAAAACGTGATTCGTGAAATTTTGGGGGTCTCAAAATATATTCACAAAGTTTTATTTTGACGTGCAATTTCAGTATTATGTGTAAAATATAAAAAAATATTTTTAATTCTGTGCATGACGGCGATTTAAACCTAATTCACTTCAATAAAGATAACTATACATGCTATTCTTGTCATGAGCATCAGAGGTATGGTGGCGCTTCATGTTTAATGCATGTTAACTCAAAGATTCGTAGAAAAAAAATATACGTTGGAGGCCATTGATCTGCGCAAGTCTTTGAAACCCATTCTGGTAAGGCATGTTATTCCCAATTATGTGTTGTGGCTGGGTTGTTATAGGTCTGCTTGACTCTCGATGTCTTAGGCCTAATTGAATGAAGGAATTGTGGTATTCTTCTGTAGCTGACAGAGTAATTTAATCCTTGTTCAGGTGAACTCAAACACAGCCTATTTATATACTATTTGTGGATGGCTGTTTGACTTATCAATGTGTGTCAATACGGTGAATCCTGTATAGTGCTTGCATACATTTGTAGCTGTTAAGTATCTTTGGAAGTCCTTGAAATGAATGGGTTTCATATATGTATATATATATATATATATATATATATATATATAACATAAAAATTGCAACCAATAGGCTTGATACATATTGTATATAGCCAGTGATTGGTAAACATTATTTATATATGAAAAAGAACAGCTGTGATATAATATTCCATTCATTCATTGGTAACACTTTACAATAAGGTTCATTAGTTAACATGTACAATATGTGAACAATACTTCTTCAGCATTTATTAATCTTAGTTAATAATATTAATTCCAACATTTACTAATACGTTATTAAAATCAAAGGTTGTATTAGTTAACATTAGTTAATGGACTGTGAACTAACATGAACACACAATAAACAGCTGGTATTTGTATTAACTAACATTAACAAAGATTAAAAAACACTGTAACTAATGCATTGCTCATTGTTAGTTCATGTTAGTTAATGCATTTACCAATGTTAACTAATGAACCTTATTGTAAAGTGTTACCCATTCATTCTCCAAACCACTTGTCCTCTGTTTCAAATAACATGAAGATGGCTGCATCAAAGTGCATGGAAAGTGCAACTAGATTTTTAAAACTCATTATATATAAATAAATAAATAAATAATGTATATATATATATATATATATATATATATATATATATATATATATATATATATATATATATATATATATATATATATATATATATATATATTTTTTTTTTTTTTTTTTGCTAATGATTTTTTTTAATGTAGCCTACCTTCCAAAAGTATTCATACCCTTTTATTTCAACATATCATACACAATATCTGAGGGAGCATGGGCATTTATCTGAGAAAACAGCTGGAAGCCTAATGCTCTCTTACTTATCTCAGTATTCCACATGCATCACTGCGCCTTGAGTTCACAGCCTTAAGGGAGGTAAGCCAACCAAAGCTATGGTAAATGGGACTTAAGCTGGTGCTTTGGTCTTGAAGTGATTTTTTTTTTCATTGGGAAAGATTTACGTGACAGTCCACTGAATACGAAGAGTTTTCAGAGGAGTTTTTAATTAGTTTAGTTGTCCAGTGTGCAATAAAGAGTTGTGCTCTGGTGCCCTGGTAATTTAGTAACAGAGCTTAATTGATTAAAGCTTGATTTCTTCCTCCCTACACCTTATCAAATCGATCATTAGTAGGCCTGCTATGGAACATACAGGACAAAATCCATTCAAAATAAGCATCACTACACTATGAAACAAATTATGTTTTGATTTAGAGGATCACAGGATCATAAATGACGATATTCCTTGAAATACCTTAAAATGCCTTAATTTGTGAAGGGATTTAGTTGCTGGCTTCATCAAACCTTTGAGCTGGATCCACTTGTGTTGCACTTCAAGGGCATGGAAATGTTGTATGGAACTTGTGCGTAAGCACATAAAGAGACCTCAAGCATTATATTGTACCCTGGCTTGTCTGGGATTTAAAGAAAGATGGCTGGCAAAAACGACTGACATCTAATAGAAACAAGATGACATTTTTTTATTTTCTTATCAGTAAAGCTCATTTGTTCATTTTTGATGAAATGATTATAGAGACAAAATACTTAAAATACGTTTGAAAGTATTACTGTCAGCCTCTGATCTCACTGATCAGAGAGAATATGAGAGAAAGAAGAGGCTGTGATGAATTTAAGAGAGAGAGAGAGAGAGAGAGAGAGAGAGAGAGAGAGAGAGAGAGAGAGAGAGAGAGAGAGAGAGAGAGAAGCAAGCGAGAGTCTCGAAAAAGAAACTGAGTTGCATTTATTGCTTCTCCAGACGTTTATATATAAAGTTCTGGCAAGTAAAGTACCGATAACCTAACAGACACACATACAGAGAGGCAGAACTTTACAATGACACACATTTCCATTAGTTGAACTTTTCCATCAAAATTCAGCAAAGAAAACTTTGTTACTGTTGGCACTGAATATGCCAGAATATGAGATCTTTTAGTGTAAAAATTATTCTTGGATGGAGCATTGCTGGTGTCTGCTCAAGCAGTCATGAACCCCTTGAACTTAGTGAACTTTGGAAAGTTTGCAGTTGGAACAGGAAATGATTGGCAATGCAGTAGACTTCCTTTTCTTAAAAAAAAAAAAAAAAAAAAAACACTATATATATATATACACTATATATATATATACACTATATATATATAGATAGTATATATATATATATATATATATATATATATATATATATATATATATGTGTGTGTGTGTGTGCTGTGTGTGTGTGTGTGTCAAAATAATAAGGCCAGTCAAAATATCAAGTTTAATGCACCCTGAAAGCTATTTAGTTTATAAAAAAATTAAAATTTACTGAATTTTGCAATTTAATACTGTAAGTACAATCTTTAGTGGTCAATTTTTAATTCAGTGTCAGAATTGAGTTGACACTGGAGCTTGATGAATCTCAAGATTTATCTGATCAATTTTGATTAAAAAAAATGATAAATTATTTAATTTTATAGTCAATTTGGGAGTCACATTAACTGACAAATCCTGAGACAATATATACTTGTAACTACAAAAATTTACAGTAAAAAAAGTTTTTTTTTGTACTGTACAAACTGTATATCCTATCCCTTACACTAACCCTATAAGCCTTTCATCACAGATTTTTTTTCCTTCACATAAAAAAAACAAGCATTTAGTACGATTCAAAAGCTGTTTTCCTCATGGGACAAAACAAGTCCCCACAATGTTAAACATTTCTGGTAATACCATTGGACATTTGGTCTCTAAAATGTTGGGTTTACCAGGCTCCCCTCTCACTGTATTAAAGCCTCAAATACTGGACTGACAACCGTATTCTGCAGCGGTGTGAAAGTGGCCACTTTTCTAACCTTGACTGTGATCCAAAAAGCCATATTTCCGGACAACATGACAGTTATAGTAATGCTATACAGTATTTTATATAGTTTCTGAGATATCTGTGCAAATAAAAGATAGTAGTAAATATTACAGAGGTTTTTGGTATACAATTTGAATTTATGCTGTTATAAATAAAATCGATTATGACATAAAGAGGACAGTCATACTGAATTATGGATAATGGTCAAAGGAGAATGCACCTATGTATCATCACACCCTGAATGGTTAAAATGACATTTAAAGGTGTGGCCACTGGAGCACGCGTCAATCATCGGAGGGCACACTAGCCCTAATAAATGGCAACAATCCAATTTAACAACCAAAGGCTTACATCGAGAAACTTGTTTAGCCTTTTTCTCCTGATGTGAACTTTTTGAACTTTCCTATGCTCTTCTGTTTCAGACTGTCCAACTTCAATTATTATTCCATCTCGCTCATTTGGGCAGTTGTTTCATTAACAAATGGCCTTTGTTTGTTTTTCTGTTTCTTTTCCTCTCCCCATGTTTGACCTCAGGCCCTAAGTAGTCATCAGTCAAACTGAAACATTAAAATGGCTTTTGTAGCCTCCAGGAAACTAGTGCTTAGGTAAACTTGTGCAACATTTCAAAAAGCACAAATGTGATGTAACAAATGCACATGACAACAAAGACAATGATAAATGGACAACAGAGTCCTTCAAAGAGAGGAATGAGTTTGTAGTTTAAGGGGTTGTTAAACAGTAAATGAGAAAAACAAAAAACACTTTCTTGGCCTTGTTAAAATTCACAGTGGACTTTGTGATTAATGTGTTGGGTTGGGAAGTGAGAGAGAGCGCTATTTCACATTGCCGTTATGTTGGTTTAGCAAACATTGGTACACAACATCTTTTATTTGGGGTACCCAAGAGGTGCAGCTGTCCCATGGTAAATTTGTATAGCAGTTGCTAACACTAGATTAGATTGTTTACTGTGATAAATTATGTGTCGTGGCTGGGCTAAGGATGAAGATGAGGACAGGCAAAGCAGATCTACAATGATGTGTAGTGTTTATTAAATTAAACAAACCAGTTGGCTAATCAAACAAAGCAATACAAACAAGAGAAAGGCAAAGTAACAATGTGCACTTAAACAAAACCAACACCAGACAATTAATGATTGAAACTAAGGGCATCACTGTATATTCACTGTCTGGGACTCATACACAAATGAGGAATGAGGGGCGGCAGTGAAATGAGGGGCGGCAGTGGCTCAGTGGTTCATGTAGGTTCATGTAGGCCGACACCGCCGTCGGTGTATGAATGAATGGGTGAATGTGAGGCAATATGTAAAGCGCTTTGGTGGCCATTAGGTCTATGAAAGCACTATATAAATGCAGTCCATTTACCATTTACCAGGAACAGGTGTGTGTAATCACAACGCATTCTCATCTTCAGAGGCGTCATATAGTGATTCTTTTGAAATTCCATCTAAATCCAATGCACATGGCACCCTTTAGTGTCAATATAACACTCACTGAGCTTTGTTCGGTTATGGGATAGGTTTAGGCTATGTTTACATGGAAACGATTCTGAAGAGAAAACGCAAAAGTGGCGTTGTCATAATTTTTATTCTGACGTTAGACGAGCGTTTTGAGTGGGAAATCCGTTTGCATATGATGACGCAAAAGTGTGTGAAATTCAATGTAGTATGCACTCCAGGCGGCTAGGAGTGCATACTACAACAATACCAAGTCCAGGTGCCTGCGTACAACCTTCACTATCAAGCAGACTTTTGCGTTTTACCCTTTACACGGGAACGCCGCGGTGGAGCGTTTTAAAGATTTCCACTCTGGAGGGTTGTTTAATTTTTTTGCGTTTTTAAGCCCCAAAACGCTGTCGCTGTGTAAACGAAAGGCACATCCGATAAAATATTTTTGCGTTTTCACCCGCGAGCGTTCTCGTGTAAACAGGGCCTTAGTTCTGGGGTAGAGTTAAGGTTGCACCACTAGGAGGTGCCTTTTGGCCCATATATATCTGCGTCTTATATTGACGCTAAAGGGTGCCATGTGCGTTGGATGTAGACGAAATGTAATATGCATAGTATATGACGCCTTGGGATGAGAACGGGCTGGTAATCAATTAGACGATTAGAAACCATGACTGTGGGCAAAAACAGAAAGGAAACACAGAAAATGATGATAGCAATCTAAAACTTGAATCTTAAGAAAATACAGCAGAACGTGGAAATATGTTAAAATGTTTTTACAGTGTTGGCTATACAGTATTGTTTAACCATAGCAGTGACTATCATGTTTGTGAAACCTGCATATAAATTACACACTTCACACTCCTGCAAGAAACTCCTTACTTGGCAGAGTTTCTTAATTTTGTCTGAACTAGGGCCAAAAACAATCTTTCAGTGTCAGTAATGTGACCCCAAAGAGGACATTCACAGAATCTGAAATTAGCCAATATATTAAATATTGATGCCCATGCATCCTATTGAAAATACCTTGCTATTTCTGAGACTTTTTAATCTAGTAAAGCCTGACATATGATATAAGAGATAAATAAATCTCCATTTTTGTTCAAATCAAACACTAGCAGTGCTTCATGCTACATGAGTAGCAGTGCAATGTGGCTGTGATTCGGCCATAGGTCATCAAAGCGTGCTGATCTACAGCCATAGAGCACAGCTACTCTTGTAATATTTCATTTACACACAGTTTGATGGCACACCTGAGTAAATAAATCAGAAACAACACTGGAGTGCCTTTAAAATCCTCTTTTGAGCAGAACTATAGTTAGGCCTACTTACAAATAAGTTACTTATTTATTACTAATACTAACATTAATTATTAAGTTTTTATGTACAGTTACTTACAGAAAAACAATATTTAAATTAACAACAATAGCCATTATTAAATACAAGAGGAAATAAACACAAGCATACAATTCAGTCAAATGTACAAAATCAGCACTCTAGACTAAAAAGGACTTCAGGTAAATATAGCTTAAATATAAAGTTATGAAACTTAATTTTCCCCTTAACCAAATTTGATTTTCTCTGGAACATGATTAAAAAGACCAAAGATTGCCCTTTGATATACCCAAAAAATTATAATTATAATTATATCTCATGTTTAACCAATATCTACTGTACATAAGAGCCAGCAACAAATTCCCGAAGGAATGCCGAGATAAAGCTAGTCTGCAGGTACAGTGAGCACTGAACAGCCGCTGACGGCCTAGAGTTAAATCTCCGAAAACTTCTAAGCAAATTGTAAAATAGGTCCTATGTTTATATATGAGTCACATATTTGAGGTCTAAATAACTACATTCTTGCCTAAAAACTCTTAAAGCAACACCAAGTAACTTTTCCTCTGTGGTTCGCCCTACAGGTTGGAAGCGGAATTGTCCACTACTGCTGACATAATTTAAAATACCACATCCTACTGTCGCACAAACGCACATGCTCTCTGTTCATCCAGCTTTAGAATCATGATGACACTAGGCTTTATGCACAGCTACACTACTTCCTGAACTTAAGCCAGCTCCTTTGTTTCCTGTCTGCCATTATTGGCCAAGCTTGATTAATTCAGGTGTGTCTGATTATTGTTGCCATGACTACTGAGGTCAGGCACACCTGAACTAATCAAGCTTGGCCAATAATGGCAGACAGGAAACAAAGGAGCTGGCTTAAGTTCAGGAAGTAGTGCAGCTGTGCATAAACCCAATTCAAAAGCTACCCGGGTGCTATCTTACATGTAGTTGTAGTCTACTGTTGAGTACGCTCCACCTATATGGAAATTGTAACGCTTGCCAAAAAAAAAAAAATGGCGAATTCGCTCAACCGCCATGACAGTTGCCGCAAGCCGAGTGATACAAATGGTGAAAAAGTTAGAGTGCTGATACTGGGAATCTTGGAAAAAAGATTTTAGGTAATCCTAAAATACCAACATTTTGACCTTTTGATCTGTTTTACTTTAGTCATAGCAGTTGCCAGATTATGAATGTCCAATGCAAGTAATTCGTCTAATGATAGTGCAAATGATAATCTCAGGTACATTCCTGTTTGCATGAAATTAAATTACTCATCAGCCCCCATGCAAGTGAAACTTCTGACAAATAAATCAGATTATGAACTGATTATTTGCACAGTATGTCCTTATATGTCCGTGTTTGTCCAACTGTGAGATCAGGTCTCATGAAAAACTTCTTATTTAGAGTATTTTTACTTGCATTTCATCTATTATGCCTTCACACATCACAGCAAATGCATAGTCACAGCTTTTATCACTTTGCCTCATTTGCATACAGTATGTTTTCTCTGCATCAGTTATCTCAACCCCATTTTAACCTACAAATGCAGATTGAAAAATCTTCTTAGTAATTAACTGAATAGTTATTAATTGAGTTTGAGGGAGATAAAGAGAGTAGAAGCTCGGGGCTGATGTACAACACCAGATTCATATCACTAACAGACGTTCCATTAAAATAATCACAGATAGGGTATAGGTGTGTGAAGGAAAAATTTACTAGCACATGCTATTGATTGATTGTGATGAGTAAGCTTCACCACTGCTTTTTCAGTCACAATTCATCACAAAGTAATTTATACTTGTTGGACCTTTAGAATTTACAGTATAGCCTGGTCATATCTGATAGAATTATGTAAAAAAAAAATAATATAAAATAAAATATAAAAATATATATATTGGTATATTGGTATATTTGGATATTTATTTCCTTTAGCTACCCCTGAACAATTTCTCTATGTTACACAATAGTGCTTAAGAACTCGGAACTGTTATGAAAGATAAAGTGTGAATTTAAGCTGACTTCTGCTCTCTTGTAAAATGTCAGTGGTTAATTGATTATTCTTTAGTGCAACCCTCAGTTGAACTTCATTTGTCGCCAGACTGATTCTGGGGCTGAATTTATGTGTTCAATTTATGGCCTTTGGAATGGAGTGTGAATGGTGGATTACATCAGTTGGTTGCTATCAAATATTTTATCAAGAAAAAAACAGTAAAACAGTCACTCATGCATGAACTGGCAATTTCAATTCAGTTTTCAGAACAAATTTCTGTGCTAAACAGTAAGGAATACTGCTTTATCAGAAGCACCGGGCCAAATTTACAAATACAAAGCGAGACAGAAAATAACAAGTATATATATATATATATATATATATATATATATATATATATATATATATATATATATATATATATATATATATATATATATATAAGTAGACAATCATTAAGAAGTAGACAATCATTAAGGACAATAGAATGATAACATTAATTATATGTGAATGGCAAATCAAAAACATGTTTCAAGTTAAACCAAAGGCAATAGCTTAACATACAGCATGAGTAATGCAAAAATGTGCCATTTTTACACCCACTGAGGTACTTGAAAACTTTTAAATTAAAACACAGTATAAAACAAAATAAAGCTTATTAACTGTTATTCACCAAACCCTCCAGGTCTTTTTGCAGCTGATATGGGTAATAACATCACACTCATCACCCCGAGACAGATATTACTGTAATACAAGGTATAATCTGGGTCCGTGTGGGCCAACTGTCCTACTGGCCTTTCTTTCACTCACAAATCTTCTCATCTCTCAGAGCAGCAATGCTTCAAAGGCAAGCATGCTGCCTACTGTATTCTCCAGAGTATGTGCTGGAATCTGAAATTATAAAAGAAGTGAGGGAGAGGGGAAAAGAAGGAGTAAGGGAAAGAAATGAATAATGCTCATGAGGTAGTACCATAGTACTGTGAAACACAAAGCATAATGTAACCTAAAAAAACAGCAATTTAAATGCACTATGGACAAAAATACTGGTGTTTCAATCATTGCCACAGGTGTATAAAATTAAGCGCCTAGCCATGCAGTCTGAATTATTAAACATTTACGGAAAAAAACGGGTCGTTTTGAAGAGCTCATTGTATTCAAGCATGGTGATAGAATGCCATCTTTGCAATAAGTCAATTCATTAAATGTTTTCCCTTCTAGATATTCCACTGCAAACTGTAAGTGGTATTATTAGGAACTTGAAGCAACAACACAGAGCGAAAGGCCATGTAAAGTCAGAGCAGGGTCATTGAGTGCTGATGTGCATGGTGGGTAAAAGTCGACAACGCTCTGCTGATTCCATAGCTAAATAGTTCCAAACATCCATCCACAGGCATTAATATAAGCACAAAAACTATGCAGCGAAGAGCTTCATGGAAGGGGTTTTCATGGCTGAGCAGCTGCATGCAATCCTTGTATCACCAAGCACAATGCCAAGTGTTAGACGGAGTGGTGTTGCACGCTGCCACTGGAGCAGTGGAAAAGTGTCCTGTGGAGTGACAGATCACGATTCTCTGTTTGCAGTCTGGTGGGTGAGTCTGGGCTTGGCAGATGCCAGGAGAACATTTCTTGTCTGACTGTATTCTGCCAACTATAAGATTGGTAGAGGAGGGATAATCAAGTCCGTTTTTCAGGAGTTAGGCTTGGCCCCTTATTTCAAGTGAAGGATAATCTTCACATGAATAATCTTCACAAATAAAAGACATTTTGAACAATGCAATGCTTCCAACGTTGTGGGAACCGTCTGGGGAAGGTATTTTTCTGTTCCAACATGACTATGTTCCTGTGCACAAAGCAAGGTCCATAAAGACATGGCTGGATGAGTTCTGTGTTAGAACTTGACTGGCTTGCACCGAAACCTGACTTCAACCCCATTCGGATGCTTTTGGGGTGAACTAAAACAGAGATTGTTAGCCAGGTCTTCTCGTCCAAAATCAGTGCCTGACCTCACTAATGCTCAACTGGATGAATGGGCAAAAAGTCCCACAAAAACACTCTAACCTTGTGGAAATTGCCAGCTGCAGGTCCGAATAATGGGCCTGTCGAAAGGATGCATGCCGAAGGTAAATTGCTGCAACAGAAACTATGCTCTAATCCATACCGGACAAATAATAATAATATAATAATAGTAATAATGTTTATTTTCTATTGCGCCTTTCAAGAACCCAAGGTCGCTCCACAGTGACTACGTTTACATGCAGCCAATAACCCATTCAAAACCAGGATATTAGCAATAACCATGGTCGTGAACGGCCATGTAAACACTGGCAAAAACCCGAATATGCTCATATCCCGGATTTTAAAAACTGGGATATTATACCTGGGGTACCCATTTTCTAATCCGAATTTTTGGTCATGTAAACGCGTATTGGCATATCCCCATAGTGATTTGTGTTCTGCGCATGTTCTATTCGCAAGGAATCTTGGTCTTTTGAGTAGAGAAACTTCTCGGCGCATACAAAAATCCGCGTGCAGTATACCGGAAGTAAACATGGCAAGACCAGGCAAGACACAGCACAGCATACTTTTGGAGGAGCTCAGTAACGTTAACATCATCAAAGTGCAAACAAAGGCAATCGCTATCTGTCCCAAACTATTCATTATCCGCATGCTGCTGTTGTTGTCGTCTTTGGATACAGGAAGAAAATTCGGAAATGGACGCATTTTGCGTCTTAAGGTTGTCCGTACGTCTAAGACACTAAACACGCGTCGCCGTTTACATCGGAATATTGCAATTCCATGTATACAGGAGAAATGGGTTATTCCTAATGTTTCAGAAACCCAAATAGTGACCATAACCCGTCCATAACCCGAAAATTGGCTGCATGTAAACGTAGTCAGTGTAATACAAATAGCAAACAAATTACAAATAGAAAACAATTACAAACAAATACAAAGGCCGTCTGCTAATGAGAGACAAAACAGATGGAAATTATTGGATATTACAATCAATTAATCAGTTCGTCCAATGAAATCTTTTGATTATTAATTTATTTTAAGAAAGGGTGTCTTCCATGGCCACATGAGAATAATTATTTCTTAGCATGTACAGTGCTTTGAGCATGTAGCAAGATAGAAATTGTAAAAGAGACTTTGTTTGCATTTGCAAGCAGTGAATCAGAACCAAATACATAAAGTGTACAAGTTTTATTAAACGAATCGGTAACGTTTTCAGATTACAGCCTGGAAAGTACTGAATAATTCAAGCTAATTTACAGTATAATCTTCTGTAATTATAGTACCTATAACGTACTTACAATATACAGTAAGTATAAGGGAACATTTTTTAAGTTTGGGGAATAAAGGGGTAACAACAAGGAGAATAAAAAATAATATTTATACTGTATATAGAACTAA
Organism: Hybognathus amarus; assembly: GCA_030378365.1. Lineage (NCBI taxonomy): Eukaryota > Metazoa > Chordata > Actinopteri > Cypriniformes > Leuciscidae > Hybognathus > Hybognathus amarus. The sequence continues at coordinate 28,395 of JAQIUQ010007474.1, forward strand.
GATGTTCTTATCCTACTATTGTGATACAACAATCTTACATTTTGGACATTTTTTAAAAAGCCTACAGTATGCCAAGTGGCCAAGTAGCTGCATGTAGATGATAAAAAGCAACGGACCAAAAACTGAGCCCTGTGGAACACACCACTGTGTCAGTGGAATTTTGATGGACTTACACCATTGCATGATAGTACTTTTTATCAGTGAGATAAGAAATGAACCAAGAAAGAGAAGAAACGCTGGTTCTGAAAAAAGGAACTTAGAATATAATGACAGATAGTAGGCCTAATAAAATAAATAATATAAATATTTATTATTTAAAAGAAAGAAAATGTTTAAGTATGAAAGAAAAAATGTATGAAATAAGAAAGAAAGAATGAATGAAAGATAGTGCCTCTTGATAATGTATCATGTCTTGTTAGAACATCTGCTATCAATCTGAATAATTGAATAACAACTAAACAACTTGTTTATGAATCTTCAATGAGTCAGACATCAGGGTGAAACTGCATGTGCCAGATGTCACATTTTACTGCATATAGACAAAGCTAATTACCATGCAAAAACACACTGCTACTGCCGAGTTACTATGTTGACCAGTTTATACATCACCATTTTAAGATTTGAACACTTTCCTTTATGTGATACTGATACGTGTATGAATCTATCTTAGCAGCAGGCATTTGGGACTTGCTGATTATCACATTTCTGTGTTTTGTGAGGATGTGTCATCTGTCTCTGAAACATTCTGCAAAGTCCTGTATCTATTCTGCAGGTTGCTGTAATGTGTTTATGCCATTTGATACTGCAAGATGAACGTTTTTTTTTTACATAATTTGTTATTTAGTGGATTCGTTTTTAAAATGATGTGATAGAAGGGCTCCTCAATCTTTATCAACAACAATCCCATATTTAAACTCCTATGTTAAAAACATTTACAAGAGTCAATATAAGCAATGCAATATTCCTGGTTATATTGCCAATGTTTTTCTGTGTGGCCAGAAAAAAGGATGTCTAATAGACCAAGCAGAAAAAGCAATTATGCAGCATGTCCTGAAAACACTCACAGCACAAATATAGATAAAAATCCAGATAAGCAAAACTGTGAGAAGTGAAATTCCCCTGTTGTTTGCAGTAAGTGATGCTAGTCCTTGGATTAGCTTATGGATGTTTCATGCTTATATTAGGTTAAGAAGTGCATTTCGCGTGCTTTGCTATTTTTTTGGCTTATCACAGCTAAAACTGTGTGTAGGTTGAAATTAAAATGTTGGGTAGGAGGCTGTGCAATGCTTGTATAGCTTATAGAAGAATTCAAACTGCAATATTGCAGTATTTATTATAAATTATTTATCTGTGCACATCTTTTTATCACAAGACAAGGATTTAACATTGAAACCACTGTATACCACTATACCACTATATGTATATATATATATATATATATATATATATATATATATATATATATATATATATATATATATATATATATATATACTATATATACGTATATATATATATATATATATATATATATATATATATATATATATATATATATATAAATATGTAAAAAAAACGAATTCTGTTGGATAAAGGTCTAGCCTAATACTATTATGCATAAGTAAAAGAAAAGCAAGTAGAGCCCTTGAGAAAGGTTTGAGGAAGGGCAGGAGGCAACCCAGAGGCAACCAACCATGTTAATTCCCCTTGCAGAATTCAAGCCGGCAATCCACCCCCACATGGCGTGACACAGGTCTCCACATGACAGATGAGTGCTTAAATCATTCATAATTTCCCATTTAGAAAATGTGAACGACAGTGGGAGAAAACTTACATTTCTAAGGCAAAATAATTAGTACCAGTTGGCCCCTTTGAACTCCCACAACAAGTGCTTAGTTACCAAATCTACATGACTCAAAAAATGTTGGAAAAACACTAACAAAAAAAACAAGCATATGTAAAATTAATTACGTTCCTCTACAGAGCCAAGTAGAAGACATAAAAACAAAGCTTGTCAAAGTTATGAAAAGGTGAGGTACTTGCTTCAGTTTGATCAGTAAATTAAAATGTAAGCCTCTTGTGCGTGTTCGCTGCCATAATGTGGGTTGGCATTGCTTGTAGCTTCATTCTAGAAGTTAAACACCCACATCAGACTGTAAGACCGGAAAAACTGGTTGAAGAGATAGACCTGACCACTGGTCTATGAGACGAAGGACCTTTCTGCAAATTAACATTTGAACTCACACACACACTTCCTCCCGTTCGTCTTCTTTTTTATTTTACTTTTACATTTATTCATTTAGCTGATGCTTTTATCCAAAGCGACTTACAATTGCTATGTATGTCACAGGTCGCACGCCTCCGGAGCAAATAATTAAGTAATTAAGTGTCTTGCTCAGGGACAGATTGGTGTCTCACAGTGGATTCAAACCCGGGTCTCTCACACCAAAGGCATGTGTCTTATCCACTGCACAAATAAATTTCATTTAATTAAAAATTCTTTTGACATGAGAAAAGACAGAACATGTGTGAGACCTTTACCTCTAATCGAAGTACTGTCATTGGATCGAATTAAATGGCCTTAGAAGATAATTGCTTTGCCTTCAGAATTGCTGTTTCTATGTGTTTCTGTGTGTAAGTTAGGACCACTGACTTCATTCTAGCATGAATAGGGTGGAATCAGGTAAATTAAATAATTTCTTTTTTTTTTTTAACCAGCTCAATTTATCCAATTAAAATCCCATTGTATTCTGGTGTCTGTGGGTTACCATTGTGGGTGACATTTTCAAATGTCGCAATCATTTTAGAATCCGTCCGCATGATGTGAAAGTGTATAGGGGTGTACAGTACCTCTGTGTGATATGTAAATGTAGGAATATGCATAAATGCAATGTGGACTGAAACCAAATCTGGATTTGGATCTTGTAAATACTTTTTCCAAACATTTCTTTTTTATGCAGCTTACAGCTCAAAAGGTACACTTAAATGAAAAACAATTTATCTTATTTTATATACCTTCATGTAACCAAGGTAAATAACATAACAAAACATGGTAACACTTTTTTACAATGTCCTTGTTACATATGTCACACTTAACATAGTAATAACAGTAAATTATACATAATTACAAGGAACTAACCCTCAACCAAATAATATAATCCTACCCTAGTAAGTACATGTAGTTGCTTAATATTACTCAGTTCTTAAATATATAATTACACTCAATGACACCTTAAAATAAAGTGTAACCAAAAACATTTATAATTTATGTTAACATGCTATTTATTAAAAGTCATATTTCTTAATGTTTGTCTTAATTTTGTACAACAATGATTTTCTCATTCAGATTTTTTTTTTATAATTGTTTTATGATAAGTAATAATTAGCGAACTACTTGGCAGTGCATCCCATCTGTTCACACATTTTGATTCAGAATGTGAAGGCAAAATGCCATTAATATAACCTCACAGTTAGAACATTTTGTCAATCATGATTTTTCTGTGAAATATTCATCGAAACAACAATGTTTGACAAACGTGTCATCATTTAAATGACAGAGTGTTTAGTCTCCTGTTCTTCTGTATGGCATGTTGAATTATTTAAGCCCATCAAACACACAACATTTACTAATCACAAGAATAACAAGCTGTAACTACTGCCGGTATAATGTCAAATGCTAAATGTTCAAATTAAAAGCATTACATGTTCCCAAGTCTAGTTAAATCTAGCATTATGTGTTGACTGTAATGAGTTCAAAGAAAAGACTAACAACATTAATCTAAGCATAAAAATTTAAAATGTCCCAAAAAGGAAAATAAAATTACTTTGCAAAAATATGAAAAATGTAAATACAACACCTTGTTAACTGAATGCTGTCGTTCACAGAACAGAGAAAACAAAGACTATTTTTAGACTAAGTAGAAAGACCAGACTAAGAGTTATGACATAGACATATTCTTTGAGTGATTATTATATGTTGAATGTTATACTCAATTTAATTTAGACTTTAAAATCAAGTCAGCCATACAATGAAATAGATCAAATTAATTAATGTGGGTGGAAGTAGGGTAATGAACACAATATTTCATTGGTTCAATTGATCCCATCTGCACTTTTAATGATACTGCATTTTCCCTAATAATCACTGAAGCTGTCTACACTACACTTTGTTTGTTATAATATAATGAGAAGATTCATGAGGAAGCGCAACGCTGCAAAAACACATTGTAAAAAGAACCCATTTGACGCTATCTAGAGTGCAAATACACACTGGAGCGTTTGTCAGTTCAGTTTTGCCAATATGATATTATTACATGAGGGTACTCTTGTTTTCAGTTAAGGGTGCTTAGCACTCTCTAGCACCCTCATAACCAGGCCTGGCTCCTGTGTGGTGCTCATGTCATTTTGCGCCTTATAGGCAACCGCTCATGGTCCAGACTTTCAGAAAAATTTGCGCTGAAAAGGCTTGGACACAGTTTTTTTTTATTTTGCGGCTGACCTTGCATTGGAGTTTACCTTTCAGATGCAAAATTTATGGGAGAAGAGTATTCAAAGTAATCATACAAGGTGATTTACAAGGGTTTGGTCCTTTTCTCAGTACTCTTTCCACCCCTAAGGTGTAGAGAGAAAGAAAGAGTTATAAGCTTTATGTAATCACTTATGTGTCTCCTGTGTATAATTTACAGTGTCCTGATTACAGCACTGTGTTCTTATTGGGGTCAAGCAGAGAGGCATCTGCACTTCTATTAGCACTCTTAATCTTGATTAAGAAGCCAGTGCTGTTTTTTTCTGCCGTTCTTGTCCCCACAAAAAGAAATTAATCAGACACATTTCAAAACACAGGCGACAGTGACACACACATGCACCTTTTGTAATTATAGCTGGTATTTACTGTTCGTTTATGCGAACATGACACCAACAAAAACACAACCAGATCTTCTTCTTTTTTCAGAAGGTTTGATTTGACAGAATTGCAGTTAATCCAAATAATCCAAACAAATGCCCAAAATGGCACATGTAAAAATAGACGAGACACCATATCATCATGGTAGCACATATGGCGTACAATAAAGAAAAACAAGATTTTTTTGTTGTTGTGAGGCCTCTGTTCTCTGGTATTGTTAGAGCAGAGAATACCTCATAAAAACACATGGTCAAATTTAATATTACAGGTCAATAGTTGTCTGAGGAAAAAATCCGAATGTGCCATTTCAATAATTGAGTGTCCTTTTAATTATTCAACTGAATATAATTAAATGTATTGTGGGCAGGAGTACAGGATCAGGGGTACCGAAAGGTATTCGGTAGACATGAAGTGCTTTACAATGAAATGTAGAGGGTAGATTTGATCATGTAAATATATGAAGAGTTCAGATGCAAAAGCCTCTAAGTGCCATTTGAAATTTTCTTCTAGAATGATCATTTTTATCAAGCTTGTATATTCAAGTTCAGTGTATTTCACTTAAATGACAATTAGGTAATCTTCATTGCCATTTAAGTGAAATTACTGAACTTAAATATACAAGCTTGATAAAAATGATCATTCTAGAAGAAAAAGTTCAAATGGAACTCTTCATATAATGACACGTATTGGGTAGATATGAAGTATAGTATGATGGCATGTATATGATGGTATGTAGGGTAAAATGATGTGATGTATAATGCATAAAGCTGAGGTGTATTGGATGATGAAATGTACAGGGTAGATATAATGTGGTAAATGGTGTACACATGGTGAGATGTATAGCATAAATATGATGGGATAGTGTATATATAAAGAGATGAATAATGAGAGGTAGCTGTAGGGTAGATATGATGTGCTGTACAATGTGGGAATGTACAATTAAATTATAGGGTAGACATGATTAGATGTATAGGGTATAGTTACAATGAGCAGTTTAACTGCAAATGGCGTAAATGTATCTCCACTGTGTCACTGGAAAACTAAATAGCAGGTGACCAAATTTTCCAAATTACCAAAAGTACATTTTTCAAGGAATGCTGATTATCTATTATCCCTTTCAAGATCATATAATTATGAAATTATAATTAGCTAATAAAGGATTCCCATTATTCTTTTTTCTATTGTGTGACTTTAAATGAATGTTTTATGCACTGTCATAAAATGAAAGATGCATAAAAGATGCATAGAATTTCATCTTTGGCATTGCAAACAAACACAAATCGAGAGAGAGAGAGAGAGAGAGAGAGAGAGAGAGAGAGAGAGAGAGAGAGAGAGAGAGAGAGAGAGAGAAATTGTGATAGAGTGTGTGAAAGCAAGCAATTGATCAATTACACAGTTGATGTGATTTCCTCCCTGAGTTAGTCAACGAAACTCTTATCTTTGTCTCTATTATGGCCTGTGTGTGTGTTTCAGCATGTGCTGTGTGACATGATGTGTGTGTGAGAGATGCTCTGAGGGTCCCTATTATATAGTGGTATCATATGGCTGTGAGCAGCAGAAGTAAAACATTTTGAATTTCCTACGATGCATCTATCTGTGGATCCCCCAAAATGTCACCAGCCTGTCCTCTCATACTCTCAGCATTGATTTTTTTTTTTCTGATGAAATTAAATTGCTTGCAGTGCATCTGTATCTGAGTATAATTGATCATTAAAGGGTTAGTTCACCCACAAATCAAAATTATTTCATTAATGACTCACCCTCCCAGACTGATTTTATGAAATGGCGTATGACACCGCCAATTTTTATTTCCATTTTTGGCGTGCTATCAACACGCATAATCGCTTTTCAGCGTGTTTATGAACACCGTTGACTTAACGTCTATATGCCTCCAAGAGCATGCCAAACCTGTAGTTGGCAGTTTAACGAGAATCTCAAGCCCACGTTAGCCAATCAGAATCCCGAAAATAGCAACAATACCTCGACATGATAGAGCAGCTGTGATTGCAAATGCAAACAGACGAAAGAGGGTTTGGACCAACATAAATGTGACTCTTACTCATCCTGCATCCTTGATCACCAAAGCCAAATGAAAATGTATACATAGGTCGCACTTTTGACGCAGGTGAAAGTTCACACTGTGATGTCAGCTGCCTAAAATGTCTAAGTTACGACTGTAACCCTTGTTCCCTGAGAGAGAACGAGACACTGGCTCAGTGGAGTTGTAAAATGAGCCTATTTCCAAAAAAAAGTGGAGTATCCCTTTAATCCTAAGCTTAATTATATATCAAGTGTAGTTCATTAATTAGTGCTTAACTGTATTATTACACTGAAACAAAGGCACAGTAAAATAGTGTAACCCAAAATTGCATAAACACTTTATTTAAACCTCATCAAAATTGAATTTTACATTGCACATAGACACATGACCATTTAAATAATTCATGTGCAGCTCAATTTTTGCTAAGCTCCTTTTTGCAATGGACTGTTTTCCATTTGGTGTTTGCACATATTCAATGATTCAGCCTTCATCATCTTTTCCATTTTATTTTGCTTTCTTTCTTCTCTCTCAAAATCATTTTGGTTTTTCATCATTCAACCTTGTTTCTTTCTGTCTCTCTACCTTCTCCACCAATAATGTTCTCAGTAATTTTGTTTAGGTTTTGGTTATTGATGCTTGATTCACAGTCACCCATTATTCATTTATTCTCAGATACACAGTACTGTAAGTAGTATTCAACTGGTCATGTGATCTGAAAATGTAATAGAAATTATTAATTAAGACATTGATATGACTCTTAATCTCAGGTGAGTGTACATAATTAAACCCATTTTTCAACCACTGATTTCTTTTGGGGTTTATTATATTTAACAAAAAGGTGCACCTTTAAATCCCTATTTTTTACAGAAAGGGCTTGTTTTTTTCTTTTTCACAGCATCATATCTAGCCATCATTAGTGTCGTCTCTTCAATAAACTGTATGAGAGAAGAATTAAAACCCATTAAATCAGCAGGCGATGGAGAAAAGTACCATCGTCACTGTTACTGTCAGAAACAGACAAAACGTCCCTTGCGTCAATCCTTCTGTTCTTTCATTCTCTTTCATTCTCTTTACAATATATCTGACTACATTCTAATTTGTACTGCACATAATTAATCATAATTGGGCTAACTGCTCATTTTTTTCCTGACCGCCACATGACAAAGAGCTATAATTGACTTCTTAATTTAACTTCACTGTGTGCTCTCAAAACTAAAGAGAGAGAGAGAGAGAAAGTGGGAGAGGAAACAATTGAATCTTTAAAAAAGAAAGGTGGGTGTTATGAGTGAAGCCACTGGAGGCAAGCTGGTTGAGAACCCAAATGCTACTTTACTTCAAAACATAATCAAACGTAAAACAAGGGCATGGCAAGGGATGAAACTCAAAACAATAACCTGGACAACCATTCAATACTAATCAAAGACACAGGGCAAATATGAGGGCTTAAATACAGAGACTTATTACAAGACAAGCAACACCTGTGAACATTGATCAGATGATTAACAAATGACAATAGAGAAAACACATATTCTCTTGGCCTCGCTTCAGATGTTCTGCCACGTCCATTGCCGAAGGGTACTCGACAGGGTTCGACTAAAAAGGGGAACTCAACTAGAGCAAGAATTGCGGAAATATTCAGTGCATAGAGGGGAATGGCGCAGCAAGCCGAGACAACAAACCGGGCTTACACTTAACTCTGTCTCGTTTACTTAACATCTGTGGGCATTGTCTGAGAAAACGTTTCTATTGCAAATGACGAAATTAATCCAATCAATTTGTTGATGAAACCATTGATTAAAATGAAATACAATTTATAAAAAACGAAATTCACTTAAAAAATGTAATAAGTCAGAATTATGTCTGACCCATTCCAAATGTTTTCCGATATATGGTGACTCAAGAGATTTTGTCATTTATTTCAAATATCTGTTTTTAATATAATTCTATAATGTTAAATCAACGTTTCAGTTGCGAACTGTAAAATAACAAAAATGAACAGAAATTAAGCTATATTAGTTAGCCGCTATTTTTTTATAGCCTCACACTGTATTCCTGTGTGTGTGTGTGCACATTTTCGTTGTGTCAGTGTCACCAATTTAAATTTGTGGTGTTTCTGCATTTTATTTGACAAATTATAAGACTTTATTTTATAGCCTTACATATTCCTGTGTGTGTGCGAGTGTGCATTGTGGATGTTTTTTTGCATTGTTGGAATTGTGCCACTTTATTTCTGTCTATGTGATCTTAAGTCGGTATATTTTTACGCTGAACATAAAAACAGAAATGACAGTGTTAAGAATCGTAGAAATTTCATACCATTTTGACAAAGAGAAATTTTTTTTAAATTTGACCAAAAGTCATTTGGGGGTTAAAAAGCCCTTCGCAGATAACTAGAGGGCTAGAGACATCAAACAATCGGCTCAGAAGCGAAAGACTACTAGTGCGTGCATCCACTTCCATATTTATACCTGCGCTGCGGGGCGCAGTGTGTGATGCATTTCACGCAGGCCAATTCCATTGGCTATTTTAATATTACTCGAAGATGACTGGCTCTCTTAGCGCAGTGCTAATCAGTTGAACACGTTGAACAAGACACAAAACCCACAATGTGACATAGGAGTTGTGGGTGCAAATAATTATGAGGACAGAAAGCATCAGGAGAGAGAGAGAGAGAGAGAGAGAGAGAGAGAGAGAGACAGAAGAACAGAGAGAGAGAGAGAGAGAGAGAGAGAGAGAGAGAGAAACATGAATATGTACTGTAGCTGTAGATTGAGTTAGCGGGTTATTTAACTTATTGATTTCTCTGATTTTGCAGATTGTTTGGTTTCATTTACGTGCTATTGTTCTATACAAGAACGCTTAGAGCTTATGCACCCTCTGAGGACAAGCGATCATCCATCCATTAATCTTCCACTGAGCAGCTTAATCACACAAGAATTAATTAACCGATATTACTTGCACTCTGCTGCTGTGTAGAATGAAAAGACCCATCACAAACACTATGTCAGACTAAAGGCCTATTCACACAGCAAATCGCAAAGCATAAAACTATTCAATCTGCAACCCACAATTAAATAGAGAGATGAATAATAAAGTCTATGCAAAATAAACCAGAAAGGAAAGACAACATCAGCTCTATTTCCATGCTGATCCTTGAGTCAATAGGTGGACGCAATAATTATTCTTAGCTGCGTCCAATTCGGATGATGCATCCTTCAAAGGCCAACACATCGGCGCAATGAAGGCTGTCCCAATTTGAAGGCTCCTTCAAATGCATCCTTCATTTCCCATGCAATGAGAATACAGCAAATGGATTGCTTTGCAGTCTTGCCTACCACAGTATTCATTGCTTGCCAGTGACAACAGGATTTGTTTGAGAGAAATTGCCTTTCTCTATATTCTTTCCTTTCTCTAACTAAATATCTATTAATAAAAAAGAAAAACTATAAAGCAGTTCAAAATGTTGACTTATATCTTACAAAGATGCAATTATGTATAGCTTATACTCTTTATTATATACAGAAATCAAGGGGGTAATCCATCGACCGGAAGTTGAAGCCTCGCAGGAGCTGCCATCTTGTAGCAGAACTTCACCTGCGTTAGCATTCCCATTGACTCCCATTCATTTTGGCGTCACTTTGACAGTGAATAACTTTACATCTGAGGCGTTTGAAGACCCCATTTGTCCTTTATTTATTTCTAAAGAAACACGACAATGTATAAATTGCTCCATTACCTTGTTGCTTATGTTATGGCCCAGTAGAAGCGGTTTTAGTGAAAGTAGGCTAACGATTGCGTCATACCCAAGTGACTCTCTGTCGCACAGTGGAGAGATTACCGTATGGACAGGAGAAGAAGCTTGCGCGCAATCGGGGAAACGTGGAGGCAAAATGACAAAATAATTAATCAGAACACCTAGCAGAATTGTCTCCTTCTCCTAACTCATGGACAGCTCCTATTCACACTCTCCGCCTCTGCCTGTTTCGGAAGAGAATGATTCAGATTTCCCATGCTACAGCACTAGAAGACAGACGGTTTGCCCACATCACAACTACGTCGGCAAGCTCTGTTTGAGTCTGCGCGTCAGGGACGGAAGTGCTAAGAAAACCCCGCCAAAATGGGCTTCAATCGTCTCAATGGAGTTCCAATGAGATCGCTCTGTCCATTTCTTTTACTGTCTATGACAGAAATAGATCATGGAGAACATTTTTAGACAGTTTGTGAACTCGCGACAAGAACAGTGTTCTGTCGGCTAGACCGCCACATTTAAAAAAGCTTGTTCCAAGCATCATGGCCTTCGAAGGCATGGCTTCCGCATCCTTCTAAGGATGCAGCCTCATAATTGGGATAGCTTTCAGTGCGTTAGCACCACCACTTGTTCTGGAGTTTGATGCTGTGATAGAAGACACACAACTCTGTATTATTGCTTGTTGAGTTTTTGCCACAAAGTATGTTTAGAGGACGATGTACTTAAAACGACGATGTACTTTCCCCGCCCACACAGATCTGCAATAATGACTAAAAAGGCTGTATTATGCATGCCAGGCTAGTATTTGGCGATGTAAATTTGTCAAGAACACCCTTTTTTTTAATCAGTTTCCAAAAGATTGCATTTCAGGCCCCCACAACACTGTTGTCTCTTAATGAACGGCCAAAACACATAAAAGGTTTTCCATTTTTAGTTGAAATCGTGTTAAGTAAACATACCAGGAAAAATCAACCCACACATTGTTCTGTGATCTAACCACATTTCATTCCTTTTGTAAATAGTCTTATTTGTGTGGCAAATATTCATAGTGAATATTTACTCTTTGCATAAAACAAACTTTAACAAGATGTCAAGGACAAAACTTGAACATCCTCATTATAATAAACAATGCACTCTCCACTAAAAACTCTTGACATATAGTCAACAGCCTATTGCTTATATCAGAAATGTTTCAGTTTTCACATTGTGCCACTCATTCGCTCTAAGTTTAGACATGTCAGCCATGTAAAGGGAAACCTAAAATGCAAAGAGGCATTTTTATGGTATCTGAGCCTTCCAGTTTATTAAAGTTTAGACTGTTCATAATCGAAAACTCTAAAATATACCAGGCATTTACAATGCCAGTAAACGCATGGTGGAGTGAAAGCCCTGTGGATCTCTTTCCTCTCATTCCTATTTGCTCAGCTCTTCTGAGATTTGATTTGGGGACCTTTTCATAGTGTTCAATAGCAATGACATTATCCAAAGGTCAATACGATTAACACAAGCCTGGCTAGCGATTTGATTGGCAAAAAAACGAGCATGAATTTGATCAAGGTTTATTGGGGAACTTGCAGGGTAGGGCCAGGTCTCAATCTCTCTATACAAGTTTATATGGAGGAGAACGTTTATCTGTTATTACCCTAGAGAAGTACAAACAGCTCCCGAGCAAAAAGAAAGACAGCAGAGATTTATAACCTGATATAACACCCACCAAAGCAACTGCAGCACACACATATCAATTGCCTCTAAGTTCAGTGTTTAAAGCAGTTCTAAAGCATTCTAGGTATTTAGGGAATAGTCGGATGCGAGGTCTCATTGATAAAATACTGCAGCTGATTACTCGAATGTGTGATGACACAATGAAATTAAAAGTGTTCTGGTAAGAAATCACTGTGCAAAGTGCAAAATGCATATGCTTTTAACAATAAGCATCCCCAAATTAAAGTGCAACTGATCATTTTAATTTGTGCCATTTTAAATACGAAAATGCTAATGCCAATAAATACTGTAACTTGAAATACAACAAGCAAATAAAAAAGAAAACATTAAAACAATTAATGAAATCAAGCATACAAATAGCCTTTAGATACTGAATGGACTGGAATCCTTCATACATCAGGAAACAAATACAATTAAAAAATCCACTGCTGCTCTTGGCAAACGGAATATAATTTCTGTTTCCAAAGCGACAAGTGACCACAGACAGACCAGACAGCTCAACCCAGTTGCAGTTTCATCACCATATTCTTAAAACACATTCACACAATATTGTAGTCTTTCTTTTGAGGACAAGGTTATGAATGATGAACGGTATAAAGACAATACCTTGTCTCACTTGTCTCAACAGTGACAATGTGTGACTCATGCAATACAACACACACACACACAATAACACACACACATACAATATATACACACACACACACACACACACACACACACACAAAGTGTTAGGCACACATATCTGCATAAGTATGTAAACATATGCAGATATCCCAAATATGACAAAGATATGCATCAGCTTAAATAGACAGCGTTAAATCAGTGCATTCAGAGGATGAATAAAGGTAGAGGACATAGACAAAAGGAAAAGGTGCTTGCCTCCCCCGGGACCAATTACTTCCAAGCTCAGACACCACTTTAGATTCTCCACACATACACTGTCCTTTAGCTCTACACATACACCACAGTCATAAATTTCATAAATTATCCTTGCATTTTTTTTCTTATTTAATCATGTGTTATATATATATAAAATCATATATATATATATATATATATATATATATATATATATATAAACTTTAATTTAATTCTCACAATCAAATTCATCAGAGCACACATTTCCACAGTTTGCCAGCTGATTTCTGGATCAACTGTGTTGATGTCTTTCAAACTATCACGATAAACAAATTAGCAGAGATGCCACATTTTGTGCGGGGTGTGTGAGAGAAGTATGTGTGCAAGTGCAGCAGTCAGAAAGGTGGTGATGACAGGTTACCTGGAGAGTGTTTGCATGAGAGCACATCAGAGGTGCACAGAAGGAGGACCTGAAGTGTGTGTGTGTCTGTGTTGAGCATATTCGCTGGAGGACTTGTTCTGAGCAGCTGCCATCATGAACTGAGGCACAGCATCTGAAAAAAAAGACATGAAAAGAAATAAGAAAGAGAGAAGATATACAGGCAGTGCAATTCCAACATTCAGTTCCTCTTCTCATCATTGTCTGTCCTTGCGGCCCACTCTCGCACTCTCTTTGTCAGTCTTTTTCACACACACCACATTTAAGAGAACCCTGGCACCATGGCAAGCTCGCTCAGCAGGTGCTATTAACTATTAACTGCTATGCATGTGAATTAGTATAGTTGAATATTTATAATTCACATTTCTGCTTTAAATGATCATTTATAATTTAGGCCCATTTAACCAAAGTATTTCTTGACACGCATAGCTAACGGCTATTCAAATATTCTTGAAAAAAAAGGCAAAGGGAGGTTTTTGCATGGATGATATAGAGATAACCATTTTAGTTCCCCAAAGAACAATTTTTTTTCATGTTTGAAAATCTATTTCCACTATAAAGAATGGAAGAGAAAGCTTCCATGGATGTGTTCCATAGGTTGTTCACTGAACCATATATGCATATAAAGAACCTTTATTTTTAGAAGTGTGCTAAATAAAAAATAAAATGGTGTTTTTGATGCTTTAAATGTATTTTGACAGGCATCAGTTTTGTGAAATCTGCAGATATCCATGGCTTTGTTGTTTTTGGAATGCATTTCCAGGAGAGTTATGTTGTGAACACAGTAAACACAAATCCCTTTATCCATCATAAGTCAGTATTGATGTTTTTAGTCTGAACACATTAAGGTTCACTCTTTCGTGCTTGAGCACTTTAAACAAAACTTTGAAAAAGCAACTTAACACTTCAACCACAGTAATTCTTTTTAGGGGTCATGCCATCAGCCAAAAACGTCTCGGTTACGCATGGGTAACCCTTGTTCCCTGAGGAGGGAACTCCTACGCTCATCGCAGGAGTTTCCAACAAATTGGGATCCGATTGCCTTAGATTATAGGGATGACCAATTGCCTTAGAGTGAATTAACTCTAGGGTTAAACTCTGAGGGTAACAATAGGGATGTACGCAATTGCCTTAAGAAGTGAATTAAAATGAGCCAATGAATATTGGCATGCAGGACTTGCATTTCCCCGCCCGCCTGCCACTGCGGGTATAAGCGGAAGTGAGCGCACACACATACGCTTTACGCTGAGGAGCCGGACGGTGTCCAGTACTCATCGAAAGGTACAGCAAGCATGGCGACGGGCAGCAGAGGTCTCCGTTCCCTCCTCAGGGCACGGGAATTACCATACCTGAACAAAGACATTCCCTATCGTTCAAGTTTCCAACGAATTGGGATCCCTATTAAATGCCCATCTCCGGACTTGATCGGTGAAGCCAGCGCTGAAGTGGTCTCATGTGCAGCAGGCCGAGTGGCGTTACAGTGGCTGCGGCTGTCATATGCCCCAGGAGCCTCTGAAACTGTTTTAGTGGGACCACTGACTTGCCTCCGAAAAGACCTGAGGCAGTTGAGCACTGACTAGACGAGCTCCTTGGTGAGGCACGCAGTCTGACTTGACCAGTCCAATTCCAAACCGAGATAAGCGATCTCTTGTCGTGGGACAGAGTTTGCTCTTGTCCCAGTTGACCTGAAGCCCCAAACTGCTGAAGATGCACTCAAAGAGACACTTTCTGCATTAGCATTTTGAACGGGGAGCTGGTGTAGGGCCCAATTCAGGATGAGCCATAACCCCCCACTCTCTTCCTGGATACAATGAAGTAAGGGCTGTAAAACCCAGTACCAACCGTACCAATCGAGCCAACCTGGACCAATGGGGTACCTACGGAGTGACAGCGAGGTGAAAGGCAGGGACCGGACTCTGGAGGCATTGCTATGGCTGAGAGAGGGGTCTGGGTGTGCTGGGCAACTCCTACCTTCTTCCACCGAGGGGCAGGGCAGCAGGGAAGGCCCAACTTTCTCTGTGGTGTTCGGCTGCTGGCTGTCCCAAGGCGAAGGGAAGGGGAAATGAGGAGCAAGGCCTGTGGGGCGTCAAGTCCTGAGCTTCGTGCTCTCTGCCCAGCGAAAGTGAAGAGTGATGAGGCTGTAGTGGCGTCACTGACATCTGAGCACTGGAAGAGGGGGAAAGAAGTGGCAAGGCATGGAGCGCCGCTCACTGCAGTCCGCACCTCTTGAGACTCAGAGATGGGATGTTTCTATTGAAAATGTGGGGAACACTGGACTCCAGGGAGCCAGCGGCGGAACAGAAAATGAACAAAGATCTACCACCCGGCCTTCTTCCGGGGAGAGAATAGGTGAGGACTCCATTTCCCAGAGAGCAACTGCCACCAACTCTGTGTCACCCGTCTCAGAGTGGCGCCAGTCTTCCTGCGAAAGCACCACACAGGACTGAGCACCCTTGGTGACAAATCACAAGTGACTGAGCTGGCACATCGGGTCAAGCTCTTGACCCTTCAACCACTCCTGAACGACACTCGTGCTAGCTCTCTCCTCAACCTGCTTCTAAACTGTGGAGAACCAAAACCTTGTGATATAGGAGCACAGAGAAAGCGAAGGTTTAGCCGTGGGACGCTTCTGGACCACCAGTGTGGACATCTGCTTACCGAGGTCCAGTGCTGGTAGCTTAAACCATTTTCTCGTGTCAGTCACAAGAGAGCATAAATCACCTTACAAACAGAGTTCTCAGTATGTCTGCGATGCTGCTGAGAGGAGTGAGAAGTCCAAGAAGGTGGTCTCTGTTCGAGAGATGCTCACTGTAATCCTCATTTCACCAATGACTGAATTTTACATTCAACCAATAACCTGTTCAAAACCGGGATATTAGCAATAACCCGGTTGTGAACGGCCATGTAAACACCAGCAAAAACCCGAATATGCTCATATCCCAGATTTCAAAAACCGGGATATTATACCTTTTCTAACCCAGAATTTGTGGTCATGTAAACGCGTATCGGCATATCCCCATAGTGATTTGTGTTCTGCACAGATTCTATTCGCAAGGTATCTTGATCTTTTGAGTAGAGAACTTCTCAGCGCATACAATAATCCGTGTGCAGTATACCGGAAGTAAACATGGCGAGACCAGACGAGGCACAGCACAGCATACTTTTGGAGCAAGCTTAGTAACGCTTACCAGCATCTAAAGCCGCAAACAAAGGCAATCGCTATCTGCCCCGAACTATTCACTATCCACATGCTGCTGCTGCTGTTGTCTTTGGATAAAGGAAAAATAATCGGAAAGGACGCATATTGCGTCTTAAGGTTGTTCGTACGTCTAGACTGCTAACCACGCATTGAGGTTTACATCGGGATATTGCAATTCCATGTATACAGGAGAAACTCTCTGCTCACACATGTAAACAGGTTATTCCTAATGTTTCAGAAACCCAATAGTGACCTTAACCCAACCATAACCCAAAAAAATTGGCTGCATGTAAACATAGTCAATGCTATTATCCAAAGTAGCCCTTTTCCGGTGGCCACCAGAAGAGGAACTCACTATAATATTTTCACTATAAAAATAATTCACAAAATTAATGTTCCTACTGTATTTTTGATCAAATAAATTCAGCCTTGGTGAGCAGAAAGACTTATAAAAAAAAACAAAAGCTTTGACACCCCTACTGAGGACAAGAAAGCTTTGCTTTGACTGTAAAAAGAGTGAGTGACAAAAGGAGATAAGAACTAAACTGAGATATAATATGTGTCTTATATTACAGTAGAAAAGCATTTATCTTTAATTAACAAAAGAAAAATACTTAATACCCATTAGTAATTAAGCGAATGCTACGCAAGCCACATAGAGTTATAACTAGTGTCCTATTTAAACAAAAATAATTTCTTTAACATGTTTTGACATTACACTGAATTAGAAGCCCTGCACGGGCAAAGTTTATGCAATTATCACCCACTTGTCTCTTCGGAGGTGACTGACATGAACTTAACATCATGACATTTGGCTCATTAGCTCAACATCTTCAGTGCCTGCATGCTCAGAAAGTCTCAGCCCCTATAATACAATACATATGCTCTCTTTTTGTTTCGTAGAAGAAAAAAAACTGTGCCTGGGTGCTTTATCAGCTATGTACCACTATTAAGTGGTGGCGAAACTGCTCTGAAAGTCTATGAATAACTCCATTTGGAAAAATCGTGAAGAGTGTTCACATCTCGTGGGCGGCCCAAAAAGAGTTGTTAAAGCAGGGTCAAAAACAGTGTTGGTTTTATTAGTTTTTCAAAGATACAGCCCAAAATCAGCCTTGGAGATATGATACAAAAACACACACATACACTTACGGTGTACGCATACACATATGCACACATACGCAATTCAGCTGACTACTATACAGCTGTATGCTCTTTTGCAATATCTGTTTGTTTCCACAATTTCTCACGTCCAAAAACCGTTTAGAAACGTAAATCTATCTCCATCCTCTTCCTTCCAATTCCATCATCTCTCCCTCAAACCTTAATCCATCCCATTTTCCCTTCTTACTCAAAGCTCTTCATCCTATTTCTAAACACACGTCCACCTGCATCTTCTCTCTTCCAGGTTTCACACATTGCTCTTCTTCATCTCTCTTGCTCTTCGCCTCTCATCACAGTAAAAGCTGCAAGAGTTCGATTGATAAACCTGCAGGCTCATTCTCACTTCACAGACATCCAGATGTACCGTGCTTTCGCTGTCAATTCAAACCGCTGTGTGTGAGATTGAAGGACATGCTCCGATCTGGAGCCATAAGACCTCACAATGCTGCGGATGAACGATCTGGAAATATTCTGTTGGTCATATCTGCGCCAATTTAATTTTGCTAAATGTAGCTCTGAGCCACTGGAGCAGGTAATGCTGCAAGATTTACAGTGTGCTGAGAGCGTGTGTGTATGCATTCATGTGTGAGATAATAGCACTGTTTGTGATAATGTAAGTTTAGGGCCACATTTGCTTAACATTGTGAAAACTGAGCAATAGCATTTGGAAAATGTGAATTCTTTCACTAGTGCAAACAAGGTGTTTCATTTAACTGTGACACATGCAAGTAAACATGTTAGAGTTCACCCAAAAATGAAATTATCCCAGAATTCACCTACCTCAAGCCTCAACATGACTCTCTTTTTATTCAGCTAAAAACAATCAGCTTCATTTAAAAAAAACATTATGGGCCCTATTTTAATCAATCTGAAAACGTCAAGTGTAAAGGCGCAAAGCGCAAGTAACTTTGTGGGCGAATTCCGGCTGTTGCTATTTTCCTGGCGGCATAAATGCCCCTTGTGCCTGGCGCAAATCTAAAAGATGTTGGTCTGGAGTAGCTTCATTATTCATAGGTGTGGTTTGGGCGTAACTGGAAATAAACCAATAAGAGCATCCTATCGCATTCCATTTAAAGAGCGTGATGACGAAGTGCGCTTGTTCCATGGCGCAATTCTCATTTTAACGGCGCATTTACTCAGGCGCGCTTTCAGCATTCGGTTCACAGCCGAGGAGATCGCTGTGTCTCGTCAGGGCCGTAAAAGAAAGAGAAGTGACATTTGGGATGGATAAACCCACCCAAATTAGCTTCGTTTCAAAATGCATATAAGAATTTGGGTAAATGTGTAAGCTTTATGCCTTTTTTCCCTATTGTCATGGACACAACAATGATTTCCCTACATGTTTTATATATTTTTCCTTATAATAATGTATCATTTGCAAAAAGTATGCATTCTGCTCTCATATGAGAATCTCTACAGTGTATGCGCATTGTTCACACTCTGTATTATGGCCACGCATGCGTGCTTAAAATAGCATCCTAATGTACGCGCAACGCGCTACTTATTTTGAGACTAGGTTTTTTTCTGCTCATTGGCGTAATTGTTTACCCCTTTAGTGTCAGTTACATGACACGTCATCCTGACGTGTCGTCAGCTACTCGACGTGCAAGGAAAAGCGTCAGTTATATGGCGCGGGTAGGTTTAGGTTGGGGATATCGGTAGGGTTACAAGCGATCCTAGGGTGTCATCTAACTGTACGCTGAAAGGGTGCCTGAAAGCGTCAAATATTGAAGCATGGTCGAAAAGGCTGACGCCTTGGGGTGAGAATGCGTCTGCGGGTAGGCGAAAGGGTTAGACGTGAATCCTAGGGCATCATCTGACTGACGATTGCAAAGGGTGCTTGAAAGTCGTTCAGTATATTGAAGCACTGGCATGATACACGTTCAAATTAATCTGATAAAATGCTCTGAATATAGTTTAAATTGATACTAATTATAATATAATATTCTTTAGAAAAATCTAAATGAACAGTTTGCATAAAATTGATAATAATAGGAAATGTTTCTTCAACATCAAATCATCAATGATTACTATGTGGTATACTGTAGTGTAGACTACTGGAGTACTTATGCTGAAAATCACAGGAATAAAATGACATTTTAAAATAGAAACATTAAAAATAGATAAAATGCTAATTTTAAATTGAAATAATATTTCACAAACCCCAACTTTGCCATAACAGTGTACTAAAACATGTTTAAAACCAACCCGATTTCACTGGGAATTCGTATCGAATTCTACGAGGTGGCTAATTCGTAACAATTTATACAATCTCACTTCGTACAAATTAGTACAATTTTGCTAGAATCATACATATTTTACGAATTGGCCAATTCGTATGAATTCGTATCGAATGACCTACCCCTAACCCCGCCCCTAAACTTAACCGTCACGTGTGCATTAGACCAATCGTATCGAATTTGTACGAGCTGAGGTCGTATGAATTTAGTACGAATTAGCCACTTTTTAATCCACTCGTACAAATTCAGCATCAATCTGGTCGTGAGATAGGGTAGTTCAAAACACATTCAGAAAATGAAAAAATGAAAACATTGTATTACACTATATTGTAGGAATATTCACTATAAAACTATTTTAGTTTTGACTATTTGACTATTATCAAGGACATCTGTCTGACAGAACTGATAAGTAGCTGAACCAGAGCCACACCTTCACACAAAAGGAAAGACCATGCACATAAGAGGAGAAAGGAGAGCATACAGAACTGAGAAAGGTAAGTAAGAGAATAATGGAGAAATTGAGAAACCATGAAAGTGCCACTGAGTCGGAGAGAGTAAAGAGATGGTGAGGTGGGAAGAGGACCTGGGGGTAACTGATGAAAGAGAGAGGAGGAAGGAAAAAAGAGAGGTGAAAACACATCACGCCGTGTGGCCCAGCTGTCTGTCTTTTCATTTCATTTGCAGCAAGAGAATCAGATCACTGCAGAAAGCAAACAAAGAGGACAGATTATTAGACAAATAAGGGAGCATACAAGGACTGCCATTTTATTAGAGAGAAAGCATGAAAGTAATATACTATATGGGGCAAATTATATGTACAGCAAATTTAGTGTATTAGATATTATATGAGCAGGTCTATAACAAACCTACTGCATATTTCGGACATTGGGAGTTCACTATACTCCCATATTATGTTCATATACCCATTTTACAAAGTTTAAAGCCATTCCTTAAAATTAGCACAGAAAATACAAAGCAGATTCTGGGTCTCATTTCTGTGAACAGCCATTTTAACTTGCATAGCAGTTTTCAAGATATTTGCCTTTTTAGTCCCAGCTGCTGCTATCATTTTCCGCTTCATTTTCTAGAGTTCACTGAAGAAACAAACAACTGAATGGCCCTTATGAGCCACTTCAGACTTGCTGGGTGAGTGGTGCAATCTCATGTAGCATATTACGCAGACTGAAACTTTGAGATTGAATTCCTGGAAGGATTTCTCACTTTTCATCAGGCTGCCATCTGCATGTCCTGGTCATTCTATAGCTGGTCAGAAAAGAGCACCATTAACACTGATAAAACTGAACTAAAAATCTTTAATGCCACTGTTGTTTGTTCTTTCAGATGAACTAAACAGCTGCTGTTACACTAGAACCTAAAAGAGAAAGTGATGTCAGTGGAAATGGAAAGTCATTTCAGAGGAAGATGAAGCAATTAACTTATGATTATGAACAATGTTTTATTTGGATAACGTGCACAAATTAATCATTCACAAGAATATGCATTGGATACGACTGAATATAATTCTAATCAATGAAATTGAGGCAACAGATTACAATCAATATTATGAATTAAATTGAACAAATTAAAATGGAGTTATAACTGAACCAAACAAATTACTTAAAAGTTTAAGTTTTAACCATTTAAAATGAGATAGAATTTACACATTTTTTTAAACAAAATATTCGGAAAAACAGACTAACGTCAAAGATGAATTAAGAACTTTTTTAATGCCAACACTGAAGACACTTGATGATAACAAGCAGAAATCACGTGAAGGAGAAAATCATATTTTTAAGTCACCATTATGGTGATCAGTGTGTGTTTAAGTTGGGCCAATTCTTAATTCAGAATTCTTAATTCTTGAGTTCTTAATTCATCTTTGACATCAGTCTGTTTTTCTGATATTTTTTGTTTAAAAAGGTGTAAATCTCTACTCATTTTAAATGGTTAACATTGTAAGTAATTCGTGTGGTTAAGTTATTACTTAATTCTAATTTGGTTAAATTTAGTTAATAATATTGTTTGTAATCTTTTTGTCTCAATTTTTATGATTAGATTTAAAATATTCAGTCGTATTCATTTTTACAGTGTATGGTGAATTTTGATGACATGTTGAAACTTCTAAACTCATATTTAGGATGGAAATTTAAAGTCAGGCGTTAAATGATAAAAGTGGTGAAAACGTTCAAATTCCAGCAGTGTTAATAATAATTGGACGGATGCTAGCTGGAGATCTGCAGTCTTCTCTGCTGGATCAATAGATGTGAAGAGCATGGAGTTTCCTTTCTATCTGTTTTATCTGATCTGTTCTGTAATTCTCCTCTCTAAGGCAGTTACTTAATGTTGAGTATACCGTGCGAGGCTTCTCGCTCAGCAGAACTACTCTCAGGATCTTGAAATGAGATTGTGCTGTTAAATAAAGTAATTCTCTGGCATGAAGTGGTGATTTGTAGAGTTTGCTGGTATTCTTTTTGAACTGTGATTTAAAACAAGCGCTGGCTTTTCAGTTGAAAGTTTAGGCTGACGTTGAGTCCTTAAAACTTCGGTTTGAATTTATAATAGTAAACGAGCAAAAAAACAAACAAAAAAAACACTCAATTGTAATACAAAGTGGAACGCGCCAAAAAGGGACACTGAATTTTTACAACATTTTCATAACACCGATTGGTAATTAGAGTTTTAGAGTTTTAGATAAAACATGTCTAATTAGCACCAAACACCAAGAGCTTATGCAAATTATCCCTATCTGTCTGTTAATCATTTTTCCATTCTGGCTGCCAAAGCATTAATCCATCCATTCCATCCAGCAAGAAAAGTCAACAATTTGCATATGTAAAAATTAAGTTTGCAGAAACTCAATGATAAAATCCCCTTAATTACCCAAACTTGGCACAGCCACCATGTCGTTGTTGTTGTTTTTAGATAGGCAGACTTATTGCCAAAACATCAAACAAGAGTGAACATGCTCAAACTTACTCAAACATGAAACTACTTGAACTGATGACAAATTCATAATTACAAATGTTGGCTATTGTCAGCCTGTGGGTTAAAGTTCACATAACAATTACTTATAAATTATTTATTCCCTTATTAAAATATCTGTTTTTCAAAATCTTCTCTTCCAGGTCTTAAATTATAAAAGCTGCACAGGATAAACTGGCAAATATGCAGACAAATAATGATGACTATTTAAATAGAGGCAATGTTCAACAGCAGCTCCTGCTGGGGTAAAGCAATGTGTGTTTTCAGCTCAGTCTTAATGATGGAAAAGGGAAGCAGACAGAGAAGAAAACAAGCAGACTCCAGGGTAGCCTGATGTGTTGACAATTGTCGAAAGGTCATGAACATTGATAACTGTATTTTTTTTTTGCCATGAGAGTGAATTAACATTTCAATTTATGATGTTTTTTGGTAGCTTGAAAATTGTTTTCTTCCACTAATAAAAAGTATTGCATTGCCATGTTTTTGTACCATTCTTGGCATTCTTTTTTGAGGACTATGCCTCCTATATAAATACCATAGGAAATGTACTGTATATAATCGAAATACTATGGTATTACAGCTGTATCATGGTACTATTACACCCATTTTCTTGTACATTGACCTGCTCCCAGGCACTTTAGTTCAGAAGCCTGGAAGAGTCTGGTTAATGATGTCGACGTGTCAAGAACACACTGTTCCCATTCAAAGGAACTTGAGCTGCGTTAAACGCGGTGGGAACGCACCTGTGTGAGTGCGTCTTGAAGAACTATGGAATTAGTCCAATGGCGAGAGGGAAATTCATAGGCGGGTGACGTCATGGACCAGGAAGCTATAACGCACCCCGAAATCAAAACTACTCTGCGGTTTCTTCTTCCCAGGCTGAGGCCCCAGTGTTACAACTATCCAGGATTGGAGCTGGATGTTGTCAGTGTCGAGACAGGGGATACACACCTCATTCCCCTGAACATGAGGCGCTGATGGAGGTGCTCACTCGTGCTGTTCCTAAATTGAGCATTGAGTGGCTAGCTGTTAGGCAGGAGTCTGTTTCTAAAAGCAAACTGGATGAGAGATTTCTGCCTCAAGTGTTCAACCTCCACGCCAGTGCCTAGTGTTTTTTACCAACCTCCACACTGAGGTGTCTAAGTCGTGGAAAAAAGCCAGTATCGTATTTTTAGCCCCCAGATGTCCACTTAAGCCGCGTTTCCACCGCAATTACCAGGAACTATTTGTCCCAGGAACTTTTTTCACAGGAACTTTTTTTCCACAAACTTTTTTTTGGGGCGGGACGATTATGTAGTGACGTTGAACTGCAGTGTCGACTGCTCTTCCTAGCCTGCACATTTGTTTTGAGTGTGTTTTTGTCTGGAGGAGATTCAAGCTTTGCTGCTTTTGTGTGCGATTGGTTTACTAACAAGGTAATTAACAAAACGGCAGAAAAGAGACAAGCACCCAAAGCATATTCAGAAAGCTCGTAATGCTAGATATAAAAGTAGACGTTTGTTATCAGCGGACATTGACCGTGAGACTGATGGGACGAACGAATGCCATCGGGCAGAAAGAATAGCGTGGTAAGAACCAATCAGCATGTTCAGCGCACAAGTCCAAGCCCGAAAGATCCTGAACTCTGAAAAAGTACTACCTCACCAGCACGGACTTTCTGGGGGAATTTTTACCGTAACTTCATTTAGACCCTGGTTCCTGCGGTGTAAACACACGAGTACCACCCCAAAGTTCCTAGTTCCTGGGGAAGTTCCTGTGGTGGAAACACGGCTTTAGTTTAATATTTCGGGGGCTAAATTACATGGTTATGGGGCGATGCCTAAGAAAATTAGCGTTCCCACAGCGAATGCAGCTCAAGTTCCCTTGAAAGGGAAAAAAACGCTGTCGCGGTTTTGATTTTGGGGTGCTTTATAGTTTTCTGGTCGATGACATCACCCGCCTATGACGTTCCGTCTCACCATTGGACTGATTCTCTACGTGGTTCATGACACACTCACACAGGGCGTTCCCACAGTGTTTGACAGCATTGTCTTGTTCCCTATTCAGGGAACCAGGGTTACATACATAACCAAGTACGTTTCATGTGCTGCGAAAGAAAATCTACTTTGCAATGCACTTCCAAAGAAGGAGAACTTAGGCCCAATTGATACAGTAAAACCAAAACTATTGATATGCCAGCTGAGCCTGAGACGCTGAAATTCAGATGGACGTTAATGGATGTTTTGTTTCTGATGCCCGCTGTAAGCAGTAGACCAATCACAATAGACTGGGACTGTCTGACCAATCAGAGCAGAGTTGGATCTCACAAAGGAGGGGTTTAGAGAGGGTTTAGAGATTACAGTAAACCGTTTCAGACACAGTGAGAAACTTTCTCCTACACAAATAGAAACCTTTACTAACATAATAGGGAACTTTAACCATGAAAGACAAGCAATTATGCTGGAAAAGAGTACACTGCATGACTGCATGAACTGTAGTTAAATATATTTTTACCTCTAGGTGAAACTCACAAATAAACTTTGCTTACATTTTAGATGTTATGTGTCAAAGATCAAAAGGTGCATTGTGCTCAATAAATGGTTCATGTCCTCTCTTGAACACAGACACTGCCTTTAACACGGTCTTTTTATTTCATATTTCATGAGAAGAAAAATGAAGAAGAGGTTCAGCCATGAATCTGCTTTATAGTGGAATACCAGAGGTGTACTTTGTGCTCAGTAGAGCCGAACTGCTTGTAATAATGTGAACAAGGAGTGATAAAAGAGAATTTTGGAGATTTTAACTGTTCCTAAAACTAATAAATAATTATTCACAAAAAAAATTGTATCTGTCCTTTCACTTTTAGTACTTTTGAGAGATTTGGCATACTTGGCATAATATTTCAAAGTGATGGGAATTATGTATATGAAGAAATTATGAAAATTGTGTAATTTTTAATTTGTGAATTCCCAATTTAAAGCAATCAAGCTACTAGATAGGCAGACTTTACAGAATACGCAGTGTCTAAATCCACTGGGTGTATACATATTTTAAAAACCTATTCATGCAGGCTTGAGCCAATGATTTGCATGGTACTTTTGGAGTTTGAGGTTACTGGATCAACTATAGAACAAATTTATTCTCAGTGCTGGAAGCAGCAGGATCCAATAATCCTGTGTAAACATAAAATGTAACCCTTTATAGGCTGGAATAAGTTATTTGATTTAAAAAAGAACATGTGAAGCATTCATGAAATGCTGCTTTTGCCACAGTAATAGGTTTTAATTTACATTATAGTAGTGAATGAGTCTGAATACTTTCTAATAAATATAAACGCAGACGAGACAAACATTTAATGCAGTTTAACAAAGGGACATCCGCTCTTACCCCTCCTGAGAAAAATTATTTATAAAGCGGACTGGCCTGTATTTAAATTACAGATTAAATTGATCTGATCAGCTTTTCCATCTGATTTACCAGCTTTACATAAATGTCTATAAACCTTTCCTTATCAGCAATCAGCTTCTACAGAATATTCAAATGCATTCAATATATCCTGAGTAATGAATAGCACTGATTCATTTTAGGGCACTATAAATTGTAATAAACTCATTAACACTGTTAAAAGACCATTCAGACACTTGCTCTAAATGTTCAGAAATAACAATTGTAAACATTCAAATAGCATCTTACCATTATTAAAATTCAATTTGAATAATTCAAACAGCTCCATACAGATGAAATTTTCGTTACAGCGTAATAGAATTTCTCACTCATTTCTACCATGCAAATGAATGTCAGCACCAAGGACAGCGGCATCTAGCTGTTTACCCTCATTCAATAGATCTCAGAAACCAAGATATGGGAGAACTCAACCAAGTGCATTAATGTGAGCCTATATGCTTAATATAAATTCATGAAGCATTAAGGTAACCTTGTCACCACAATGTCAGTTCATTGTAATAAAGAAAGAAATCTGCATGACAAGCAGTTTTAAGCAAAGGTTTAGATCAGGTACAATATACACAAATACATGCATATGCATGCACACACACACAGGGGACAGCATATGTTCAGATTGGGTGGCTAGTCTGACAACAATGAGTAAAGTGGCATGTCCTCTGACCCCTTTTCAAAATTTTACATTCTCCACTTTTACCACCTGGGATGCAAGTCTGAACGCATCTGAGTGTTTATGTTTATGTTTGAGTCACACCACCTTTTGCGTGCTTTGTACAGCTTTGCGTGCTGTACGCATTTATCAGTTTCTTGTTTTGAACAAAAATAGGACATCCCATTTTGAAATCTAGATGGAGTGTAATGCATCGACACACACACACACTCCAGAGACATGCTTTAACCTTTCGGAGAGAAAACAACATAGTGCAAGAAGCGGTTTGTCATGCAGGAATAACAAACACTCCAACTCAGATCAAGCAGGTTGAAGTAGGTGCTGTATGCATCACAGTTAAAGCACTGCAATTTTAGCAGCAAGCACATGCAATATAAACATCAGTTCTCTCTTTAAATAAGTCTGAGAGTTAGTATTAACCGAGAGTGATAAGGAAATGTGTGCATTGATCTGAACAATGAGAAGAGGAACTGTGAGTGACATGATGAACTTCTCCACATATAATTGTGTACACAAAATCAGTCCAACAGCTCACATAATCACTGAGTTCAAGAGTTCCTTATCTGCAGACTAACACAATGTCAATAACCAATATAACTTGGATGTAGATGCAGAATTTATATGAGGAATTACTCATGACCTCATAAAGTGCAGCAATTTTCATTGTGGAATAAACAGATTTCTTCCTATATTTCTTCTGATGTATTCCAATAAACATAATGCATTTTCTGTTATTGAGTTATTGGTGATAGGGCCTGAGAAAATGAGCAAATTGCACTGCAGTGTGCCTGCCCTGCATTAGCCTCGATTACTTCTGACATATTCATCAGTTAGTGCACATTGATCTGAATTCTTACTGTCCAGCATCACGAATAATCTGATAAAATATCTTGCTGCAAAAATATCAGTAATCAAGCACTTCAAACGATCAGACAGCAAAACCTGAGGCAAAGTCATACCGAGTCTGGTGCTTTCCAATCAACTCCATGTTGCTAACATGTTGAGGACTTAAAATAACCAGACAAGGTCCCTCTGGTTCTCATCCGTGACTTCCTTTAATTATATTCTTAATTATATCAGTAATTTACTGCTCAATTATATGCTGTAAAACAAAGGTATGATTTTAAACAGAAAAATAAGTTATTATTTATTATTTGCCGTAGCCATTGTGGTGCACTGAGACAAAATGTCTCATGAATTTGAAATATTGACATATATTATACTCCATATTATAATGTAGCACAAAGGTGCAATAAAAAGAATGAAATTTCTCAGACCAGAGCTATACCACTCCCTATGGATTTTATGGAGATTCAGCACATGCTAAATTGTTCCCCCTTTCTCGCCACCATCTTCTCTTTCATCCTCAATGCTGTCATCACCCGTTGCAAGAAAGGAAAGATATGACACACTGACATACAAGTCTTGTTCTATTTTGCTCTCTCCATCATTAAAAGATCTCTCACTCTGACGCCTTGTCAGTCCTCCAGAGTTTTCTAATGGACTGGCTATCCCATCTTTCTCCTTATTTCCTGCCGCTTCCATCTTTGACTCATTCCTACCGCTTCTTAGGATTGTGCAGCAGGCCAGCAATATGCATTCATCTCACACACACGACATTTATGATATTGGAAAATCAACATGTGCCTGAAAAACAACAGCAGAGAAGTCGTATATTGAGTCTCCAGGTGGACAGTCACTGAGGGACAGGAGCCTCAGTCAGGGAATATCCATTAACTTCAAGGCAAGTGTATCCTGAAGAGTTTCATTTGTGACTGCCAATGTAAAATATAGACTGTATGTGAGGGGAACCAGGATCCATAAATTCAAACATTTGAAAACTCAAAACATCTCCTGTTGTGAAATGAGATCGTGCACCAAGGGTGGGGAAAATTGGGTGCATGAAGCAGCGGTCGGCTATTTCCAAAATGCAGCGGTCAGTGTAGTTTGCAATAAGACTGGAATTGGTCAGTTAGAGATAGCAAGACTGCACACTGTGCACAGATTAGTTGTGTCCATTTCAAAAGAAATACTGTATGCTCACACACACACATACACAAACAGGCGCACACATCTTTGTGGGGACTCTCCATAGGCGTAATGGTTTTTGATACTGTACAAACTGTATATTCTATCCCCTTACCCTGCCCCTATCCCTAAACCTACCCCTCACAGGAAACATTCTGCATTTTTACATTTTCAAAAAACATTTCTTAGAATGATTTATACACTGTTTTCTCATGGGGTCCACTGGCTGGTCCCCACAATGTAGTTGATTTCAGGTTTTACTATACTTGTGGGGACATTTGGTATAGACCAAATATACACTGTAAAAATGAACAACGCATTCATCACTCCTTTAGCGTCATATAGAACGCTATATGACAAAACGGCGCTAAACAACACACATGGCACCCGTTATCGTTAATATAACACGCACTGTGATGGGTAGGTTTAGGTGTGGGGTAGTAGGGTAGGGTAGCTCTCATATTACGCTAAAGGATTTATGACGACTTGGGTTCGCGTGTTATATTAAACGATAAAGGGTGCCATGTGCATAGTATAGCACCGTTTTGTCATATAGCGTTCTATGTGACGCTAAAGGATGAGAACGGGCTGAAATGAATATGCTTTATCTAATCAAAAAATTGTGGCAACAGATTAAATTAAAAATTAGAATTGATAAAAGATAAAATAATTCCTTAAAAGTTAACCATTTAAAATGAGTAAAACTTACAACAACAACTCAAAAAACACTAATTGAAGTCACCATTATGGTGATCGGTGTTTGTTTTAAAATTCTGGTTTCTCCTTCAGTGATTCTGCTTGTTAACATCAGGTGTCTTCAATATTGGCAATATAAAATAAAGAGTTCTTAATTAATCTTTGGCGTCTGTCTGTTAAGTGAGATATTTTTGCTTAATTTTTTGGTGTAAACTTTACTCAGTTTAAATGGTTAACTTTTAAGGAATAATTTGATTAATTATTATTCAATTCTAATTTGTTAAATTTAATTAATATTATTGCTTGTAATCTGTTGCCACAATTCTATGGATTAGATAAAGCAATTACTCTCTTTTGGTTGTGCCAATTTAAAATGCCCAAGTATTAATATTTTGGATATAAATAGGTCCTTCATTTGTTTGTGTATAATTACTAGAGAATCTCAGGAGCAGTTTAGTTGAAACAATTAAGTTGCTACTAAAAGGGTGAATCTCAAAAAGATGTGAAATAAAAATAAAAAAAGAGAACACAAAATTATCATTACTATTATTTTTTTAAAAAATTACTTTTTTTGTAACACAATACACCTTATTCACGGCAGCGCCATCTTTGATTTTTAGTGAAAATGAAAGCGAGGCTGTGAGGGATAGACATGCATCTCTTCAATGGGCTGTACTGTTATTTAATGTGTTTTCGGATTGTTCTGCTCATGAAACACTGGAAAAAATATCTTTCCAAGAAATATTAGTTGACAAAAAACTCCCGAATCTGTAAGCTGTGGAAAATTAGTAATCTAGGAGCTTTATTCAGCTTTTTACAGCAGATGCCATTGTAAACACGATAAGTCTATCACTCACAGCCTCATTTTCATACCTGTCATGGCGCTGCTCTGAATAAGGTCTATAAGGTCTTATTATAGTTAACATTAGTTAATGCATTAACTTACATCAACTAACAGTTTGTTAAAGTATTTACAGTATTCATCTTTGTTCTTGTAGTTCAGTTTCAGGTTTGTTCAGGCACAGTTTTACCAGATTTTAATTTAAAAAATGTATTAGTAAAGGTTTAAATTTTTGATCTTTGACACATAACATCTAAAATGTAAGCAAAGTTTATTTGTGAGTTTCACCTAGAGGTAAAACTATATTTAACTACAGTTCATGCAGTCATGCAGTGTACTCTTTTCCAGCATAATTGCTTGTCTTTCATGGTTAAAGTTCCCTATTATGTTAGTAAAGGTTTCCATTTTGTGTAGGAGAAATTTTCTCACAGTGTCTGAAACGGTGCTTTAGAAGTATTTTTCATTTTCAGTGCATGTTAACTAATGTAGTTAACTAATGTTAACAAATGGAACTGTAAAGTGTTACCAGTTTTTTTAAATTCCAACCAGTCTAATTTAAAAGTGACAAAACACAAAGATATTTTTTACTTGAAATAACCCTAACCCAAACACTTTTCAATAAGGATTCATTAGTTAACATTAGTAAACTAGTTAACAAGAATTAATAATTAACAGCACTTATACAGCATTTTCAGCATTTACTAATACATTATTAATTTTAAAAGTTGTATTTGGTAACATAATGTACTGTGAACAAACTATACAAACAACAAACAGCTATATTTTTATTAACTAACGTTAACAAAGATTTAAAAATACAGCAATAAATGTATTGTTCATTGTTAGTTCATGTTAGTTAATGAATTAGTGTTAACAAATAGAGACCTTATTGTAAAGAATGAACATATTTTTACATGAATTAACAATTTACATAATTATGTTTTGCAGCAGCACAATGAGAAATAGTCTCAAAATAATTAAATTAATGCCACAATGGAAACCTATTTGTCCATTTCTACTATTTTAAGATGCTGACAGTGACAGGTTTTGTGAGAGTCACCCATGAGCATAAGCCATTTCAGTCACTGAACAGCAAAAGGACATTCTGACCTATTATTCTTCAAGACGTAAACATCTTCTCCCTCTCTCTCCTTCTACCATCTCTTTTACTCACATCAGCCATCTGTCTTAAGCTGATTTACTAACAGGCAGTCTCACCTGTATCAAAATCTGTCCAACACTGAACCACAGCAACAAAGGACAACTTATGTTATTAGATCTTCCTTTAGCATTCTTATTAGAGATTTTCTTTTAAGGTGCAGTCCGCGGGTTTTCCTCTTTATCGCCATCTCTGTTTGAAATCTGCAATTGCAGTTATTCGCAAAATTGTCAACTTAAGGTGAGTTGTACTTCAACACCCTCGACACGGCACAGCGTGGATGAACACAATGTTTGGGGAAAGTGTGCGGCTGTCAGTCATCGATGCCGCTGTGGATACTGACATTCAGAATCACCGATTATTCTTTTTGGAAGTATGAACAACATTATTTTCACCAGAAAATGTAATCTGAACAAGTAAGAAACATCCCATTTTTTCTGGTTCTGACATTGCAGTAAACCGCAATGTTCAAATATAACAATCGATTATAAGCTATATCATATCATGTAAAACCGTGCAAATTGTACTTTGTTTCTCATCAGCATTGTGTGGCTACATGTAATGTCCTTCCAATACGTATGCTTGTTTTCACATGGAGTCCGGTAGCAGTCTCTTTTTTTCTGTAGCCACTCCAAAGTCCGAACAAAGTCTTTTGCATTTTACAGTGGGTGAATCTGTTGCCACTATTGATTGTCGTTTGAACCTTTCTGGATCTGCCATCATAATTAATACGTTTAATGATATCAAGTGCTGTGAGAAAAGGCTATAAATCTCCACCTCCAACATCATCACACGCAATATAGCTTATACTAGCCGAGACTCCTCCTTTATGTGTACAGATGTGATGCAATGACGCAAAGACATGTTTGAATCTCCCGGAAATCCACCAGTACCGCTTGAATGAAAAACATTATGACAAGCTTTGAGAGTCACCCATGAGCATGATAAGCCATTTCAGTCACTAAAAAGCAAACAGACATTCTGACCTATCAAGCTTTCCGCTTTAAATCGAGCTAAGGTATTTTCTCAAATATGTATTTTAGATATTTTTAAACCCAAAAAAGCTACAGACTGCAGCTTTCACACAAACACCCGAACTAGAGACTTTCTAAAACAATAGTTCAACTAACCATTGTGCCCTCACAAATTCCTTTAGTAGCTAATTTAATTTACTAAAGGTTGATTTGGATGAAACACAAACTTATGAATTCATTATAACTCAATAAAACTGTCAAAAAACTATGATTGATGCACTGAAATTCAATTGTAACAAATCCTGCTGTTGAGGCGAATTACAATTCACACTGTGTGCACCCGCCGACTATAGGGAATTAAAATCAAACCTGCCGAAGTGACTCATGGCATCTGACTGTGTGGGTCTGTAAGTGGGATGCACACACACACTTTTGGTTTCTGACTTTACATAGAGAATGATATATTCTGTCTGCTTACCCTAAACCTACCCATCACAGAAAACGTCCTGCTTTTCTATAAAAATAAATAAAAATAAATAAATAAAACTAATTTATTCATAAGCTGTTTTCCTCATGTGAACCAAAAAATGTCCCCACTATGTACCTGAACCACACATACACATTGCAGGCTTATGTGGATAGACACTTATGTCTCTTTAGCTGTCAGCAGTCACAGAGTTGCTAAAATAATTGCCTACACTCTTTCAATCAATCTTCATATGTCAACCCTCCTTGGCTCAAAACCAAGGTAACCTTTAACACTGTCCCTCAGTGAACAAGAGACAGTTCTTAACTTTAACTTTACAGAAGTATCACATTAAAGGGACAGTTAACCCAAAAATACCAACCCCATAAAGACTTTCGTTCATCTTTGGAACACAAATGAAGATATTTTTTATTAAATTTGAGAGCTGGATCACTCCTACATAGGCTGCCTAAGGGATTGAAACTTGGCGGCCCAGAAAGTCATTGAAGAAAATGTTCAAAAATTCCATGTGACTACAGTGGCTCAAGGCGACGTTCAAGCAAAGTTTAAGCGAAGTTTAATTAAGCGACGCAAATACTTTTTGTGCAAAAAAACAAACAAAAATAATGGGCCTAATAGGCCTGACACGAGAGTTCAAGAGATTTCCATGACGCATGCACAAAAACTGAACTGAAGGAGATCGCAATTCTCATGCCTGCGTCATGGAAATCTCTCTCGTCTCAGGCCTACAAGGAAGAAATGGAGTAGTCAAATAAAGTCGTTATTGTTGTTTATTTTTTCACAAAAAGTATTTAAACATTTTCTTCAATGACTTTCTGGGCCGTCACGTTTCAATCCCTTAAGCAGCCTATGTAGGAGTGATCCAACTCTCAAATTTAATAAAAAATATCTTCATTTGTGTTCCGAAGACAAACAAAGGTCTTAAAGGGTTAGTTCACCCAAAAATGAAAATTAAGTCATTTATTACTCACCCCATGCTGTACCAACCCCGTAAGACCTTCGTTCATCTTTGGAACACAAATGAAGATTTTTCTATTAATCTGAGAGCTGGATCACTCCTCCATAGACTGCCTAAGGGACTGGCTCTTGACGGCCCATAAAGTCATTAAAGAAAATGTTTAAATATTCCATGTGCCTACAGTGGCTCAATTATAAGTTTATCAGAGCGACGAGAACTCTATTTTGCACGAAAAAAAACTAGATGATCGAATTAATTCGACTATTCCATTACTTCCTTATGGGCGCATGCGAGAACTGAGACGAGGACGTTCTTCGACTACTTCTTGTTACCGGCTGCTCACCGCTTAGAAGTATTACCGCCACCTACCGTATAAGATGATGATTCATATATATATAAGGCTCTCCAGATCATAAGGCACACTGTTGTTTTTTGAGAAGATAAAAAGCTTTTAAGTGCACCTTATAGTGGGGAAAATACGCTAATTGAAAAGCTTATGTACAGGGCAGATCTTCCTCTGCTTGTAAACAGAAAGTTTTGTGCTTCCAGCTATATCAGCACATCAATCTTATACGGTAGGTGGCCGCTTAGGAGTCACAATACTCCTAAGCGGTGAGCAGCCGGCTCACAAGAAGTAGTCGAAGAAGAACGTCGTCATCTCTGAGTTCCGCGCATGCGCCCATAAGGAAGTAATGGAATAGTCGAATAAAGTCGTTATTTATGTTTTTTTTTTTTCACACAAAAAGTAGTCTCATTCGCTTAATAAACGTTATAATTAGACCACTGTAGGCACATGGAATATTTAAACATTTTCTTTAATGACTTTATGGGCCGTCAGAGAGCCAGTCCCTTAGGCAGCCTATGTAGGAGTGATCCAGCTCTCAGATTTCATCAAAAATATCTTCCTTTGTGTTCCGAAGATGAACAGAAGGTCTTACGGGGTTGGTACAGCATGAGTAAGTAAATTAATGACTTAATTTTCATTTTTGGGTGAACTAACCCTTTAAGGGTTGGTACAGCATGGGGGTGATTAATTAAGGGTGAACTAACCCTTTATCCTTGACAATCCTATAAATGTATTTTAGAAAATTACATTTGATACTCATATTTTTCTCACTGCAAAATGTTGCCAACATTTTACAAAGTTATAAACACCAACCATGTGATCTTAACATTAATGCTGATGTATCTCAGATTGCCCCACAAGACATGTACTAAAATTGTGCATTGGTTTGCTTTCCATCAATTTGCGTTTGTATTGTTCACATGTGAATCCAACACGGGCAAAGGGAAGAAAGGACAGAACAGGGATCAACTCAAGGTAATGATGTGGATCACTCACACACACGCTTCAATATAAACAGACACAAGTGTGGCCCAAGGGGAACCTTTAATGATCACAAGCCAGGAAGGCTCAATACAAATCAGCTTTGAGAAGAGCAGAGCCTGAGGGTCAAATTCTACTGCTCTTAACAGCACTGAATTGTAGGCCCACCCGCCATCCCACCTACACGCAAACAACTGACAACAGAAACAGAACAACAGGAAGCCAACGCAGTCAGATAGGTGTGTGTCACAAAACTGATTGTTCACACACTCATGCACATAAATTCCTTGTTCAGAGCAAAAAAGCCACCAGATGTTCAGCAACATGAATGCATCTGCACACACACAGCCACACCATCCACCCGAAGTGTCCCGAAACAAAACTTCCTAGAATTAGACCATTTAGCAGAGAGAACACATACAGAGAGTCTGAAATTAGCAATAGTTTTAATCTTCTATGTAAGGTTGTGTGCCATTCTGAACTGATCAGAAAATGTATTAGATTCCAAATTAATCCCTGAATTTGTATTTAAATTGAGCTTGTAACAAGGATGCAGAATATAAGAATACATTTCAACTGAAAGGAGTTTGCATTATCTTTTCACAAAAAAAAAACATATTTGAAAATTTAAGGAAGTTCACAAAGTCTTGAAGTTTGGAGGATTTGGGCCTTACAGACAAGCACATATCTGTTTAAAATAAGATCTGCAAACTATACGAACAACTTCACAGAATAAAATTACCTGCTTGAATGTCTCAAGCTGTGTCTGAAATTGCATACTCTCATAGGCTCTATATTTGATTTGAATCTCACATTGCTACCAAAAAAGTATGTTTGATATATATGAATATATAAAATCGTACATAAGAATAACTGTAAGTAGGTCTGCCAGAAGTTTTTCACCTTATTGATTTGGAAATACACCTCATCTCACATGTTTTTTCACCAACTTATGGGGAAGCATGCTTATTTGGATGCAGGGAGATCATTTTAATGATTCAAATTCCATTTTCTTTCATTTCAATTCAACTTCCTATTTGACAAAGTGCAAATCAAATTACAAACCATAAACTAAAAGAGAGTCAATTCTTTTATTCTGAATTTTGACCAACTTTGCTTGTCATTTTATATATTTCTGTATTATACAAAACAGAAGTTTTTTGTTTTCTTTATCCACTCAGCCATTCAGTCAGTGGACATTAAAATAATTAATGTCTTCAAAGTTCACATTCATTTAAATTGTGCCTTTTGTCTATTCTCTCATTAATTATGTTCTATAAATAAGTTTCTTTGCCCTTGTGTGCAGTTTATAATTCCGTGTGAGATGCACAGTTAATGGACACTATCTAACACTCATGTGCAAGCTCATGCTTATGCTCACGGGTCGTCGTAGAGGGTGACGCCAGATGGCCGGCCGCCCAAACTCCCCGACTCACGTACCACCGCAAGGAGCCAACACCACAGAAGACACCAAGGCAAAGTAATTTAGAAACCACAGAATCTTTATTTGGCAACTTAAGTTAAAACAACCTCAGCCAGCTGAGGGAAGGTGAGGATTCTCAGTGGAAATCCGGCGGACAGGGAGCTGGTGAGGGTTCACAGCGGGGCTGGTCTCTCCACAGGGTTCCGATGGGCGGAGCGGACTATGGGATCGACAGGCCGGCTCTCTTCTCCGGGCTCAGACAGGCAGGGGACAGGTAAGGATCCACAGCAAGACTGTTCCTCTCAGTTTCACAATGGAACTATTTCTCTTCACAGGGTTCGGATGGACTGCGAGGACACAGGAATCAACAGCAAAGCTGCGCTCGCTTCTGAGGACTCAGGCAGACAGAGAACAGGTGAGGGTTCAACAGTGTAACTGGTTCTACTCACAGGGTCCAGATGAACAAGGAGGAGTGAGGATTCAACGGTATTACTGGCTCTCTTCTCAGGGCTCAAGCAGGCAAAGGGCTAGGATGACAGATTCCACAGTATAACTGGTTCTGTTCACAGGGCTCAGACAGGCAGAGAATAAACGTGAGAATTCATCAGTGTAACTGGTTCTACTCACAGCATCCAGAGGAACAGGGAGGAGTACGGATTCAACAGCAAAGCTGGCTCTCTTCACAGG
Organism: Hybognathus amarus; assembly: GCA_030378365.1. Taxonomy (NCBI): domain Eukaryota; kingdom Metazoa; phylum Chordata; class Actinopteri; order Cypriniformes; family Leuciscidae; genus Hybognathus; species Hybognathus amarus. Next base: position 66,382 of record JAQIUQ010007474.1, read on the forward strand.
GCTCAGGCCAACAGAGAATAAACGTGAGAATTCAACAGTGTCACTGGTTCTACTCACAGCATCCAGAGGAACAGGGAGGAGTACGGATTCAACAGCAAAGCTGGCTCTCTTCACAGGGCTCAGGCCAACAGAGAATAAACGTGAGAATTCAACAGTGTCACTGGTTCTACTCACAGCATCCAGAGGAACAGGGAGGAGTACGGATTCAACAGCAAAGCTGGCTCTCTTCACAGGGCTCAGGCCAACAGAGAATAAACGTGAGAATTCAACCGTGGACTGATACTTCACAATCCTATGTAAAGGTGAAAGAGGAGAAAAAGAGAGTTTCACCACTAGATGTCTTCCTCCATCGTCTTCCATCCAATGAAATGTGGACGATGTCTCCACAGCCAGGACCATTTCCCCAGTGTCACTGCATTACACTTCCACTCGTGTTTAACTGTAATTCACACAAATCTGCACACGTGATTATATTGATGAACAACACTGCAAAGTCTCGTCACTCACAAACTAGGGCATAGACAGGAGATCTGGTCCGCTGCACATCACTACAATCTCTTGGGCTTCTTCCAATAAAGCGTGGGACATTCAAACTTCCTCTAAAAAGTCAGATTTGCACCTTCTGAAGTTTCATCACATCCTCCAAACAGATTTCTCATATCATACTCCAAACATCAACAGTATTCATCCTCTTGTCACGTCTTCCACAAGATTTCTCCTTTCACAATCCAAACGTCCACAGTACTTATCTCTTATCCACTGCAGTCCTCCTCTTAACTTCTCCAGCTTTACCCAAATGTCACACGCAGCTCCTCTCTCTCTCCTCTCCTCCTCCTCTCCTCTCCTCTCCTCTCCTCTCCTCTCCTCCTCCTCTCTCCTCTCCGGCCGATTTCCTCCCTCTTCTTTCTCCGTCCCTCTCTCTCCCTCAATTGCAGATGAAATGCCCTTTTATCCTTCCCAGCTGAAAATGCGTCCCAATCGCGATCGTGTTCTCCCGCACCTGTTTTGAATCCTCTAATCATCCTCCGTCTCTGCTCGGAGTTTTCCGGAACTGAAGTCTTCCGGGTCCCACACCGGAAATCCTTCCCCACGGAAACCCATCCGTGAATAAAAGGTTCCGCCTGTCTTTGTCACCCCGGTGACATCCCCCCCTGCCATTCGGGACTAGTCCCTAGGACCGGGAAACTTCGGCCCACTCGCCATATCGTTGAGGTGGTCTCCCCTGGTTATCCGCCTCGATTTCAGGGCCTCTTGGGACCACGGCCCATCCCACCGATGGAACTGCTGGGGTCATAGACCGTTTAGGGGCCTCTTCCGTCGGAGCCATAGTGAACCTGTGGCTGCTTCAACTTGCGGTGGTAAACCCTGCCGACCACGCCACTTTTGTCACCGGGGGTCGTCGGAGAGGGTGGACGCCAGATGGCCGGCCGCCCAAACTCCCCCGACTCACGTACCACCGCAAGGAGCCAACACCACAGAAGACACCAAGGCAAAGTAATTTAGAAACCACAGAATCTTTATTTGGCAACTTAAGTTAAAACAACCTCAGCCAGCTGAGGGAAGGTGAGGATTCTCAGTGGAAATCCGGCGGACAGGGAGCTGGTGAGGGTTCACAGCGGGGCTGGTTCTCTCCACAGGGTTCCGAGAGGCGGAGCGGACTATGGGATCGACAGGCCGGCTCTCTTCTCCGGGCTCAGACAGGCAGGGGACAGGTAAGGATCCACAGCAAGACTGTTCCTCTCAGTTTCACAATGGAACTATTTCTCTCTTCACAGGGTTCGGATGGACTGCGAGGACACAGGAATCAACAGCAAAGCTGGCTCGCTTCTGAGGACTCAGGCAGACAGAGAACAGGTGAGGGTTCAACAGTGTAACTGGTTCTACTCACAGGGTCCAGATGAACAAGGAGGAGTGAGGATTCAACGGTATTACTGGCTCTCTTCTCAGGGCTCAAGCAGGCAAAGGGCTAGGATGACGATTCCACAGTATAACTGGTTCTGTTCACAGGGCTCAGACAGGCAGAGAATAAACGTGAGAATTCATCAGTGTAACTGGTTCTACTCACAGCATCCAGAGGAACAGGGAGGAGTACGGATTCAACAGCAAAGCTGGCTCTCTTCACAGGGCTCAGGCCAACAGAGAATAAACGTGAGAATTCAACAGTGTCACTGGTTCTACTCACAGCATCCAGAGGAACAGGGAGGAGTACGGATTCAACAGCAAAGCTGGCTCTCTTCACAGGGCTCAGGCCAACAGAGAATAAACGTGAGAATTCAACAGTGTCACTGGTTCTACTCACAGCATCCAGAGGAACAGGGAGGAGTACGGATTCAACAGCAAAGCTGGCTCTCTTCACAGGGCTCAGGCCAACAGAGAATAAACGTGAGAATTCAACCGTGGACTGATACTTCACAATCCTATGTAAAGGTGAAAGAGGAGAAAAAGAGAGTTTCACCACTAGATGTCTTCCTCCATCGTCTTCCATCCAATGAAATGTGGACGATGTCTCCACAGCCAGGACCATTTCCCCAGTGTCACTGCATTACACTTCCACTCGTGTTTAACTGTAATTCACACAAATCTGCACACGTGATTATATTGATGAACAACACTGCAAAGTCTCGTCACTCACAAACTAGGGCATAGACAGGAGATCTGGTCCGCTGCACATCACTACAATCTCTTGGGCTTCTTCCAATAAAGCGTGGGACATTCAAACTTCCTCTAAAAAGTCAGATTTGCACCTTCTGAAGTTTCATCACATCCTCCAAACAGATTTCTCATATCATACTCCAAACATCAACAGTATTCATCCTCTTGTCACGTCTTCCACAAGATTTCTCCTTTCACAATCCAAACGTCCACAGTACTTATCTCTTATCCACTGCAGTCCTCCTCTAACTTCTCCAGCTTTACCCAAATGTCACACGCAGCTCCTCTCCTCCTCCTCCTCTCTCCCTCCTCTCTCTCCTCTCCTCCTCCTCCTCCTCCTCCTCTCTCTGGCCACTTCCTCCCTCTTCTTTCTCCGTCCCTCTCTCTCCTCAATTGCAGATGAAATGCCCTTTTATCCTTCCCAGCTGAAAATGCGTCCCAATCGCGATCGTGTTTCTCCCGCACCTGTTTTGCAATCCCTCTAATCATCCTCCGTCTCCTGCTCGGAGTTTTCCGCAACCCGAAGTTTCCGGTTTCCAGACTTGCAAACCCTTCGGCCACGGAAAATCTATCGTGAATAGATAGGTTCCGGCTGGCTTGGTTGCTTAGTCGCGGCTACGTACACACGAACTCATTATGCTATACTTATTATAACTTAATATTGTACTTAATATAACTTGTGACAACATAATCAGACACATTCAGTCTATGATGTTTAGGCTATGTACTTTGAATAAGTTAAACTCATTTCCTTTCAGCAGCAAATTTTACCTCAAGCCAAGCAACGATCACTTACCATAAGCATATTTTATAATTTTCATAATATTATAATATTAAAGAAAAAATGCCCTTTTGTTTCACTGACTTGCATCTACTAGTGATGAACATTGAGAATGAAATGTCAAGAACAGCATTTAATTGTGGACCTCTGATAGATCAGGGTCAGAAAAATAGTATCAATCATCTTGACCATAGACTCATCATTTATATATATATATATATATATATATATATATATATATATATATACACACATATATATATATATATATATATATATATATATATATAATGTTCACATGTACGATTAATAACTCTAGGCTCCTAAGTCCAAATTGATGAAAGCTTGTCATGCAAATGATAGCTATTTAAGAAGATGCTTTTAACCAAAGGGATTTACCAATAAGGCAAATCACAAACAATTTGTCATGGGTACCAATAATATTCATTGTACACAATGCCAATTTTAAAGTATAAACTATTAGTACTTAAGCTAGAGAAACTTTCATTAACCTGTCTTTCCTTTCACACAACTTAACATAACTTTCATTTCATTATATATCTTTTTCTTTTTTTTTATTTGGTAACTTTAACATTTAGTAAATTTTGTAAATATAAAACGATGTAAGATATATGTTTAAAATGTAGGCTAATGGAAAATATGACAGTACATTATGAAAACACACACACACATTTCGTAACCAAATTGACGTGAAAATCAATAAATCCAGGGTGTTAAGTGGATCAAAGATGATATTACACTGTGTTGAGGTTTTGCGCCAATTTAAACACTACAACCAGATTTTGGTATGCACTGCCCTACTGCCAATCACTGATGCCTGCAAATGTTTTTTTTTTTTTTTTTTTATTTCAAAATGTTCTTACAGTGTGAATGAATATAAACTGAAGCTAATCTTTTCAGTTCAGGATGAGTTAGCAGCCTCTACATTTTATCACACAGCGCCCTTTACAAAAGATCTGGACTTCATTTGAACTTCATTGGGCATCACTGATAAGTTTCCTGTATTCTGTCTCCTTCTCTGATGCCCATCTCTTCAGATGGCCAACTCTTTAACCTCTCCAATGGGTTTCTCACAAAATCATTGATTAGTTGCTCTCCATTGCAGTCTCTCTTGCTCTGCAGCAGTATGTTGACGAGTTGCAGAGAGCACACACACACACACACACACACACAGGGATTCTGTTTTATGTTGACTTTCCATGGAAATAATGACTTTATACGGTACAAATTGTAACCTAACACTACACATAAGGATAACTTTCTGGTATCTTTACATTCATCAGTAGCCTATATAAGCTGTTTCCCTCATGGGGACCAAAAAAGGTAATACTATAACAAAAACATATGTTTCACTATCTTGTTTGGAACATGTACAAAATAAAACACAAAATAAAAGAAGTTCCAGTTAGGTTTTATGTAAATAATAATAATAAAGTACAAACTGGCTACTTTAAATCAAATTCAGCCTTAGATGAATTACATTTGTTGCAAAATTAGATTTTGTGACGTTGTGTTTTGTAACTACAACCTATAGGCTACTAGGGGGTGCATTTTTGATTACCTATCCGTTTTGATATTAGTCGGATAAAAACACTTGTGAAAATAAGACCAAAGCGAAGAAAGGTAATGAGTTAAGTAGCCTAATATGGTTGACTTGAACGGGGTTTCCCATTATTTAAAAGCACAATCCCATTGTTACAACAGTGACACCCAGCGAGCACAATGTCGAAAGCGACAGTTTCTTCTTTTCACAGTTCACAGCCCAATTCCGCACCCTTGAACACATTACCCTGACAATGCCAAGAACTCTAAAACAAAACAAATTAATTTGTTCCTACGTACAGTAGGCTACCCAACAAATAGCCTAGTCCTTTCTTTGTTTGCCCATGTTATTGAGGAATGTTTTAGAGACACGTAGGCTAAAAATTACCGCTGAATTAGAAACGCAAAAACGCGCTATGGTCTGATATACAATGTCCAGGGTAACATACAAAACAAAGCTAAACGGTGTTCGGGTAGTTCAGAAGGAGATTCTCCTCTCAGTCTGACTCTCTCCAGGGGCGGGGCGGCTCTCCATCAGTTTAATGTTGTCAGCACGTGGATAGTTGAGTCCCGGGCGCGCAGAGCAGAGCGCGCGGTGTTTCGCTCGGGTGGACAGAGTGCGAGGATGCTGAGAAAGACGCCAGTGAGAGGACGAACAGGTCGCACGGATGTAAGAGACGGTGATGGTGCCTTCAAACTCACCACGGGATGGGTCTCTTTTTCAAAGCCGCAACCAAATGAGCCGTAAGAGGAATTGTCTGGAAAAGAAAATGACGCGAACGGGATTAAAAGTAAGAATACAAGGTAAAGAAAAAAAAACGGAGAAAAACCTGCAACTAACTTACGAACAGAATATTCGCGAAGACGCGCGTGGACGATTGACTGGACAGCGGAGCTTTTCTGATTCAATATGCATAACTTAAGCTTTACGAGCGAACTGGACACTTACATTGACATTGGTTTTACTTCCTCTAGGAATTCTACAAGTCGCTATTCTCCGGCCACCATTATAGGGCTCGCGGGGCTGGTGAGCTTCCTCATCTTGTTTACAATTGTGGGGAATGTGCTGGTCGTTATCGCTGTTTTAACGAGCAGAGCGCTCAAGCCTCCACAAAACCTTTTCTTGTGTCTCTAGCCAGTGCGGACATTCTGGTGGCCACACTGATAATCCCCTTCTCTCTGGCCAATGAATTAATGGGCTACTGGTTTTTTGGTAAAGTTTGGTGTGATATCTATCTAGCACTTGATGTTCTTTCTCTGCACATCTTCTATTGTTCACCTGTGTGCCATAAGTCTGGACAGGTACTGGTCTGTAACACAGGCGGTCGAGTACAACTTAAAGCGGACGCCTTGCAGGGTAAAGGGCATGATTGTGGTGGTATGGTTGATCTCGGCTGTAATCTCCTTCCCGCCACTCATCTCCATGGACCGGAATAAAGATGTTGACAAGAACGAACCGCAATGCCAGCTGAATGACCACACGTGGTACATCTTGTACTCAAGCATCGGGTCATTCTTCGCCCCGTGTGTCATCATGATCCTTGTTTACATCCGAATCTACCAGGTGGCTAAGACGAGAACCCGAATATGTCGGAAAGCGTCGCGACCCGGACGGCGCGCCAGGAACACCACGGCTGGAGAACGGCTTGAGCCGTGAGGATTCCAGGCGAGAAAATGGGCACTGTCCTTCGCCGCCAACGGGGAACGCAAGCAACCGAGGATGACCCAGATGCCGATCTGGATGACAGCAGCTCATCTGACGAGAAGGCCAAACGGGTGCAAAACGAGACGGGGCCCTCGCGAAAAGACCGTCGATCCAGCCGCAAGAACAGCTCCAGCTCCAAGCACTCCAGCCGAAAGTCCAGAGCCAGCAGCAAATCCCTGGACCTGTTTTCCTCCCGCAGGAAAAGGAGAAACACCATTTCGAGAAAAAAATTTCCCAGGCACGGGAGAAGCGGTTCACCTTCGTGCTGGCCGTGGTCATGGGGGTGTTCGTGGTCTGCTGGTTTCCGTTCTTCTTCAGCTACAGCCTGTATGGGATCTGCAGGGAGCCCTGCGCCATCCCAGACACCCTTTTCAAGTTTTTCTTCTGGATCGGTTACTGCAACAGCTCCCTCAACCCCGTCATCTACACAATTTTCAACCAGGACTTCCGGCGAGCTTTTCAGAAGATCCTGTGCAAACCCTGGAAAAGGTCTTTTTAGAGAACATTGGCAGCTTGTTTGCAGCATCCAGTGCCATTTACAGGTGGTTGACAAGAAAGACGTTTTCAAAAATACCACTCTCTTTGCATTGACAATCTGTACACAACAATGACCTTGATATGTTTTGCTACTCCGTTGTGTGCTACTCTGTGAGGACAACAGAGGCTGGTCACATAGGTGGCACTGAAAAGCTAAAGATGCTTGGGAAAAAAAATTGGGCAGCACTGTACTGCATTAGAGGAAACAGGCTTATCTTTATTATGGCTGCAGGCACTTTGAAGTTATCAAGAGATATTTTTTATGATGAGTATGCACATATGGCTTGTGTCATTGTGACTAGAGAGCTATGTAACATGAAAGGCAGTCTCCTTTTATTTGGTGGCAAAAAAAAATACAAGAGAAGTAAATTTCTAGAAAGTGTGCAGTTACTTTCCAGCTGAGAGTGACAAAATGGACACAGTGGGTTAGGGAGTAGAAGGTTGTCATCGGATGACAGATGGAAGGAGAGAGATGCCCTGATGTGGTTGAGTATTGCGAGGTTCTGTCCCTAGGGAGCAAAGTACTGACTGAACTGAGCTCCTATTACAGACTCTTCTTAACTGTCCTTCAGCTGAAACAAACCATTGCATTTCTGCTCTTTAATATGCCATGAAAATAGCCATTTACTGGACTAGACATTTCAATGATGATAACATTTATTTATTGACAGGATTTATTTATCAGATTATAAATTATTTAAGCTTTGTGGCTATGCTTGTACAGTGTCTCTCCATTTTGTTCAATATATCATAGTGATACAATGCAAAGAATGATATATGAGGCTGTTGTGAAATTTATAAAAGCAAAACAGCCTCTTTTTTTGTGGTTGTTTTTGTATATTATGAAACATCTGTCTTTATGGATGTTGGGCTTCTCTCCTTTCTATTCCATATACTTGTGAACGATATCTTCAAAATGACTGACAGGTCACTACAGCACAGCTGATGATCAAACAAAAGTGATCAAATAAATGGATTGTAATTCTCTTTTTACTGTGAACAGAGCATAAGCTTTATAATTCACTCTTCGTGTCTCTAAAGTGGGCTTATCATAATTTGAAATGGCTGTGATTAAACATTGTGTGAGGTTTTGCCATTTTGCTGGTACAATATTCCATTCAGCTCAGAACGGAAAAAAATCAAATAAAATTAGAATCTGAAATAATTTAATAATTGTCCTAGACTGTTTGCAACAGTTGAAATGATGTTCATATTTCTGCTTCAACGTGACTGATGCCTATGCTGTGTTGCACGTTATTGTTCAGGTCAACATTTGTGGTACAACACTGTTACTAATTTTGAAGAAACATAAACTATGCAACAGTTAGTAGAAGAGGAAAATATTTAAACTCAAAATATCCTTTTCAGAAGGAATAAGACATTTCTCATAGTACATCATCTAATTCAATTGGTTGTCACACTTATGCACTCAATGCTGGGTTGGTTTAACCCATTTTGGGTCAAATATGGACAAACCCAAATGTTGGGTTAAAAATGTAATTAAAAAATGTACAGTTGAAAGTGAAAGTGAAAAATATGGTTTGTCCATATATTTCACCCAATTTTGGGTTAAAACAACCCAGCATTGTTTAGAGTGTGGTAATACTTTACAATACATGGTAGTTAATACATTAACTATTGTTAAACTAATGGGCCTTCCGTTTATTAAATACCATGACTTAAGCCATAAGCAATACATTTTGTTACTGTATTTGTTAATCTTTGTTAATGTTAGTTAAAAAAAAATGCTGTTCATTGTTTGTTCATGTTCACAGCACTTTAACTAATAAGACTTTAATAAAGTACTAGTAAATATTGAAATTAATATTTACAAATATTAATAAATGCTGTATAAGTGCAGTTCAGTATTAGTTAATGCTTACTAATGTAGTTAAAGGGGTGGTTGATTATGATTTCACTTTTCTAACTTTAAATAATGTGTAATGTTGCTGTTTGAACGTAAACAACATCTGCTAAGTTACAACGCTCGAAGTTCAAATCAAAGAGAGATATTTTATTTTAAAGAAAGAGCGAAAAAGAGATATTTTATTTGTGGCTGGTAGGGACTACATGACATTCCTTCCGGGTTAGTGACGTCCAAGCGGCAACATTCTAATCTGAAAAATTACGCCTACGCGGAAGTGCGAAAAACTGCAATACATCTAAAATCCGCTAGAGGGAGGTCCCAAAAGGGAGCAAATATCCATAGATCCAATGTTAAAATGTCCATTTTCACAGCATAAATTCATGATTTTACAGGATGGTCCCATGGACTTTTATTGTATTTTTCTATAGGTTCCGAGTGCCTGACAACTGTGAGGGGGTGGATTTTTTTCTAACTCGTTCTATTAGATCGCATTTGGATATATGACAAACAAGGGCGGTCAACTTTGATTGACAGCTGATAACGGGCTGCGCCAGAGTGGAAATTTACGTCTCTGCCATGATCTGACCCAGACGCATCAAACCACCTCTGTTTCCTTTCCTGAACATTTGTATTTTGTCTTTCTCAAGATTTTCCAATATGGCGTCGCCCATGCCCCCCATTAACAGCCTCAAAACTGTTCTTCAGAAAGTCTATGGGTGACGTCACAGACGCTTTGTCCATATTTTTTACAGTCTATGGTGACATCACAAAGGCGATTTATAGATCCCTGGGAACGTGATTTATAGACAATCATGACAGAATATGCTAATCAATGACTAGAAGATAACTACTCATAAGCTACAAAAATCAACTAAATCTACATATACTGTAGACTACTGTTTTTATTTTTAAAACATTGTGAAAAGTACAAATTATCATCAAATATTCATCTTTGACTTGTCAAAGCACATCTTTCCTTAATTACTGAAACTTTCAGTTATTCTTGTTCAGCTGGCTTACCGTACAAATGTTCATATGGTAGTTAGCATTTTTTTAAAGGGAAATTACATTATAACACATGAAAATTTACCTTATGTTAAAAAACACTGAGCCTGCACATGCGCATAACCAGTAAGTAGCAAATTTCGATGGGTAGCATGAATTGACAGAACACCTGGAGCAGAAGCTCATTTGCATTTAAAGGGCCAGACACAAATGCTGCGTTTTTGCTCACCCTCAAAAGTGACAATTTTAACATGATATACAAATATATATGTGGGGTATTTTGAGCTAAAACTTTACATACACACTCTGGGGACATCCAATATTTATTTTACATCTTGTGAAAGGGGCATTATGCACCCCTTTAACTAAGTTAACCATTGAGCCTTATTGTACCATCGTTCTTAATGATTTGTATATCGAGATTATTGGTATAATCTGTAATATTAAAAAAAAAATATTAAGTCACTGTTAAATATTTCTATTTGATATTTTTTAATAAATATGCTTATTTCTAATTTTAGTATTCATTTTATATTATATATATATATATATATATATATATATATATATATATATATATATATATATATATATATATATACAGTATATAATTTAACTTAAACATTTTATATTATTTGATCCTAAGCATTGGACTACTACATTTTGGATACAACATTCTGGATATTATACAGAGTTTAGAAATATCATATAATATCAAATCAAATGGATACATAGTATCTTTTCGTCAAAAGGATAGTGTCACAGCTTTCAATTCACAGTTACTCTGCTTGAAAATTTCGAATAAAATACAACAAGAACCTCTGATCACAGAGACAGAGAGACAGAGGGGTCTGGCTTGTAAATATATATTTTTTAAAGCCCTTAAGGAAGATGACTTAAGGAAGGAAGCACTTTATAGCATTGGATGATTGTTTATACTCATAAACGTTTTACAAACCTCATAAAGCACATTCCTATATTTATTTTCAAAAGTCTTCAAATATTATGTTTGTGTTCTCAGTACAATTATGAAATTATCAGTTTATGAACAGTTCCATTCCACTCTAAAATGTGACTGAGAATCTAAAGCTGATTGAAAAAAACGTATTTTCATAGCGATGGTTCAGAACTTAGAAGTATAAATTGAGTTTCTATTCAAACCATTCAAAGAGTTTTGTAAAAGAAATGAAAAGGGGATCTATCTTCACCCACATCGGAAGCTCCATGAGATATTTAACACCAGTGTTCACTTTGGATTGAGTTCTGAGAGAGATAAAGGGTGAGAGACTTCACTGTCAGTCAGAGCATAAGTAGTGCAATTGAACAAGACTTCTCATAAATTTTTTTGATCCAGCTGGATGATGGGTGCCGCTCTGGGCCAAAGCTATGTGAAAAATAAATTGAGTTTGACATACTTACAAATTCAAAATATCATACATTTTCTCATTTTTCACCACACTGGAAGGAAGTTTCTGGTGACAGGACTGTCAAATTTCACATGCTGTAATTGAAGGGCTGTCGAGTCTGTGCATGATTCATTTTTTGAGATAAAATGATTCCAAAAGCGCAATGTTTGGTAATTCGTTTCGCCATCACACCGAAGAGAGTAAATTACCTCTGGCTCCTTTACAAGCTTTTATGAAAATACTTATAATTGATTCAAACTCAAACTGTCAGAAGCATAACAGATTACAAACACATTCAGCGTCAAATGCACTACTTAATGTCACGTCGCTGAGACAATTTTAGATAGGCCATTTACGCAAAGCACAACTTCAACACACTTTCTATAAAATATATTGGATTTCTGGGCTCTGATCATTGTCAAAATCAAAAAAGGGAAAGGTAAGCAAAGGAAAGGAACGTTAATAAATAATTGCTGTGCCTTTGGCGCTGTGCTACTGTTAGTGCAGTCCGTGCTCTAGGAGGATCAGAGAGGAAAGCCTTTGACCGATATGATGATTTGATTCTGCTTTTACCAGTGGCAGTGCTGGGAATAAGTACATGAAGCCCAAAGCTTTTCTGCCTTTCTTGGCTGCCAATTAGATTTGCCATATGTCAGAGGATCTAAAATGATTAATGGCTATATAAACTAATTCACTATGGGGTGACTCCAATCATCCTTTTTCATTATTCAGTAAAACTACTTTGATGGTGTATTGAATCTCTTCATCTGGGACTGAATAATCTAGCTTGGGTACTTATGGTGTTGTCTTGAGCAATTCATAGCTTTTTGCACTTTGTGCAAACAAGATACTATTGTATTTATTTGCAGCCAAGCTACCTTTGTTTACATTTAGGTATAAGTACTGGAAAAAAAGATTTTATTATCAATGATTCACTAGTTTTTGAGGCTGTCTCTATATACTATTTAGGTTATATGGCAAAACTTCCGTTTCTACATTACATGATCTCTAAGCTGACCTTAGCATAGCCTTTTGCTGCTGGACTCATTCAGCAAGGTTCAATTTGCTGTAAGTTTAGAGATACACATCTTTGTGCCAGGTTAAGTAAAGGATGCTTGAGTATTTATTGCCTTTCAGCTTGAATAGCTCTCTGACCTCCCTGAATAACAGATTGCTTTCTACTTCTAGTAGTCGTTTCTCTGTTTCCAATTATATGATCTTGCTTCAGTGATGTAGTGATCCGATTTGACACCTAATGATTTTCACAAATGTGAAACTAGTAAAGTAAACATGCGTTCATTTTATATGTTGTGTTTATGATATTATGGTTGGTTCTTAGGTTTTGGTAAAAATGTAAGTCTCTAATAATTATTATACACAGTGAAACAGTAATATTGTGAAATGGTATTACAATTTCAAATAACTTTTCTATTTTAATACATTTCACAATGTAATTTATTCCTGTGACAGTAAAGCTGAATTTTAAGCATTCATTAATCCAGTCTTCAGTGTCACATCATTTTTCAGAAATCATTCTGATTTGCTGCTTAGTAATCCTTTCTCATTATTATTAATGCTAAAAAAAGAATTAGAAAGTTTGCATATAGAAAGATCAGAAGAACAAAGAACAACATTATTTTAAAATATATAAATCTTTAGAATATTATCAATGTCTTTACTGTCACTTTGATCAATTTAACACATATTTGATGAAAAATCTTTCTGAACCCAAACTTTTAAACAGTAGTGTATTTATGCCCATTATGCCATCCACCACAAGAAAATATTAAGTCTCAAAATAATAGTCAGCATAATCTGAAGTTCGGTGGCAAATTTTGTGTTTTTAAGGCAAAAGTCTGAGCATTAATAATAGTGATTACTAGGCAATAATAAGTTATACCCCTCCAATTCCTGTAATTTATTTGTTTTTAGTTCAGCAGATAACTTATTTTTAACTCTCTATTTCTTATCATATTCAGGTTGGTTTAACAAAATGGGAAATTTGTGTGTGTTTCTTATTGCCAAATAGTCAATCAAGCCTAAAAAAATACATTTGATGCCATACATCTTGTGTGCTATGTCCCTGAGCTGGAGCTTCACAGGTGTGTCGTGAGCGTGTAGTCATTAAAAAAAGCCATTTTCAGTCCAAATATAACCATGAATACCTCAGAGCATGAGAGATTACGGGGGAAAAACATTGAAATGGTTACTCCATCCTTTCACACTGCGGCACTCAAATGCTAAGCAGACATAATGACAGACTTGATGACTGCTTAAAACTAATTTGTGGACCGCAGGTGCACAAATGTATTATTATCTCAATCTCCTAAAAGCAGAATAGAGAAAAGTATTTTGAAAAAGAGTACAGACAGCACAAACCTTTGCAAAAGGTTCCAAGACCTTTACAAAGTGACAACACCACTCGCTGACATCGCTGACATGCATAATAGTGTTTTTAGTCGTTTTTTGCGGATCTGTGTGCGGCGGATTGCTTTGACAATGCTGTTGTTTTATGCAGAAAACGCAAAGGAAAAATGTTTCCATTTTTATTACACTGTTGTTGTGTAAACTGCACCCTTATTGCCATTAATTCTTGTATTTCTGTTTCTTGTTCCCTTTCAGTTTATTTCTCGATTAACCCTTATTAGTTGCCTTGGTTACTAATTGGTTTTAGCCTTTGTTTATCTCCTGTATATATCGCCCTGTGTTTCAGTTACTCATTGTTGGTTTTTGTCTTTGCTTTGTGTAGTTTATGTACTCCTGTTATTCTCCTACAATCTCCTGCATACATTTTTCAAATACTGTTTATATTGTATCTTATTGGTGCATATCACACGATAACATGACACCTTGTGCTCTAGAATAGTATGTGTTAACTGAGTACAAAAGTTTATTTAAAACAGCAGAGGATTGGTAACAGCTTTCAGCTTCTCATTCGCTCACCGGCTCAGTGATTATTCATTTCTGGTGACAGTGACTCAACTACAGGGGATCAGCAACAGCTCTTAGCTACTCGTTCGCTCGCCGGCTCAATGGTTCCTCCAGCTCTGAATATCAGAGGGTCAGTAACAGCTCATAGCTTCTCATTTGCTCACTGGCTCAACGAGTGGAAGTAGAATTTAGATTCCCGCACTCGTGCAATCAGTAAAACACTTGAGACTTCAAACTTGCTTGTTTCCACACTAGCCACTGCAGTCCACAATACCTCCCAGTGAATTAAGCCTCCACTCATATCTCCGCCGGGATCCTCTGTGCCACTGGCTTGGGGTTCTCCAGACTCTGTAGCCCCTTTTCCAGTTGAGAGCCAGTTCGGAGCCAGTGCCTGCGCGCGAACCAGTTATTTGTGATTCGACACCCAAAGAACCGGTTCTCGCAAGGAGAACTGGTTCCAAAGCGGCACACAACTCTTTGCTGGACTAGAACCTCGTTCTTTTACCACGTCATGCTTACATCGGAGGCTGGGGGCGGATTTAGATGTGTTCTAAACATCTTTTCTGACCATAATATAGGATCGCAAAGCCAGGAGAAACATTTGCAGAAAGACTAAATGGAGTCCGCCTTTGTTTGTTATGCTGGTTAGGTTGGCGCAAGTGTTTCTATTTCATTCTCTTTTTTTACATTATAAGCAAAGAAGAAAACAACCACAATATAGAACAAATTAATGGAAAGAAAGAAGACACAAGACCGGGGTACATAACTAATCAGAAAAGATTACATATCAGAAGGAAAAGATTATGAGACTTACATGTTTCAATTGTTTTAAAGCCTTCTTGGTACACTGTAATAACGAATACGCTTTATCTAATCAAAAAAAATTGTGGCAACAGATTCTACAAGCAATATTATTAATTACATTTAACAAATTTAGAATTGAGTAATAATTAATCAGAATGAATTCCTTACGTTAACCATGTAAAATGAGTAAAACTTACAACAACAACAAACAAACAAAAAATATACATTTAAGTTACCATTATAGTGATCGGTGTTTGTTTTAGGATTGTTTTAAAAATTAAGTTTTTCTCCTTCAGTAATTCTGCTTGTTAACATCAGGTGTCTTCAATGTTGGCAATATTATATAAATAGTTCTTAATCTTTGACGTCTGTCTGTTATTCAGATATTTTTGTTAAATTTTTGGGTGTAAACTTTATCTCATTTTAAATGGTTAACTTTTAAGGAATTCATTTGATTAATTATTACTCAATCCTAATTTGTTAAATTTAATTAATAATATTGCTTGTAATCTGTTGCCACAATTTTATTGATTAGATAAAGCATATTAATTTTTACAGTGTACATGAGTTAGAGATAATTCCAAAGTAATGTTGTACTTGCAAGCGTTTCTAGCTAAGACGTATGGCGACGTACACACTGACGTAACAACGTCGTACCCTGGGTGCTCCAGTCAGTGGAAAAACAAACAGGTTCTGAAAAGGTTCGCAAATTGAACCAACTCCAGAACCAACTTTGAACCAGCACCAGTTCCGAACCAGTTCTTTATTTTGGTGGAAAATGGGTATGTGAGGAATAACCACAAGTTCTCTTCTTTTGCGGTTTCCCTCCACTGCCTTTCTGTGCCTCTCTCCCTGTGTCTTCTCTCTTTCCTTTCTTCCTCAGCACTCCTTTCTCTTCAAAATGGCCTTTTTTATACTCCACTTTGGGAGCATGTGCCCCAATCACCACTCGAGCTCCTCCCCCTCCACACCTGCCCGTCATTTTCTTAATCACCCAGTGACATTATGGTCGGGTTTGGTCACTATTCGGGTTTCTGAAACATTTGGAATAACCCGTTTACATGCGTAAACACAGAGGGCTCTATCTTGCACCCGGTGCAAATGACTTTATACACTGACGCATTTATCATTCCTACTTTGCACTCGCGCAGAAGCGGGCTTTTTTCCTCCACAGACGCACGTCGGTAAACTAACAAATGAACTTGCGCTTCCTGGGCGGGTTCACGCGGAAAAGGAGGCGTGTGTCGGCGCAAACAATCCCTGGTGCTATTTTGCAGTTCCAGAAACAATTGCGCCAATGACCAGAAAAAAACTGGTCTAAAGTCAGTGGCGCGTTGCGTGTATATTCAGATGCTATTCTAAGCGTGCATGCTTGGCCATAATACAGAGTGTGAACAACGCGGATACACTGTAGATGATCTCTCATCAACACAGATGCATTTTACTTTTTGCAAATGATACATTATTATACGGAAAAATATATAAACATGAGGGAAATCATTGTTGTGTCCATGATGATGGAAAAACAGGCATAAAGCTTACACATTTACCCAAATTATTATATGCATGTTTAACCCGAAGCTAATTTGGGTGGGTTTGTCCCATCCCCAGTGTCCCTTCTCTTTTCTTTTACGGCCTGACGAAACATCGTTCCACTCGGTGTGAACCGATGCTGAAGCGCGCGTGGTAAATGCGCCGTCAAAACAGATTGCGCCACGGAACAAGCGCATCTCGTTCGTCATGCTCTTAAAGGGAATGTGATATGACGCTCTTATTGGTTTATTTCCGTTACGCCCAAACCACACCTGCATGAATAATGAAGCTACTCCAGACCAACCCCTTTTAGATTTGCGCCAACGCAAGGGGCATTTATCCCGCCGGGAAAATAGCAACAGCGCCGGGATCCGCCCACAAAGTTAATTGCGCTTCGCGCTTCAACACTTGCGTTTCAGAATCGTTAAAATAGGGCCCAGAGAGTTACTCCAGTATACATAGATTTTGTAATCAATTGGCAATATCCCGATGTAAACAATAACAGCAGCATTGAGATACGACATCAATGACTACGTTTCATTTGTGTTCTGCGAATGTTCTAATTGCAAGGAATCTTGGTCTTTTGAGTAGAGGAACTTCTTGTATGCGACAGTGGCGCATACAAAAACCCACGTGCAGTGTACCGGAAGTAAACAAGAATTAGAGGTAAACATGGCGAGACACAACACAGCACCATAGTTTTGGAGCGAGGAAAAAAGCGCAAAGCACAAACAAAGGCGATTTCTATCTGCCCCAAACTATTCATTATCCGCATGCTGCAGCTGTTGTTCGGAAGAATCGGAAATGATGCATATCGCGTCAGGTTGTCCGTACATCCAGACACTAACCGTGCGTCGCTGTTTACATCGGGATATTGCCAATTGATTACAAATTCCATGTATAGAGGAGTAACTCTCTCTGCTCACGCATGTAAACAGGTTATTCCGAATGTTTCAAGAAACCAGAAGTGACCTTAACCCAACCATAACCCAAATATTGACAGGAATTTTCAAATTTTGCATGCATGTTTGATTAGCTAAGTTGGAATTAAACTCTGCGGGAAAGAAAGAAGAGCAGATTCTTGCTAAGAATGTGTCATAAAAGAGAATTTGCTGTGATTAAAATAAAACTGGATTTAAAATAAAAACCTAAAGATCTGTGACCGACAACTACTGAAGTCCTGATGTGATGTGATAGTTTATCCACCACATTTTCTTCAACTGTATATTGTCATGAGCTGTCATGAGACATTTATTGGGCCCTATTTTCAGGGCAGTTATCGAAGGACGCACGAGTAATATGAGCCTATAGGCGGGTACACAACGCGCGAACACTCTCTTACACACACACAGAGATGTGCAGTAGTACACAAACATACCTAATATTTAAAATAAAAGGATTACAATGTAAAATATTATTATTGTGTACATAAATGTATGGTGGAATCCGGCTTGTCAGGATTATCCAACTATAATACACTTAATTACTACAAACGATCTGCTTTCTAAGAATCTCACCTCATGCACGAAAAATCTTTCTTGCACTTGACATCTGAGAGCTCAAGCAGGCTTTGTAACTGAGAAAAGCTTAACAAGTCTTCTCTACAACTCTTCTCTCTCTCTCTCTCTCTCTCTCTCTCTCAGCACATATGAAATTGTCCAATCTGAAACCATTCCTCTCCTTCTGCTAACTTCTTCCCCTCATTACTAAGCTGTGGGATTTTCTGATCTGTGTGACATGTTCTGTGTAACTGTTCTGTGTAGCTCAGAACCTCTCACAAACACTACAGGAGAGAAAATTACTGTTGGTGATTGTGTAAGAAGTAAGAGTGGGCGTTAACTTCTAGAGCTTCATAACACACTGCTTGAGTTTCAAATTGCTAGAACTTGTTCCACATGCTCAATGACTCAAAGAATGGCAGATGAAAAAAAAAAGATTAAGATTTTAAAATAAGGTTAAGCAGCTTGACATTGTTGGATTGGGACATTATATCTGTGCTTGTCAAGATTCACATGCATGCATAGACAGTGTGAAATTGCACAGTTGGTGGCTATAGGGAATTTTTTCACAAGCTCAGTTTTATTCTTGCCTTGCCTCAGGGATCATATCAGTGAAGACATCCATGAAAGTATAGGTTTTAGGTAGTGGAGTGAGCCCTCAACCCGGACGGGCAAGACATTGATGTGCCAATGCAGTTGAGGCCCCATCCACAGACCTGAAGCTGCATGCCTGTTGTACTTGGCCACCCAGCCGGTGGCAGAGGCATCCGTGGTGACACAGAGTCCCAGGACATTTGTTCTAGGGGAACACCTGCCCGCAGGCATGAACGGTCCGACATCAAGCTGAGAGTTTTGCGACAGTGCAGAGTTATTTGGATCCGGCACAAGCCACTCTGCCATGTCCATCTCGGAACTCGATCGTGGAGCCAGAGTCGGAGTGGCCTCATATGAAGCAATCATTACCATGGCTGCAGATGCCATATGCCCCAGGAGCCTCTGAAACAGTTTCAGTGGTGCCGCTGTTCTGCGTCTGAGCGTGCTCACACAGTCCAACACTGACTGGACGCAGGCCTCGGTAAGGCATGCTGTCGTTTTGATTCAGTCCAATTCCATACCGAGAATTGAGATACTCTTCCCGGGTGTGAGTTTACTCTTTTCCAGTTGACCCGAAGCCCTAGGTGACTGAAGTGCTAGACAGGGTCCCAGACACCGCGCAAGCGGGATGAACAGCACCACAGATGGTGGGGCAGTGCAGCAGAATGCAGGGATCTGACTCGGAAGGCACAGAGTGGGGTCTGAATGTGTGGTGCAACACATAACTGCCTCCGTCGAAGGCCAGAGTGAGTTTGCGAAGGCGTCAGTGTGGAACACAGCACCTGCTGTTCACTGGCGATGAAAGAAGGGCTTGAGGGTGACAAGGCATAGCAAAGCTGTTTTGACCGCGTTGCCGAATAACCCAACCTGGGAGAGAGGGGCATCCAGGAACCAATATTTATCGGTGTCCCTCATGTTCGCCATGTTGAGCCAAAGAGCGGCTCCTGGACCACCATCGGTCAAGCCAATGTCCAGTGCTTGACCGACTGAAGGTGCGGTTTCTTTTGTGGCTCGGAGAGCAAGGTCAGATGCCACACGGAGCTCCCGGAGGAACTCTGGGTCAGAACCACCCTCGTTCATGTCCTCAAGCGCCTGGGCCTGGTAGCCCTGCAGAAGCGCCATGGCTTGGAGGGCTGAATTCTATTCTACTAGACTAACGTCACTCATAAATCATTAAAAACTCAACCATCTCTTTTTTTAAAGGGGTGATGAACTGAGAAATCTAATTTTCCTTGAGCTTTTGACATCTAAGAGGTCATCATATTATAAGAATATCCTGTAAGTTTTCAGAACTGAAAACATCCTTGTTAGTCCAATAAAAGCTTTTATTGACACCAGCCTCAACAAACGTCTCGTTTTTGAAAGTGTGGAAGTATGACGTCAAAGACGCTAAAACCCCACCCGCTGATCAACGCCTACTTCAACACGGCCGGTTTAGCCCCGCCCACCGATTCACGCATTCACGCATAGGTAAACAAAAGCATACCTCGTGATGACAAACCGGAGCGAGCTACCAGCAATAAACATTCCGTTGACAAAATGTTGTGCCGTGCCTGGCTGTGGAAGAAGACAGTCGCTGCATAAGCTTCCTCTGGATTCCAATATTAGGAATGCCTGGTTAAAATTTGTTTTTAATGACGTTCCAGCAGATGAGTGTAAAACATTATCCGTATGTTCGCTTCATTTCACTGAGGATTGTTTTGTGAATAAGACACAGTTCGAGGCTGGATTTGCAGACCGATTAAGATTAAAAAAAAGGCGCTGTACCTTCTATATCAGATCCAAGAGGAGTGGTGCAACACACTTATGTTAGTAATATTTTTATTGTAGATCTACTCGGCTAGCATTGCATTGTTACAGATCGTTTGATATCTAATAGTTATGTGTCTACAAGTAGCCATTGTATTCGAGGTGCTGTTGGTTCATTGTCCTGCGATTCAGGTATCGGACTCTGGGTCAAACATGTATGGGCGAATCATTCCGGTTGCCATTTTACAACAGTGGTTTTCAAAACAAATTCCCCCACGCGCACCTACCGAAAACCGACGACAGAGTTGAAGCTCATTATAATATGCAAAACTGTTATCCACTCACAGCAGTGGGCGTTTACTTCCTAGTCTTCAATGCGATACACCCATAAAATCCGAGCATTTTTCAAGTAGGCTGAAAACTAGGGAAGAAAATAGCCCATAACTTATTCATTTTTATGTTTTTGAATGTAAAAACCAAGCGAACATCATAAGTTGACCTCAGACAACAAAATAAAAACATTTAAAAAGCCAGTTCATGACCCCTTTTATCTTTAGGTAGCTAATTTTTTTTAGTAATTCCATCAATTACACTAAGAATAGATTTCATTGAAGGTAAATTGCAGCTGCCACACAGAGCTGTGCAGAAACGCCCACAGACGTGAAGTGAACGAGACAGCGGCTGTCCGTACTGTCTAAAATGGTAAACTCTGTGGCCATGCATATGCAAAACAGATTTAACTCAGTCATAAAGTCAAACAGGATACATAACACTGCCTACTATAGGCCTACCTACACTAAAAAAGCCTGACCCTGCAGTGCAGCTATTTCGCTTTGAAAGAATTTAAAGAGTTAATCTACAGCATTTGTGGTATAATTCTGATTACCTTAAAAATGAAGTATATTATATTGTATAAGTATAGCCAAAATATTTAGTTTAGATTTAGATTAATTTAGATTTTAGTGCGATAGAATCACTTTGTGTAAATTAATTTCCAATTTAACAAATTTGTTACCATAACAGCGTGATGTTGTAAATCCTGTAATGTAACATAAAATTACAATTTACTAATTTCTCATCTTTTCTCATCTCAGCACTTTCCCTCTGTGGCTACAATCATTGCGGTAGACAACCAGATAAAACGATAGCTAGCCATAATCCCTTAGTTCAAATGACAAGGTCAGAATACAGCGATAATGTGCACAATTGATTTACTCTAGCACTTTCAGTGCTTTCAGTGCACAGACACAGTCGTAAATAAACTGACTTTTTATACCATTGTACCATAAGTAAAGTCTGAGTCAGAGGAAAGATACTGCGATTGTCAATTACTTTGGTCACAAGCACCCGTTGTCGCCGATCAATCATGTCGGTTGCACAATTTCTCGTATTTAATTTCCTATTTGAAATTACGCCCTCAACACATGATATCCTTCCCCTTTAATTTCATGCATTTAGATAAAGTGGGCTAATGATGAGGAGCTGGAAATACAGAGGACAGAGCAGCAGGCCAGCCAAAAAGATGGCTCCTCTGTCCTATGAGCAAGACCGTTCGGTGGAAAGAAAATCTGAGAAGATGACATTAGATTCAGTCTAATCAAATCTGAGAGCTTGTTATGCAAGAAACCAAAGTCATCTGAGACAGTATGAGGAAGATATAATCAGATTTTTTAGAGAATAATCTATATTAGAAAAAAAAACAGATCTTCATGACGTTCAGTGTTTTGTAAAGGGATCACAAAATGTGTTAAGCAACACCTTCACGTAACAGGATATCAGGTGTGTGACAGAGTGAGAAGTTGTAAGTAAGTGAAGCGTAAGGGAGCAATGTGGTGTTATAATCGTGTTAAAATCGTGTGACTATGTACCTGCAGTAGCCTATGTGTGTGCATACTTCACTTAGTCCATGGGAACGTCTTAACCTTTGGAGTGTTGGCTAATCAAGAAAAAAAATTAAAAAATAAAAATTGCAACCACATATAGGCAGCCAGATGAGACCAAGCAGATGCCGAGTTCAGTCTATACTATCTTCTCACAGAAACAACAAAGCTGCATATTTTAGAGTCACAGCGCCAGGGCAAAGCAAACACATTAACTGAGGCTCAATTTACACATGCAGACACATGAGATCATGTATGTGTCAAGTCTGAGTGGATGGGATATTTTAAGACATCCTTCCATGACTGAAGAGGAGGAAGTGTCAGATCAGGAGAAGCTTAGAACAAGGTGGCCATGGCAAAGAAGGGGTGACTGAGTGAGTGAGTGTTAAGCTAAATTTGAAATTGAAGAAATGAAAAAATATATATTCATCATTGTTAAATAAAGACATTTGAGATCAAAATGAGCATAGCATGCAACCTGGATTAACCAGCATGCAGGGAAGATCTTTGTTAGCAGTGGATGTGCTTCTCCTATCCAATTCATACTTTGCACGTGACATCACAAGTATTGGCTGGTGAGCAAGAACGTCATTCTCGGATCCATGGACAGATCACGCCATCACGTCCTGTGCACTATGACCCCAGCGTGTGTCACATATAGTGAAGTCAAAAGCTGCGTCTTTTGGCCATGCGTTTGACTCATATAATAGGTTTGACTCGCACTTGACTCCCATCTGCTATGTTCCTTCTTATTGTTATTGTCTTTTTACTATTGCTTCATTCTATCATTTCTTTCTTGTTTATACACTCGCAAATACAAGCACATTCACACACACACACACACGTGCGCGCAACGTTATGTCAAAATGAAAGTACACGGACGCACCGAGCTCCGTCTGCTCATAGCCTTTATTTATTTATTTATATTTATTTTATCATTAATTGTTCTGACAGGGTCTATTTAATTTATATTCTAACCAATTTAACCCCTTAAGTGTCACGGGCCCACCGGTGGGCCCAAATCCATGACATTTTTAAAACAGTATTATCCTATACTAAACCTAAACTAATCTTGACAAACTATATATCATTTGAAAGCTTAGAATCTCTAGTTTTCATATTTGGTGATTGATTTTCAAAATATATCACAGAGCAGCCGTAATTTATCAATTTGCAACAATAATATTTTCATACTCTAAGGCTTTCATACTCTAGTGTTTAGACCTTTATTTTGAAATTGTAATGAACATGAAAAATCATGAAAGAAGGGTAGAAACCTGTTTGTTTTCATGCCAAGAGTTCAAAAGATAGCCTCTATTCAATTATTTTATAATTATAATAATTATTATTTCATATGGAAATGTAGGCGCCCTTATATGGGCGGTAATGGAGTCTGGTTGTCATATAGTGAAAAAGTTTGGTACTGCGACCAAACAAATCTCACTGAAAGCTCACTTTTTGAGATATCAACCTAAAATTTGAAAACACAACTTATTCAGAATTTTGGCTTTGATTTTTTTGCAGTTTTAGAGTCGCCCAGGTTTTGAAAATATATTTTATATAAAATATGAATAATTATTTTTTTTAAATTGTACATTTTCATAAACTCAAACTTCTATAACTTTTTTTCTGTTTCACATTTCTTAATTTATTTCACTTCTACAAAAATCTGCCAAATGTCTTCTTTAAAACTGAGACCAATCTTACGTCTATATTCCAAAGCATTCTTGAATTACAACCATTTAAGTTCAAAATGTGCATTTTCATCTATTTTCAAAAAAGGGGGGGTGACACTTAAGGGGTTAATGTTCAATCAATATTCAAAAGCAAAATGTTATCCATTTGACCACAAATGTAATTGAATATTTTACATGGCATTTTACTCCCTTTTCTGAATGAGTGTATCTTAAAAACTAATTAATGTAAACAGTTCAAATCAATTCTGTGTAGTTTTAAACTGTTTTATGCACATTTTTCTCATTGACAAGTTTGAGGTTGACATTTATCATTTTTTGTATTGAGTAAAATATGTAGAATTTTTTTTAATTGTTTTTCTTTTTGTTTATTGCACTTTTGAGATATTTATCTAGGTACTATTGATTTATTACAAACATAGCCTTCAAGTTGAGGAAGTAAGGATTATTTTGATGTATGGCATATGAAAATGATCAAAAGAATGCACAGCATATAAAAATAGAAAATATACTCTGGTGGAACTGTTCTATGGCAGGTCATAAAGGGTTAATGAGCACATATATTTTTGAAAGAACTAGCTAAGAATAAACTAAAAGAGTTACACAGTGTAGCTTTAACAATGTTGTTTTATATTTTAAATATCCTTGAGTGTAAATTGGTCAATACTGTGTGTGGTGTTTATATATGTTTTCTGTATAGGTTTTTAAGCTAACCATCTGAAATAATCATTGAAAACAACTACAGAAGATCAAGTCAATGCTGAAAGATTTTCTATGATGAAGGATTAGATGCTTTGAGTTATTCAATGCACCCTCTAAATTGATTTGAAGCCCTTTTTCAAGTTTTGGCAGACACTGAGGCAGAGAAACCCTGATAGCCTGACAGTGAGTGAGTGAGTGAGTGAGTGAGTGAGTGAGTGAGTGAGTGAGTGAGTGAGTGAGTGAGTGAGTGAGTGAGTGAGTGAGTGAGTGAGTGAGTGAGTGAGTGAGTGAGTAAGTTGAAGATCGGTGTGAGTAAGTCGGTGTGTGTGTACTAAAGAGGCAAGAGCCTAGAAAGGGAGGTGGTAAAGTACTGTCCTTGTAAAAACAAAGCCAGAAAGAGTGTTTCAGTAAATGCTTTCAGCTGTACACAAAGATTTGTCCACGGGTGGTTAAATATAGCAGCATGAGATTGCAAATGGTGTGGCTCCAAATGTATTCAGCTTGCTCTTAACAATTTGTTGCAATCCACCTTATTCTGTACCATTATGCTTTGCACAAATTATGGGTGTTACTTCAGACAAACTTTAAACTATGTGAATAAACTGTTTTATGGGCTTGCAAATGATAATATGTATAAGTATTGATGTCTGCTAAATCGAAATGTTAACGAGCAGACATTATTTCCCTTTCCATTACTTTCACCTTTGAATACATCTTCCCGCACAAATATTTCAGAATGTCAGCTGTAAGTGTTAAATAATACTGTAAAATGCAAGCATATAATAATAATTACTGTGTGAAAATATTACTTTTTTTCTAAGGTCTGCATTGTTATTGTTAAATGTATGTACTTTTTCAAAGAAACCGCATTTACTTTTCACTTCTCTGCACTGTGTGAAAAATTACAATAAACTTTACTCTGACAAGTAGTAAAAGAACAGTTTAAATACATCTGCATTTAAATCTCTTTGGTAGCCATTTTTCAAGCAGATTTAGAAATGATGAAAAATTCAAACAAGCAATAAATCATATAGAGTCGGCAATATTAGCAGTGCCACAGACTCTAAAAGTGCAGTGCTATGTAATGCCAAAACAGTAGAAAAGCGAGACGACTGCATTTTGAGTGATTAGTTTAGTTTGTGCTCACTGACATTAAGGAATTGTGCTTACTGACATTAGGAGGCTGAAACCCCCTTTAAAAATTAATTTAAAACAAATGTTGAAAGCGGCAGTAAAATAACCTGAGGCTATTGATTGTCTAAATATTTAAAATCTCTACATTAAATGCATATGATCATAAGCTACGACTAGAATGAATGTAAAACTTGCATTACTGTATAAGACTTCCAGTTCAAAATCAAAAGAAAAAGTCAGACAGTAGTCAGTGAATGTGCATATATCTGCTTGGATGATGGTCTTCTTGAGTAGGGTTGCATGTCTGGACTGATTTGAAGGGTATAAAGGATGAAACACATAATTATACATAACCCTATATAAATATATATTTCCAGCAGAGATGTAACGATAGCCAATCTGACGCCTGCTGACTGCTCCCAATATGCTAAGAAAATCTTAGCACCTTGGAATGACTTGCATATTTTTTTGTATTTTTTTCTTTTCATTCTGAATCTGTATGGTTTTAATGGCACAATTTAAAGCAATTTATTCTTTGATGCACACCAGAAACAAAACCGTGATACAAAATGCAGTTTATTTTTTTATTTTTTTATTTTTTATCATACTGCATACACATTACAATATAGTAAATGTGCAGAATTAAAAATAGTGCTGCATTCATTTCGTAATGACATACAGATACCTATGTGTCAAACTTTGTCAAGGTCTAGTCATCTTTAGTCTGGGTTTCCCCATACTGCCTTACCGCAGCTCGATTTACGCTGAAAGGCAGTCTGGATTAGCCTAGAAATCTAGACGCACCCTAGCGGCAGCAAAAATTATTTTGCCGCAAAGTGTGGTCTAGCAACTTCTCCGTTGACTTTCGAAGTGGAAAAACCAAACTCTGGTAGGGCCAATCACATCGTGATAGAGTCGGCGGCGGGCTTAACACAATGACGACAGAGTTGAGACGGTAAGGGCTAGCTCGGACATACTCGGTTTTAGTCGTTCGTCCTCGGATGCGGCTGGCGCGCGTGCGCTGTTACAAAAAAGCTGTGGCGAAAACGATCAACTTGTCATTTTTGCCGCAGTCGTGCTGTGGCGTCAAGGATAAAGGCTTTACTCTTTGTCCGCGCACCTGTGATTCGGTATAGGCGCACGGACCTTCTCCCGAAATCATCTCAAGCAAGCGCCACTACTCCGCCCCCGTTTCCTCGCTAAGCTGATATTAGTATTTAAACATTCTCTATGATATTATTTTTTTAATGAAACACTGTCTCTTGCTCTCTCATACACACACGCACATGCACACATATACTGTCTCTTTCTCTCTCACACATATGTAGGCTAGTTATAAACTCTTTAGACTTTTTATGATTAGTGTTTTATTCTTAAAGTTTGTGGGTCGTGTAAAAAACTAAAACAAAATCCCTTATTTTGGAGATGGATTCTGGGAAATCTACCTTATTTTCAATGTTCAATGTTGACAGCTGGACTGGATACGGTAAAAGTTTAATAATATATCAACTTGCTCCGCTGTTGTTGCTCTGATTGGCTTTAGCGCTATCCAACTGCGTGCAAAGAGAATTTGAAAGACAACCATTTATCCCGCCCCTTGGACTGAGCCCTGTCAATGATGAGTTTCCAGACCTAACATCTTGATGTAGGTCTGGCATGCCAGGCTAAGTCTGGATACCAAGGCCAGATTTTCGCCTCATTTAGGGAACCAATCACAGAACGGGGAGGGAGCAGCAAGATGATGACGACATCTATGCCACACACCGCAGTTTGTTTATATCTATGGATTTAACATGACAGCAGACGCGAAGCTACCTTTTGTCGCAGCCCTGAGATATTGTTTTAAGCAGTTTAGAATCCAAGTTTATTTAGAAAAAGAGCCGCTTTTGGCGTTAAACTTTGCAAGACCCCAATCATTATTGTTGTCTCCGCCATTAATCGCCTTAATGGAGGACCGGGTACAGGAGGCGGGTATCTGCCACTTAGCTGTGTCCTGAGAAAGAAAATGTGATAAAGAATTGCCGATACCAACTTCTGTTCGACAGTCCCGAGGCCTGGATGAGCGCAAAGTGGCAAGACATGTTAGCCACGGAGTTGTATAGTACCAACCTGCTAGGCATCGTCGTTACGAAGTCCATTTAACTTATAAATGGTAAGTGGTATTTATTAATATTATATTGTCATTATGCCTGTAGACTACGTACAGTGGTTGTCACAGTGCCTGTAATATCAATATACAGCTACCGCTTCAAAAGCATAACTTTCAGCTGTGCACACGTACCCGATTAAAGTTGTTGACACTTTAGTCCTTAAATTAAACTTTTATTTATTTTAACTTGTGAACAAGCGCATACAATTTCCAATGCAAATAACAACTTCAACATCTATGTTAAACTGTACTTAATACTTGGCGTTTCTGAATTGAAACGATTGGCTATGAGCTACGTACAGGAGCATTTGATAGACATTCTTAGCACCCAATAAACGGCGCCGGGCATTAGTAAACCATGCCTCAAATACGAGAAATTGTGCATGTGGTTCCCAGACCCAAGTCTCAACGAGAATTGGTCTGGCGTTAGCCAGGCTACGTCATCTTCTATATTGAGAAACAACTGATGCATCTCTAACTACATATATCATTAAATAATGTCCTGAAGATCAAGACATCAATCCTCTCAGCTTCTTTCATTGACTAAATCAGGTGAATTACCAAAGGATTTTATTCAATCTGTGAAATGTGGAACAAAACAATACGGTGAACATGATTTCACCAAGTACCACATGTTCCAGGATCAACTTTCCAATCAACCAATCAGATTTCAGGGACAAGTTTACAGTTTATGTCAAGTTTAGGCTTAGAACCAGGGTGAAATACTTCATCAGTGTTATTCACCTTTCATTACCCTCTGATTTTAGGGAAAAGTTATAGGTAGGGTTAGGTTTAGGGTTAGGGATTGGGTAAGGACGACATTTTGGGACAGGAATGTCGATCCAGGATCAAGAAAATATGTTGAACAAGGACTATGTCTTGCTTGGCAAAATCATGGTGACCCTGAACCTGCTGCTGTGCTCATGTACTTGTGAGATGTTGCATCAGTCTGTTCCAGCTGCTTTGAAGAAGGGCTCAGTCTCTGATTTTTTTTTTTCCGTGCATACAGGCTTAATGTCTCTGGGGACCAGAGACGGGAAATAAGGGAATCTACTGAATGGCGCGGCAGAGGCCACCTGCCATCAGCCTATACAGAGCTGATTCAATTTCACCCACTTCAACACTGACTGTGACATGCTAAAATGTCCCTCTGGACTCATGTAGCTTATGCTGTCCACAAATCACGACTGAACTTCTGATGATTTCAAGCTTTTCTCAAAACAGCTTGAATGTGGGATTATACAGGAACATTATTTATTTTACTGTACTTATCCTGCAGCACAATGTGCTGTTATTTAAACGGTTTATACGCAGCGATGTCCAAAATGTAATACATTTTTGAAAAGTCAAAAAAAAAGAAAAAAATAAGTAAGTGTTTACTCAGAGCCGGACAGTATTGGAGTACATTTACTTGAGTACAGTACTTAAGTACAATTTTGAGGGATCTGTACTTCAATTCTGAGTATCATTTTTGGGGAGGGAAATATTGTACTCTTTACTCCACTACATTTCTATTCATAACCGTGAGTAAAAGTAACTACTTAAAAAAATGGAAATAAGAAAAATCCCGGAAACCCTCAATTTGTCGTTTCACTCTCAAACGAATGTTATGTAACGGAGGCCAGCTAGTAGTTGCTGTGCCGAGTAAACCTCACTCCCCTGATCTCAATAGGTGCTCTAGCGACAGACGCTAGAGGCTGCAGTCTTTAGCCTCCTTGTAAGTGCGACTGACTCTCATGCCAGAGACCCGCTCGGAGCGGGTCGAGTAGGACCTGGGTGGAAGGGTTACATTGGTGCCGTGACCCGGATGAGAGTGAGGTTAAGGGGAGTGAGTGTAACAGAGGCCAGCTAGCAGTTGCTGTGCGAGTAAACCTCACTCCCCTGATCTCAATAGGCGCTCTAGCGACAGATGTTGCTAAAAATCCCACACTGCACCTTTAAGTAAAGCAACATGGTAAAAAGGTAAATATATGACTTGATTTTACTTTAAATTCCTTTTACATTCTCCAAGGTATTGACATTAACATTTTTCATAACTCCATGTAGGACGTTTCTGTTCATAAATGTAAGCACTGTGGCAGTAGTATTGCAATATTTAGAAAATGTACTCTTGTACTCTTGATACTCAAGTACTTTTAAAAACACGTACTTCAGTACTTTTACTCAAGTAGACATCTGACTGTAGTACTTTTACTTGTACTTGAGTAAAATTTAGCAAGGGGTATCTGTACTTTTACTCAAGTAATAAAGCTGTGTACTCTGTCCGCCTCTGTGTTTACTACAGTAGCTAGATACACAATTGACCTTAATATTTCCAGTACACACCATATGCATCTACAGTAATGTCAAGTTGTGGCCAAATACTGAAATATCAGTTAGAAAAAAAAAAGAAAAAAAAATGAGACCACTTTAATCTGTGATAGCAGTGCATTGCTGTACCTTCAGAAACCTTGTTTATAACCATTAAACATTAAGGCTATAAAAATATATATATATATCATGGAGAGGCATTCCTTAATAATTGTGACTATTTTTATAAGGTTTCCAGCTGTGGTTTAGAGAGGCTTGTTTGTCTCATGAATAAAAAATATAAAAGGTTACTTGCAAAGAAAAAAAGTAAAAAGTGGGTTTATATCTCAATTCTGAGGGGAAAACTCTGAATTGTGTTAATATGAATATATGTGTGTGTTGTCTGGAATATCTTTTTGAAGATATTCCAATTTTATTCACATTATTTTAGTGTGAATTTCGTGTTGAACTCTTTCTTGCTTAATTCCTGTAGGTGTAATTAAAACAGAAGTTGAGAACCTCTGGGATCTGACAGATTTGGGTCATGCAGGAGTTGTTATCTTTGCTTTGACTTAGTGTGTGTGTATGTGTGTGTGTTTACAACTTGTTTGTGCCCCCATCCCGTCTGCAGAATCAGTAGACCTGGTTAGGTGTTGCCCTTTGATTATAATATAAATAGACTATGTGTAATGGATGGTGTTCCTCTGACTAAGATGCTTAAAAAGCCTTATAAGTGCTTAGTTTACACAAGGTCATTCATTACAGTATAAGGTTTTTACTGTAGCTTTATAAGGTCATAGAGCTGTCATAAGATCATTCACTGCTTATTCTAACATTGGCATGCTTCAAGAGCAAATGATGAAAGCCATGCTACAAACAGATATTTGATTAAAACGACATATCCTGTGGTTAATGTGCCTTCGAAGGAATACAGCATACAGGCAAAACATATGTGAAGCGCCTTACTGTCCTTAAATGTGTTATTTAAAATATTGTGACTTTTGAATAAATGACTTCATTTCAGCTCTTCAAAAAGGGCCTGTAATAGCGGTGCATCATGACAACAGTAAAAATACTAAATTAGATCTAAAATCTCACTTATCCCAGCTCTTCGAAATGTGTCAGCGTCGCATTATGATTCTGATTGATGTTATTTTATTACAACCTGTATTTTGGACATAATGTACAATATTTTCTAAGCCACTGAGTACTTAAAGCATCTCAGTGAATGTAAACCATGACAAGGACATCAGCTGAGGGAGAGATCAAAAGATCTTCCTAGAAAACTTTGAGTGGAAAGCACAACCTCTCCTGATTTACCAGCAGTCCCCATGAGGGAAATGGGTTTAATAAACATACTAAATTATATATTTTTTGAAAAAAATAAAAATGTAGAACGTTTTTTGTGACTGGGTAGGTTTAGAGATTGGGTTTAGTGTAAGGAGACAAAATATACAGTTTGTACAGTATAAGAACCATCTGTCTATGGAGAGTCCCCAAAAGGATAGTGGACCAGATGTGTGTGTGTGTGTGTGTGTTTTAAAAAACAGTATAGATAAATAGGCATGCTGATTATAGAAGACATTAATCCTGAATAACCAGGATAAACAGGAAATGTAACAACTTGCTATATCTCTAGGGGCCCGGTTATTTAATTATTCTTATATACCACAGGATATGTTCATGTAAGCCACACAGGCAAAAGAATGGTTAGGGAGATAAAAATATTAATAAGAAATCAGTCCAGTACTTCTTACCTATTAATACAGCCACAATCAACAGCCAGAACAACAGCCTCAGGAAAGTAATAAGTTCTTTTTTTCTTCTTTCTTCTTTTTTTTTGTGGCAGTTTCCATTTCCTTTGTTTTATAAAAGAGGTCCACAGAGTGGAACTCTTAATTTAAGAAAAAAATAAAATAAAAAAATAAAATAAAATGGCCTCTAAGGTTACAAGCCCAGCTGTTGCCAATTTAATTGTAGGTGGATTCTGAGTAGGATTTCGGCACTGCATCAAATGCTATTGAAAATCCTTCCAATATTGTTAGCCTACCTGAAGCCATAAACCTACATCGATGTAGTGATGTACAGATGGCACTGGTCATTGTCTAGCTTCTAGCTATGCACATTACTTTATATCAGCAATACAGTATGTATATATATTGCAACGATCTATCTACACATGGAGTGCTTGTCAAAGTACTTCTGTCACCATAGCAACTGTGGGTCTTTTTTTTCTTTTTTTTTTCCAGATGGCCACTGAGAAATAAGAATGTCTTCTTATTTTCATCTCAATATAGGAAATACTGTATTTCAGTCCACAGATTCATTTACGGAATATTACATTCCCAATAATATTTCTCCCACAATATCCTTTTTAATAAAAAAAATAAAAAGCAATACAAATAAAAACAAATAAATAATCACTGTTTATGCAGCCATTTCTTCTTTTTTTAAAAGAGGTTCAGTGGGATTTTAAAACCTCAGGGTTCTTGACTCAATTTTAAAAAACCCTATATTCCAAAAAAGGTTCTACATAAGGAGAAATGTCTTACATGTTATTGAATAATACTTTAATGTTTAACAGGTTGTTTGAAACTAAATACATAAAATGATTATTTATGAAGTGCCTGGCAGAACCCTTTAAAGTTATATATAGAGCCTGTTCTTTTAAGAATGAATGAAATCTGAAATGTTTGGCTGGCTTTAGTTAAAGCTAATAAAACCGATGCAAAGAAGCAACAGAAAACATCGCTCAGCTGCTCAATCTCCTTCACAGCAAAATGGCACTGAACTCACCTAAAACTCGCACTATAGGGTCACACCATCCCACACAGCAGAAGAAAAAGAACACACATGCACGTGCGCACACACACACACATCTCTCACACACTCAAAATCACACATCTTAAAACTCTCTGAAAGTCAGGGGGTTTTAATATTGTGCTCCTTGGCAAAGAAGTGACACAGAAGTGGTTTTGTGGGAGGCTACAAACATCACAGTTCTACAACATTCCAGCTTTTCTGTTTTATTTTTATCACAACCAGATTTAAATAATTAAAAAGTACATATGTGTAGGAGTATTTCCGAATTTCATATTCCTGCTATACTGCTGAAATACTTTTTAAAGTAGGTGAAGTAAGACATTTATTACAGTAACTTTATTTTTCTAACAAAAGGCACTGTGATATTACAGTTATGGAATCATATGATTCTACAATGTTACTTTTATACCACGCTACTGAATGTTATTACTATTTGCGTATATGTCAAAGAATATCATGGTACATGGTCTATTTGACTCTTTGAATGGACTTAAATACCTTTACGTGTAGCACTGGAATTAGATCTCCTGAGTATTTGTGGGTATTTTTACATAAAGTGTGGTTCTCCTATGAGAGGTTCTCTCATATTGCGTAAGTAAGCTTACACTATGGGAAAGATTCATCTTCTCGAGATATTGAAGCCAAAAGTATTCTTAATTTTGTTAATATTGTTAACGCAGTGCAGCAGCTGCCAGACCTAGAGCGGGCTATCTGAGCGAGCTCATAGGCTGCTCTGCGGCAACTGCAGTCCCACCCAACCTGCAGCTCATGCTGGAAACCTGTACATTCTTTTATACTGCTTTGTTTCAATTTTGCAGGGACCAATCACAAACCGGCCTATCCACACAGCGCACTATTGACAGGTTTTAATCTAATCCAATTCCTTTTAAAGGGCCCCTATTATGGATTTTTCCATGAGAAATGCACGACTTCATAGATTGGATCCGAAAAAAGTCAAATTCTTCTCTGTAATGCAAACAAAACTATTATATACTTAATTCCTTTTCATACCACTTTTGACATTTTTACAATAAATAAATTGGTATAATAATGTGTATTAGTTAACATTAGTTAATGTATTAACAGACATGAACTAACAATGAACAATACATTTGTTACTGTTTTTGTTAATGTTAATTAATACAAATACAACAGTTCATTGTTTGTTCATGTTAGTCTTGAGCTATAAATATATGTAATAATGTTTAAATGTTGTCAATGTGTCCATATTGCACATTTCAGCATCTATCTAAACATACAAAAAAAAAAAAACGTTTTGCACCTTAAAATGTTACGTATTGATACCCATGTATTAACAAAGACACCCGGCAGAGATGGTTTACACATTTTTATACTCATTGTAGCTGACCTCATCATAGCAGGAGACTTTAATACAGTCGTTCAAGCACCTCTGGCAATTTAAGAAACTGGCACTCCACTGACATAATAAAACAATATGGAGGACTATGGCCTTTTGAGACGTTTGGAGATTGAGGAACACTTTTTAAACAAATATTCATATTTTTCTATAGTCCAACAATGTCTGTCAAGGATTTTTTTTATTTATCATCAGCAGCTCGCTAATAACCAATATATCAGATAACACAATCCATCAAATTGTAATCGGTGATCACGCCCTTACTTCTCTGTCTATAAATACTTAAACACATGCTAAAACTTCAACTATATGCCGCTTTAATACTTAGAAGACCCCAACATTTACAACCTTTATAAGGCAAGAGTGGAGACGAATGAGCTCTGCAGATACACACCTTCACTGCTAAGGAAAACAGGGAAGACCAGTAATCAGAGACAAAAATATATCATACTCTTCATATAAAAAAAGCAACAACAAATGGAAAATACATTAGAACAAAAAAAATCTAATTCCTAACACATGAAATATTTTGCCATCCCAGTGAACCAAAACAGAGTAAAGGAACTTAAAGAAATGTATGACATGTACAGAAAAAAGACAATAAATTCAGCAACAGAAATAATTTTAATAAGTAATAAAGCAAACATTAAATATTAAGCAAATCCACTCCAACACAAGAAAGAAAAATCAATCATCCCAGCCATTTTAGAAGTCACAGGAAACATTAATCAAAACCCACAGGATATAAATAACACATTTTGGAATTTCTACAGCAACCTCTATTCCCCCACATACCAACCTACTCAATCCGAAATTGAGACTTTCTTGAACAGCATAACATTGCCAGAATTCACTGCAGAAGAAAACCAAACATTTTAGATGTTCCCCTTAGCATTAATGAACTGTACTAAAGCACTTCATAAAATTCCTAGCAATAAATCTCCTGTTGCAGATGGATTTCCAGCTGAATACTATCGACACTTCTGGGACACACTGTATTATCATCACTATTCAACAGAGTAATTACAGAAATTAAAATGTCATCCACCATAGCCACACACATGAATACAGCAGCCATTACATTACTGCTAAAACCCAAAAAAGATCCAACTCACCCCTCTAGCTACCGACCTCTCTCACTATTGAATACTGACTTGAAAATTATTACCAAAGCACTAGCAACCTAGAATAGAAACAGTCACCCCCACACTCATTCATTCAGATCAGACAGGTTTCATTAAAAATAGACACCACAGGTAATGTCTGCAGATTTTTTTAACCTATTCAATATATCACAAGGAAGACAACAAAAAAACCATTATCATTTCACTTGATGCAGAGAAAGCTTTTGATAAGGTAAACTGGCTTTTTTCTTAGATTTAATATGCTTCACAAGTTTGGTTTTGAAAAGTCGTTCATCCACTGGATTAAAATACTGTACACATCACCCAGGGCCACTATCACCACTAATGGAATAACTTCACAGAGTTTCACATTGCATCAGGGCACCAGACAGGATGCGCACTCTTGCCTTCCCTCTTTTCCATTTTTATTGAACCGTTGCAGCAGCAATACAACAAAACATCATAATCAAAGGAATTATTGCAATGTACAACACAAAATAAGCCCATATGCAGATGATCTTTTACTTTATTTACAGCACCCACGAGTATCCCTTCAGTATTATCAGCAGATTACCCCTAGACTCACATTACACAACTGGAACAAGTCAATTTTACTACCACTTTCATATGATGTATGGGATTCTGGAGTACAGGACACATTATTCCACCACCTTCACACAGACAACATCAAGTACCTAGGGATTCAGATTTCCCCCAGGTTGTCAGAGTTTTCACCCTCAATTATACTCCACTCAATGGTCTAAACACCCACTCACACTCACCAAAAGAATAGCTGCTGTCAAAATAAAAACCCTACTCCAAATTAACTACCTTTTTTCTAGGATTCATATCACTCCTACAGATTCAATAACACTTAATTCAATAACAACTAATTTTATTGGAAAAACAAAAAACCCAGAATATCACTCTCTACAAAATAAAAAATCACATGGGGGGCTTGGGGCTCCAAACTTCCATCATTCCCTGGCAAATCTAATACAGTACCTAGTTAAATTGATCAATTTATTTAAGCATAATTATCATCAGTGGCTGGAATTGGAACAAAACCAATGCACAAATATTCCAGTTGAAGACCTCCCCTTCTCTCACAATTTCAATCGACTCACCATCTATTCTACTCTGACAGCCTGGTGGAAAACGATCAAATCACAAAATCATCACTAATTAAACAGCTTAACCCCACTCTGGAACAACACAGAATGTATGACAAAGAAAAAAACTTTATTTCCCCATGTGGGCACAAAAAGGAAACACACATCTTCACCACTTTATTTGAGAACCACCATTTCATGTCACTTTACACAATCATACAGAAATATGGGGTTGGGAAGGAAACAATTCCTTCAATATCAACAACTTAGACTTCTAATTGAAAATAAAACCACACTGGACAAATTTAATTTCAGAACACATCTCAATGGATAAACACAATTCACACAGAAGGAAGCAAATACCTTAACCGTGATTAACTAATGTAAATCTCAGATCAAGAGAAAAAAGTTGTTTTTTGATTTATTTGTTATTATTGATTTGATTAAGTTGTTTGTCTGTCACTTTGTCATATCTTATCTGTACGTAATAAAAAAGTGATATAAAAAGACCACTTCCTGAAGTGGTGTGAGCGGTCAGATTCAAACCCATCTTGAGGGCATTTACACTTGTTCTATAATCATGGTTATTATTTATTTATTCATTCATGTTGTATCAATCCAATATGACTTTCAGTTGAAATAAACTTTGTGTTGTTAACAAAACTTGTTTTATTTGTTATGAATATATTTTGATGCATTTTCCCATAACATGTGCAATTTTACATGTTTAAAAATATCTAAATTAATATCAATGACACAAAATTCATTATCGAATATCACAACATAAGATTTAAGATTTCAATATTGTGAGCCCCTACTATTAACTCTACCCTGGGTAGTAGTAGACTTTATACACACACACACACACACACACACACACACACACACACAAAGGGACCAGGAACTGAACTCTAAATTCAGTTTATTTTGTTGTATTATTGAAAGAGCTCTGTTTTTATTTTATTTTTATTTACATTTTTGGTACATTACAGTTCTGTGTTTATTGTTGTGTTCCCTGAGGCAATACAACTGTCAACTGTTCAACTCAAAACTAACTCTTTTGTGAGTCACTCACAGTAAACCACATCCCGAACCTAGGTAGATGTTAGGTACCCTACTCTGATATTGATTGCACTACACACAACTTGGCGAGCCAGCCAGGAGTGGTTTTGAGTCCTTATTTACTGGAAGTTAAACAGTTTTGCACTTCTATTGCAGTCTATCTGTGAACATTGGTAATTTGCCTGTATTTACTAAAAGAACTGAGTATCTCATGGGATGGATACTATCCAACCACCCTCACCCTGTATACCTGGGAGTCACACTCGACAGGACACTCGCTTTTAAAACTCACCTTCAGAACAGCTTTCAGTTTGGTCTACTAAGTTGCTGTGGCCACTGACTGAGTATGAGGTTTCTTTGACAACAGTTAATAAGCTGGAAGCATTAATAAGTTCATACATCAGGAAATTGTTGGGAGTTCCACGCTGCCTCAGCAGAGCTTAACTCTACTTGCCCCAGTAAGTACCTCCTCTAAGTAACTTAGACCTGAGTAATGTGACAAATGTGTAAGGGAGGCAGCCCCTGTGTTAAAATCAAGACAGTTGTGGTGCTGGTCCACTGGGGAGACCATACTGTAGTTGCAGCCATCGTGTGTGCTGTACGCACCGAGCCCTTAACGCCGAACAGAAGGGGAGTCACACCACCATATGGAAAGAAGCGTGAAATAGATGGAGAAGCATAGTTTACTGTGAAGCTACATCTTAATTTGTATTTATCTTGGCGAAAGCCGAGTACAAATCAGCATGAAGATTAACATCTACTCTCGTGTAATGGAAATCCTGCGCAAACTGGTGGAGTGCCGATCCACCAACCATCCAGGCAACTGCCCTAGCCCTGTGCCGAATACGCAAGGACAAGGACACATTGCACCAGTGCCGATCCTGACCTCTCTGGGGCCCTGAGCAAAATTCTGCTAAGGGGCCCTCTACCTGACCCCGTGACCGCCGTGAACGTGAGCTATATAAACCATTTGCCAATGCTACACAGTCACACCTGACACTTCAGTGCTCCAAATACAACCCTCCCTCCTTTAAACAAAACAGTCAAAGAAAAGAATTGAGGTTCAAACAAACAATATTTATTGAATAGAGTATTTTCCATAGAATATTAAGATAACACGTGAATATTATTAAGTAAGTGAAAAGTAACGTAAACATAAATAAGAATAACAGAATAAATTATAACCCTGAGCTTTGGTTTTTGGGATTAACTTTTGTTCTCTCTCACAGCCTGGGCATTAGGTGATGCAACTAGTGATGCAGATATCAATAATCCCTGTGAGTGATGACATCATTGATATCAAGAATTTACTTGTGTACACGTGAACATGTAATTCCTGATATCCATTGGTAGATAAAAATGAAACTAAGGGGCCTTACTAGTAAAAATAATCAAGAATTCACATTGCAAATAGTAAAAAAAAGTGAATTCTTGATATCAAAAATACATAAACTGTGAATGAATAAAAGCTAAAACGGCTTGCCATGGCATGTTAAAGTTTTTTTTATATACATATTGAAGCAATTCTTGATTTATGGTTATTATTTACTGAGGGATGTTCATCCATATTGGTTTAAATTCAACATTTTAAATTCAATATACCCTATATATCAATAGTCAATCAATGTCAAATTGTCAGTATTGCTTTCCATCTTGCATAATTAGTGCTGCTGCAGTTGTTTAGAATGTTTAAGTACACATTGACTGAGACTAAATCAGTGTCTTGTTTTAAAAGTATGTATGTATAATGCGTACTTTGATGAGGAGTGCCATCATTTCCCGCCATATATATACGACCCGGTTATCTTTTCCGAGCTGCAGTAAACAAACACCGTTGCACAACTTGCACTTTGTTGTTTATCAAAAACAAACGTAATAAATAATTGTATTTTACTCTCACTTTTGTCAGTCGGGCACAAAGAGAAGTGATGCAAGAGATGCACTGCCTGTCTGCCCAGCTAGGTTAAGACCGAAAAACACAATAGAAATGCACATAAACTTAACTTTACTTTGCTGGCTGACATCAAACTTGGAGAGGAGAGAACACAAGTTTACCTGAATGTTGTTCCCGCAATTCACATGTTTTTTCTTCTTCCTCTTATCGTGACCACAGGGATAGTTTCGCTTCATTTTATCAACATTAATTGACGCGCTATGACACGAGGGGAGGCGGGGCCTTGAGTAATTTGCGGGGCCCTACGCAGCTTGCGTAGTGAGCGTATAGGGCGGATCGGCTCTGCATTGCACCCCCACCTCGTCTGAAACTCGAGAGCCAGTTTCCTACTGAGAGTCCCACCTCTCCAGACAACCAAAGAAATAGCAAGGGCCAACATTTGGAAAGATGAATGGAACCAGCTAAACACAAAAGCCCTGGACTGGATGGAGAGAGGAATCACCCCAACTGAATGTCTCGCCAGCGGGCACGACCTCCTATGGCTAACCTGGAAGACCCTCAACAGATTACGAGTGGAACAGGGGAGGTGTAAAGCACAAGAAAACATGGAACCACCAGAGAGAGAGGAAACATGTAGCTGTGGAGCAGTACAGACAATGTCCCATCTACTGGAGGGTAAAAACACTCCTCAGTGCAGCGCCCAGGACCTGGCTGAACCTACCACATCAGCTGTGCACCAGATATTGGCAGAACGACATCTGAGATTATAACAGACTCGAAGAAGAAAAGCTGTAGTTCCATGTTGTCCAACCAAAGAGCGCAACAAACTATTAACGTTAATATAACTATGAATGTTATAAACAGACTGTATCAGGATTGGTAGAGAGTAATACGTGCAGTCCTCACGTCCTTTTAGATTTCTTCCTGAAATGTCCTGAAACCGTGTCTAAGCTGTGATCAATTGCTGGTATAAAACAACACAATAGTGTGAAAGCTTGATAATATCCACGCATTTACACTGATAAGCTCCTTCAACTGTGAGCAGGAGAGGAGCGAGTTCTGTCAGGTTGTTGCTGATTGAAACTGCAGCAACATCTTACAAATTTAAGATTTAAGCTACCAAGTCTTAACACTTTAATAAAAGAACACTATTTTCTGATGTGCAAGTCTGATGTGTTAAAATACAGTGCATTTCTTGTTGTAAAAACAAGTATACTAGTGAAAAACAGTCCAAAACTGACCACTTTAAAGGGTTAGTTCACCCAAAAATGAAAATTCTGTCAGTATTTACTCACCCTCATGTTGTTCCAAACCTCTATGTGTTTATTTGTTCTGCTGAACACAAAGGAAGATATTTGGAAGAATGTTTTAATCAGATCAACTCAATCCCCATTGACTACCATAGTAGGAAAAAATACATACTATGGTAGTCAATGGGGATTGAGATGTGTTTGATTAAAACATTCTTCCAAATGTCTTCCTTTGTGTTCAGCAGAACAAATAAACACATAGAGGTTTGGAACAAACATTTTTGGGTGAACTAACCCTTTATGGTCAGGGTCGGGTCACTCTTTGGCCAGAACAAGACTTGTGTACAGCCTTTACTGGAAGCCATGGTTATGGTTTTATAAAGTTAAATACTTTTATGATGGATGGATGTGCTTTTTTGGGCTTCAAAAAACAAGGTACCATTCACACCTATAATAAAGTTTGGAAGAGCTAGAAATAGGATATATTTTAATATAACTCAAATTGTGCTTGGATAAAAGAAAAATATACACCTAGAATGACTTGAGGTGAGTAAACAATAGCATAAGTTTTATTTTTGGGTAGAACTAATCCATTAATATCATCAGTTTCCCAAACAAAACAAAACAATACAATATGAAAGGCCTATGCTTGTATAAGCTTAGTACCTGCGTGCAGTTAACACATGGATTTCACAGGAAAATAAAAATATAGTTCTTAATACAATTTCCACAGGGCTTTAATGTTTATGTTTTGCTTCTAGTTCAAGTCCCAACTTTTTTTGTTCATACCCTTACTTTCATTTCTTTGACATGATTAGCATTCTATTCTGAATATTTTTCAATGGATTTGACAACCTTGAATGTTAATTGACATTCTTGTAACTAAATGTGTGATTTTTTTTAGATTTGACTACACCAAAAGAAAAGTACATAAAAGGTCCACAGCGTGCTGAGTGAACACACAGCAGAAAAAAAAACTGCCTAATTAATTTAAAGTGGTCAGTGTATTTCATTCAAATGACAAAAACTTACAGTGCTGAATATATTAATAAAACAAATCCAGTTTGCATAATCTGCATATATACACTATTGGTTTTCAGTGCAAGATTGGTAAACTTACCTCTGTCACCAATGTATTGGGTACTTTATACAGTATATCAGCTGACCAAAAAGAAAATCTGCAAAATATTTTGAGGTTTATTTCCATGGAAACCAGCAAAATCATTACTTCATACAACCAAATCTCTTCTTGTACCTGCTGAAATGTCAATAAATCTGTCACAAACTGCTCTGAGACAAGAAGCTTGAGGATCCAAGTGTATTATTTATAGAGCAGGGAAATCCAAAGATGTAGTCCAAAGTACAGGCATAGTCAAACACAGGGAGGCAGTCCATACAAATAACCACTTCAAGGCAGGGAACACAGGCAAAAGAGTAATCGATGGAACAGACAAGAAATCCACAACCAAGAGACATGAAACCAGGAAGATTGCTCAGATTTTCAGTGTAACACAAGACTTCTCAGATAATGAATGACAAAAAACAGGCTTTGGGGTGAGCTAAACAAGATAATGAGACACAGGTGAATGAGATAATGGATTAAGAGTCATAGGCTGTGTCCGAAATCTCCACTCAAACCACTACTCCCTAAACCCTATGTAGGGAGGCAGTAGGGGTAGGGAGCAGAGCACTATATAGTGAGCTCACCAGCATAATAGAAACACCAACTTTCGGACACTACTCGATCGTCTCTCGGCGCCGTTGATTACGTCATACTGTAGCTGTCGCCCATCCGTATTTTTTACAATCAGCGCAATGTATGATGGTATGTAGGGCTTGGGTTAGTGACCATCGGTCGCCTCTAAAAGGCACTCCAGCTGGTGACTGTTACAAAAGATGGGAAGGTGGAGAGACTTTTGTGTTGTACATTTTTAAGAAACAATTTGATTTTGCTGTGGTCTTGCAAGCCAGCAGGGGAATATATCATATATATTATCATGGTGAAATTCCATGTTGAAATTTCAGCAGTGAACAGACCGTTTGGAGAGAGCCTGCAGTCTTCAGCTTCTTTTTTTTTTTTTTTTTTTTTTTTTGGAGTTTAAATTAACTAAATAATTGAATAGCATGAATGTTGAATTCAGGGGACTTATCAAATAAAATATGTTCACTTGTCTTTCAGTCCCAGGAGTCCCAGTTTCCAGGATTTAGAAAATTATTTCCATTCATCGATCTTTCTTATTGTTATTTGCAGTCTTGAAAGTAATAATTGGGATTTCAAATCTCAAATTCCATTCCATTCTTGAGCCAAAAGTGATTGCATTAATTAACTTAGTTTCATGACTCAAACAAAGAGATATACTGTAGCAACATCTTTCATGAAACATCATTTGTATTAATGTGAAAGTTCTTACAGCAGTGATTGCATAAATATGTCTGGTGAATATTTTATTCCAACCCTTACTTTCCTCTTCTGTTCCCTGTCTAATTTCAGAATATACTGAGTTCATTTTCATTCCCCCCTGGTTTAATAGTCTTTGGTGTCTGGGGATTTTTTTTATTATTATTTATTTATTCGTTATTTCACACTATTTATTATTATTTTTTGCACTATTACAGCCAGAATTTAAAGATTCAAATAACCTTCTGCACACGCCACATGTTTTTTTGTTTTCAATGTATATTGTAAATACATAAAATAAACATCATTTATATTGTTACAAAGACTTTTAACCTGTTATCAATGACATATGAGTCAATCAAATTGTCAGTGGGCAGCATATCTCAAATATATCCTGA
Source organism: Hybognathus amarus (assembly GCA_030378365.1). Lineage (NCBI taxonomy): Eukaryota > Metazoa > Chordata > Actinopteri > Cypriniformes > Leuciscidae > Hybognathus > Hybognathus amarus. The sequence goes on from JAQIUQ010007474.1 coordinate 110,295, forward strand.
GCTAAGTTGGTCATATAAACTAGAGGCCATTGGTGACAAGTTCTATGATCTACTTAGGCTACAATGCTTTTGGGAAACACAGCTCTGGTCTCTACATCCTGTGTCCCAATGCAACAAAGATCTCTTTGGGTAAAGGCTTACCACTTCGGTTGTCCTGCTATGATTGATACCCTTTCTAACGTAACAATGACTGAAACCCTTTTTAACTATGACTGATACCCTTACTTGGGGTAGAGGAAAAATAAATGACTGAAGAAGGTAATGCAGTGAGATTACACAATTGTAGAAGTCTCCTTAATCATTTATACCTTAGGAATACTTAAGTCTGTCCTTCTGCTTTGTCTGTGATGAGTGTGGAACTTTGCACAATCATTCATGACTACAAATGACAAAAAAAAAAAGACAAAAAAAGAGAGATGAACCGAGTACATCAAACATGGACAAACAGGGTTGGTATCAATACAGAAAAGGTGTCACAATTTACAAAAAACTACTGTTGTAACTACAATATCAACACGTGAGTTTTGTAAACTAAGTTTCTTTTCTGGGAATAAACGTCGTTTGTCCTCATTAATTATTCAGCGTGCATATGTTGATTGATTAAACATTAACTATGCAAGTCATTAGCAGAATAAAAGCCAGTCATAAGATACAGATGTGTTTGATCATCTCGCTGGCATGAATGCAATAATGTCTTAATCAACGTTTGCAATATCCTTTCCAGGTTTTATATGTGAATTATATATAATTGATGATGTAAGACGAGGCAACCACACAGACACACACTAAGATTCCATGTTTTATGGGGACTTTCCATAGACAATTTGCATGTAATCTGTTCTATTCCTAAACCTAAACACAAACCTGACAGAAAACATTCTGTATTTTTACATTAAACAAAAGCTGTTTTACTCATGGGTGCCAAACAATGTCCTCACAAGGATTTCAGATATTGCAGTCGGTGTGGAGACCGTGTCTGACTGTGATTAATGGTCTCTTTTGAAGGAAATGTCACTTTAAAGCATTTCTTGGACAACAGCGCCCTCTTTTCGGATTTACGAGATTGTATTATCAGAGGAAAAATCTGTTCCAGTAATATACATTAATGTGTTTCTTCAACTATGGGTGCTTGTGGAAACCCATGTTTGTATGTGTTAATGCATAACTTTGCACGTTGTAAAGTTATTGCAACCCGGTATCACGACGGTAAGACGTGAAATAATCACGTTGGTCCACTTTGGAAAACGTGTAGATGTCACGGTTTAACCCCTCAAACGTGAAACTTACACGTTTGCGTTAACTCGTTCCAGTGGAGAGATACCCGGATGTTGACCTATTCTACACGCAATCGCCTCTGCTATGTCGACCTATTGGTTTTCATTAAACCGAGAAAATGGAATTTTGTTTAATTTAGAAGCCTATGACCATGGCGACAGATACCAGAAGGTATGGAGAATATGCAAGAGGAAGATAATTAAAGCATTGTTCATTTTAGTTAATTAGTTTCTGTGTTAATTAAGGATCGTAATGATTTGGTTAAATTAATTGTATAGGCCTACTCACAGCACGGCTCTCTGTGTTTGACAATATTCACATTTCAATTCAAAATTGCTTTATTGGCATGACTGTGCATCATACAATATTGTCAAAGCTTGGAATACATAGACTAATTAGAAAGACATCGAAATATTAACATAGCCTATATAAAATATTATAATAGGAATCATTGGAAAATATTACAACATCTAAATGTACAAACTAAATAAATTGTAAAATACATTTAAGCAGAAGCAATTTAGTCGTTAATACCAGAGGATGTCTAATATGGGGAGAACTTTAACTCTCAGTAAACTTCTGGGTTCTGAACTGCAGAATGTATGTCTATGGAGATATAGCCTACCCCTTAAAATCCACTTTTCTCAGGATATGATTTTTTTGCCAACTTTTGCCAATAAGTATACATCCGACGCACATGGCACCCTAGAGTCAATATGAGACAAAGATATATATGGCCAGAAGGCGCCACCTCAGTGGTCTACCTCTAACCATACCCAGACCTAAACCTATAACAGAAGCGTGTATAATGTATATTGTCACTAAAGTGTGCCATGTGCGTTGGATGTATATGCAGTGGCAAAAGCATCAGTATATGACGCTTTGGGATGAGAATGCGTTGAGTAATTTGAATGTTGATGCAAAGAAATAACTTGGTTTTCGATTTTTAGAGTCACTTATTTGCTTTAAAATGTAATATAAAATGTCAATGACGTCATACACATTGTGCGGCCAGAGATACTGATTTTTACGACAATCCTTTAGTAAAACTGAAGACTTTAATGTACACTATGGCTTTAAATATATATATATATAGCAATTGCCAGTTGTTACAATCATGTTTAACACAATGGTAGCAGGAAAAGTTGTTAACACAGGAACACAGTCAGTTTACTGTAATTTAACCCATTCAAAATGTGTTAGGAATGGTTTCCAGAACGGAAAAATGTGTCCATTTGAGTAGTGCGGAGTTTCACTATGGCTTTTGAAAAGCTTAAATGTGTGACTTCTCAACAGGACTCATAAATGGTTGTTGAGTATTCTCACTAGAAACAAGATATAGTAGACAAGGTGTAGCATAATTATCTTTTGTTCATAGAATTTTCACTGGTGAATTCCAGTCATTTCATTAAGAATCCACACGATCAGCAATTTCATGTGTGGTCAAAAATGTCACTATGGGAAGTCACAAGTTGGTCACTGGAATTGGCTGGATTTGACTAACAGAAAGCTGCTTGAAAGTGACTCCTGAACAAAACAAAATTGTGTATGAAACCATTCTCATGTACACTTGTCTAGTTCAGATTCAATGCAATAATATATGTAAAAAATGATATTCTGCTAAGCTCCAAAATGTCTCAGAAAGGTATGAAAAATTAAAAAATTAAAATGCAGTCCACAACTCATTATCAGTTGTGTTGTAAGTTTTCTGAAGCCAATAGCTTTTTTGGTTAAAAAGACTTAACTTGAAGTTAGACTAACTTCAAGTTAGACTGACGTTAGTAAAGACTAGCCTAACCCATGTTGAACTTGCAAAACCTACATTCAAATCTTAGATTTCTCAATGGCAATTGGGTGAAAGAGACACATTTAGCCATCTAGAACCATAGACTCCCATTCATATTGCACTCGGACAATCAGAACTCGGGTGGAACTACTACCAAAATGCTTACTAGGAGTGGCCAGGCTTTCCCAATTTTGCCTATAATGACAGCTTGGAGAGAAAGAGTGACGTTTGTTTTGAATAAATTTGCTGCCCTCTACTGGTCGATATTACATAATGCAGCTACAGTCTCCTACAGTCCACAGGCTACAGTTTCAAGAGTTGGTTGGAAGTCCACTTAATGTTAATAGTAAATAGGATACATCTCTAACCATTAGCCAAATAAAACAGACCTAAATCTCAAATTGCACAAAGATTGCCTACATAATTACACACTGATTTAGTGTAATGTCACATTTCATACATCATAGTTCTTTGTAAAAAAGCCTATACTGGAAATAATAGCTTTTGTAGAGAGCAAATCACCTGTAAATATTCACCATGTACTGACAACGCAACATGCTTGTAACGTGCTTAACTTAAGTCATCATTAAGTATTTTAACTAAGTTGTCATAGTTGTATTGTTTTAAAAACCCAAAATGTTGTGATGGGTCCATCAGAACCATGAACAATATGAATGCCACAAAGGATGCATGTAAAAGTATAAAATATACATTTTTGCTTTTCTTATAGTTTACAAATAGTATAAAAAGACAACAACCAAAATTTGTTCAGATAAACATACCATCAAAAGAAGAATTTCCATTAATAAAAAGAATGTACTTCAACACACTTTAACACATTTACAAAATGCATCAAAACACGTTTTTCATCATCATCATTTAACCAATCCATGAAAAACAATAACTACAAAACTATTAAATTGTTCCAGAGGGTAAAAGGCTCATTTATAAAAATGATAATAATAATATAACTTAAAGTGCCTCTAATTATTGTTAAGGGGGGTGTTAACATTTTACAATAAGGCTTTGTTAGCTATCACTAGTTAACTAGTTAACTACATAATGAACTAAGTGAAAAATAAACATTTTAAATCTAAGATAATGTTTATTTCAAAACGTATAAATTAGAGCTGTCAAAAGATTAATCGCGATTAATCGCATCCAAAATAAAAGTTTTTGTTTACATAATATATATGGGTGCATTGTGTATAATTATTTTATATATATAAATACACACACATGCTTGTATATATTTAAGACATTTTCATTTATATACTGTTCATAGATTTATATGTAATTTATATTATATATAAATATATATATTTTATATATAAATAATATTTTTTTCTTAAATATACATGCATGTGTCTGTATTTATATATATACAAAATAATTATACACAGTGCACCCAAATATATTATGTAAACACAAACTTTTATTTTGGATGCGATTAATCGCGATTAATCTTTTGACAGCCCTAGTATAAATATATTATTAAAAACAAAAGTTTTATCTGTCATTTTTATTGAATGGATCTAAACAGGAACTAGCCTACCAATGAACAGTCAATTTACAAAGATACACAAATACTGCAACAAATGTATTGCTTTATTGTTGTATGTTATCTATTGGAGCTAATTGTGAAGTGTTACATGGAAAAAAATAAAGTATTTTTACAGGTTTAGTACAGAAAAGTATAATGACCTCACCAGGAGTGAGTTGATATTGACACTGCAGTGATCAGCTTTAGAATGATTGATTTGTATTCCCCGTTCATCCTGATATCCTCTTTCATTCGAGACAGAGACTCTGCATGTGAGCAGGGGAAATAAAAGTGTTCAGTGACCCCAGACAAGCTCCAAATGTCACACTAAGCAAATAGAAGCTGACAACATCCATACCTCATGGAGCCCTCTGTACACCAGACCAGAGACAGCAGCGTGTTTAACTAATGACGGCACTTACGACAGACAGATCTGTCCTCTGAAAACTGAAATCGGAAATCCCTGCACCGGACATACCTGACCAAATGATCGTTGGAAGGGGAGCAGCATAACCAGGCCAATCAATTTTTTTTTCTACATTATTTCTATGATTAAATGGCAAAACGGACCTCTAAAGGATGTAAATCGCTATTTAATGTAAGGGATGAAAACAGTAAGTGGAATTTGTTTTTGTTTTCCCCTTTAATCTATTATTACAAATGATTTTCAATTTCAAATACATGATTTAATCATCTATAAGTTGGAAGAGGCTATGAATGATGTGATTTTACTTGTAGCATACAAAACAATTACAAAACAGACAAAAAAAGTTTTTCTCGCTGTCTCTCTCTGTCTTTTTTGGCCCTAAACAAACTAAAGTCAACTGAATAGGCATTAATCCAACTAATGATTCCAGCATTTGAGATGCCTCTGGGGTAACTGACCACTCAGGAAAATGGATTAGAGATTACATACAAATCAATTGTGAAATAGTAACCTGCTACTCAGTTATTACCACTATGATGTGAAGCAGAAATCCATATCTGGCTACATACTTTCAGAATAGCCAAAAGTATGTGAGATTAAAGTACAATGTCTTATATAAGTTATATTACATTTATTTTCATATACTGACTTTATGAGCTGTAATTAACCAAAATACAGTATACATAAACATTTACATAAGTTACGATGGTTCTGTGGCAGTATGGATTTAAGAGCAAAGTATCCTGTAATTATATCAAACATGTACTTAAAGTATATTTTAAAATTTTTTAAACATTATTTTTGGTATGCATATATTGCTCAGGAAAACTCAAGTCAGAGAGAGCATTAACTAATAAAAACCTGCACTGTAAAAAATATTCGTGATTTTAACAGTAAAATACTGTAAAAATGCTACAGTGCAAAACTGTTAATTGGTAAACAGAAAGTTTCCGTACTATACACGGTAAATAACTGTGATATCATTTTACAGTAAAATACCGATTAAAATAAATTAAAATAAAATAAATTACAGTTTTTGAAAGTGAAAAAGAACAAATTTTTGTATAATTTACAGTGAAAAAAACGTAAATTGACATTCCCACAATTTCCTGTGTGACACTTCACATTTTAAGTATTTTTGTTGAAATAACTATGGTTCCTCATAGTTTTATTGTTTTTTTTTCTAATCAGTTATGTACATTAGGGTTTTATGTTACATTTAATGTTGTTAAATTAATGTTTATTGCATTTTTTTAATTTTATGTGTGTTACCATGATGGTTTCTTTAAATAAGTATTGCTTTCTACAAGCAATCACTTGTAATGAGCTTGCTCATTTAACTCTCATTACTGCTGTGATGATTGTTGGTTGTCAGTGTATTATAATGGTCGATAATTTGGTATTATAATACGTCAATAATTTGGTAAATCCACATTTTATCAAAAAATAAAATACGGTTTATTACTGTAATTTTTAAGTTAAGTCTGTAAAACCATTAACGTTCCTACCGTATTTTTAACGGTAAAGTTCTGGCAACCACAGCTGCCGTTTTTTACCATAAAATTTACGGTTTATTTTTTACAGTGTGATAACACTTTACAATAAGGTTCATTAGTTAGCATAGTTATCTATATTAGTTCGCATGAACTAATAATAAACTGCACAGCAATTATTAATCTTTGTAAATGTTAATTTCAGTATTTACTAATACTTTATTCAAATCTTGTTAACATGAACAAAACAATGAACAGCTTTATTTGAATTAACTAACATCAATGGAGATGAACAAATACAGAAACAAATGTATTGCTCAAGGTTAGTTCATGTCAGTTAATACAACGGCATTAACTAATGTTAAATAATAGACCTTATTGTATAGTGTTACCAAAATCGTAAATGTAAAAGAAAAACATGAAAAAAATTAAACAATGATTGTCAGGTTTTCACAAATAATATATGATACATGTAAATATAATAAATTATATAATAATAATAAAAGTTGTGATTAATGATATGTACATATAATATATGTAACACATTTTAATAATAATTAAAAAAATAATAATTACCTTGGGGAAGATATTAGGAGATGAAAAATATTGTTGACCAAATCACAATGCTTATATTGATAGATATGTTGTCCTTAAAAAATTTATTGCAGTATTGTCAATACAGGTATGATATTCGCAAATGTTTTTTCCCTTTTTTTCTTAGCTGATGTGTTAGTTACAATATAATCAGCAAAATTTCTTGTACAATTGGAATTTTATATTAGTAGATTTGAAAAAAAGTCAATAGAATTATTAATTAAAAGCCAAGTTTACTTTTTACAGATATGCTGTAATTGAAAAAAAAAATTGTTGATATTCTTAATATGATTATTAGTGTTGTTTTAGATGAAGTCTAAATTTAAAATGTAAATGCGTTTTGTTCGATTTATCCATACTTTTTCCTCAAAAATGAAACATTTAAACCTCAATGGGTAGATTTAGTTTTTTCTTTTTTTCTTTTTTCCTAAGACGCCCTTAAAAGGTAAGTTTCATCTACTAATGCTATTTTAGTAACATTCAACTGAGAGAAAGAACAATGTGAGCCAAAGATGGAAGTTATGTTAAAGCATTTCCACCATCATCAATTAATTAAAAGCACTTCGAGCACCTTGAAACCAGCAGTTGTTTTCAATGCCTGACCTACACGTACAGAAGTTTTAAAAATGTTTTAAAAACATTGTCCCCTTACAAAAGCCATCAGTAACTGGCAGGCAGCAAAAAGGAGAGAGATAAAAAGGGTTCAAACACAGCCAAAGTCAGAAGACGACGAATGAATAGACAGACAGACAGGTACAAAGACACATCCGAGATGCAAAGATCTGCATATGATCAGAAGTAGACAGAGCAAAGAACACGGAGAAGTGCCACACATGCAAAAGCAAAGCTGGAGAGATTGTGTGAGGAGCTCCAGAAAGAGGGAGTGTCCTGTCGATGGTCTAGCTGGGCGGGGCAGGAAACTTGCGTGACAAACAGAGTGAAAAACAAGCGTCTCCTCTCCTCTGGGCAAAGGCATTAATACCACCGCCTTTCATCTTTCCTGTCGCTTTCTGTTAACCCAGTCCTGCCTCCACTCCCCACATCCATCTTTAATCACCGCTCCCCAAACAGGCTCACCAATTACCACAGTTAGGCTGGCCAGGCATGAGCAATCCATCCTCAAGAAGCAGAGATGGAGAGATGACAGGATAACTCTTTATATATTATACTGATTCACCATCAGGCCCCCTAATACAGTGAGGTAATGTTGTTTCCACTGTCTTTTTGAATAAAGTTGCCCATTACTTTTAGACTTGGCGACTGAAAGAGGATCCCTCCTGACATCCAAGTTCTCATTTTCTTTCTTAAAAAAGATGTTATGTATTAGTCAATACAAGACGGCCTTGGTCTTGGAAACTTCAAAGCCAGTGATGTGACCAACCAATCCAACGGTTCATAGCCTCCATGCAGGTTTAGGAATAATAGTGCATCTACTCGGGATAACCTGTCCTGTGGTGGGCTGATGCCAAACGGTGTCATGTCCTCATCATTATGACAAACACTCTTCATAAAAGATCTGATTTGGCATTGATGGTTCCATGAAGAACATTTAACATATAGAACCTTTCCACTAAAAATATTTTCATGATTTGTAATCACAACATTTTTTCTTTTGTCAAATCAACTTAAATAATTTATATAGTTCAGATAACATCATATTTTGAGTTTCTGATGATTAAATCAATCTCCTTCATTGTACTAACTCATTTTTTTCCATTTCAATGAACTTAAAATGTTAAGGCAGCCAGGTTACTTATTTTTTAAGTTAAACCAACAATATTTTTTTACATCAAAGGGTCTTTTGATTATTTAAGTGTTTTTAAGTATGAAAAATAATTGTTGACCCCAAAATGGTTATTCTTTGGCATCGCTGTGAAACGTCCTTATGGGACCTTAATTTTAAAGAGTGTAGTTTGAAGTATATCGGTAAAAGGTACTTAAGCTGTAGATGTATGACCTTGAGCACAGCTTAAAGTACCAAGCCTTTGCTTTTCATTGCACATTCTTTGTGTCATCTTTCTCCTTCTCTTTTCTTTCTCACGCAATCCCTTTATCCAGCAGCAGTTCAGTAAAGCGTGCATTGCATCTCCCCATGCAACAACCAGTTAATTGTCAGGTTAAATAAACTCAGTCAAGAAGATGAACTCAGAAATAAGAGCCTGGGTTTGGGATGATAAATCAGACATGAAAAACGACAACACGTGCGCAAAGTCAATCTTAAACCACTCCGGGAACAATACATGTCAAGTCTTCAAATTGATATTTAACATGAAAGGCATTGATTTGTATGTGGTTTCGGTTTATTTCCTAGTTGTTGGTTTTTTGGGGGGGTTTTTTTACTAGTGGTTGTAGGACACTTTAGTTAATTTATGTAGCAAGGTGTCTGAATACATTTTAGTTTGACTGTTTGTGTTCACATGTGGCTCTGCATCTCTCTCTCTCTTCTCTCTCTCTCTCTCTCTCTCACACACACACACATGGCAATGTTTGGAGGTTTTGATCCATTCTTTATGAAAAGCCTTTCATTACACTGCTTACAATTAGTATTAAAAATAAGAAGTACAAAGGGATTTTCCATTTAAATTTTTTTTGGTCTTAATTTTTTATGTAAAGTCTGATGCAAAATGGCATTGACTAGCAAATCTGTTTAAGAGATCTAATTGTAAATAAGTATTATTAAGTCGCTTGTGCTCCCATTACAAAGGACTTTTTTCTTTAGTATTCACTTTTCACATTTCAGATTTTTACCACTTCAACTTTTTCTGAAATAAAATGTAAATGATATGTAAAACTCCAAATAAAACTATAAATTCTGACTGCTACACTAAAAAATATTGTTGGTTTAACTTAAAAAAATAAGTAACCTGGTTGCCTTAAAAGTTCATTGAAATGGAAAAAATGAGTTAATACAATGAAGGAGATTAATTTAATCACCAGAAACTCAAAATATTATGTTATCTGAACTACATAAAGTATCTAAGTTGATTTGACAAAAGAAAAAAAATATTTTTTACAGTGTTAGTTTTTGTCAAAAACTTTATACTTTTAAACAATAATAAGCACTGCAGTGCCACACAGTTCAATTTTAATTATATATTTTATATATATATATATATATATATATATATATATATATATATATATATATATATATATATATATATATATATATATATATATATATATATATTTATATATATATATATATATATATATATATATATATATATATATATATATATATATATATTTATGTTTTATATTCGAACCGGAGGTAGAGAGTTTGAGCAGGAGGATTTTTTTGTTTTATTTGATCTGAACTGCATTTAAAATCTCACGTTTTCACCTCTTTGTGGCAGCGTGACGAGCTGGGGTTGACAGGCGGCAACGTAGCATGAAGAGGTTAAACAAACAGACATTCTTCATTAAAAACCTCCAGCTGATAAAGAAGATAAACTGACATTTTAGGCCAAGCTTAAATAATTATACAAATCTTGCAATAACAAGGCTCTTATGTTCCTCTTCTGTAAAATAAACATCAGCAGTAAACTGCTACAAATGATTTATTTAAATAAGCAAATAAATACATATCAAAATTTAAATTGCAGATACATATCATGATCAATTTTTTCTAACACAATACATTGTTTTATGTTTCCTTTAATACAAATTCTGGAGTATGATTTTAACGTATATGCTATGTCCTTAACCCTTTGTTTCAGAAAATTGCAAACTGATGCGGTATTAACCACAAAGGCAAGACTTCAGCAAAACTTCGACTGTGTCTCCGCCCATATATCAAGTCCAATTTCACGGTGGCGAATCAATTCGGGTTCATACCACAGAGACCATGAGGGCGTTCGGGCTGACCGCACCACTAAAGAGCTACAGCAGATGCCCGGACCTTAAATGTGTCTTATGTCAATGCAGAGTTTAATGGGTCAAATGAAGAGTCCAGGAGAAGCATAGCTGGGTAAGCCTGAACCCGGCTACTGTCTTTTATAGGAAACAGCTAACAGTCCTTAAAGATCATATTAAAGATCATGACTGACTGAACTTCTGTCTATGCATGAACATCATGTGTGCCACCGTCGGTGCAGCCGGGCATTCAGATAAACATTCCTATACAACAACACAGAAGATGTCCTGACCTTGGCTCATATTTATGGTGGAAACTAATCTTTAAAAAAATTGCATCTGAGTTTATTGAAGAGAGTCCCTTGCTGTGTAGCTCTTGGTTTCAAAATTACTAAGGTTTAACATTTTCTCTACAAAAGAAATGCATTTGAGAACTTCTAATTAACTATTTGTTTCTGATCTGAAACAACTTGTTTTTGTTACAAGGGTCAGAGACATGGTGCCACACTGCACAATATAATATTCTATTGTAGAATGTACAAGTATTTTTGACTAGTTTTGCCATACATATCAGAACTTTCTTAAATCACGATGCATTTGCTTAAGAATCAACAATGTATTAAGTCTTGTTTTCTAATGAGAAAAAAAAATCTATCAAAATTAACTTTAAACTTTAAACAAAAAAAACTAAAAAATTATCTGTGCGAGAAAATTAAGTTAATTCACTGGGAAAAGTCACTTTTTACTTGACAATATTTTGGAAACCAAGATTTTATATTTTGTAATTTTGCTTCAAGTAAATGCATCTAGATTTAGGATATATTATATTTATTATTAATAATAATATATTATTAAAACATATATTAAATTTACATTTGCAAATATGCATATATATATATATATATATATATATATATATATATATATATATATATATATATATATATGCATATATATATATATATATATATATATATATATATATATACATATATAAATTGCACTTAATCACATCCAAAAAAAGTCTGTTTACATAAAATATTTCTGTGTGCTGTATATAATTATTTTGTATATAATACACACACATATATTTACGAAAATGTGTTTTTCATAAATAAAATATTTATATAATATATATTATGTATTTATATATATATATATATATATATATATATATATATATATACAGAATTTAAGCGCAAATAATTCTTAAATATATACATGCATGCATAGGTATTTATATATACAAAATAATTATATACACAAATATATTATGTAAGCACAGACTTTTGTTTTGGATGCGATTAATCAAAATTAACTTTTGCACAGCCCTAATATATATATATATATATATATATATATATATATATATATATATATATATATATATATATATATATATATATATATATATATATATATATATATATATATATATTTATTTATATATATATATATATATATATATATATATATATATATATATATATATATATATATATATATAAAATGGAAAAAAAATCTTAATTCTGGCATGATCTTATTATTTATTTTAACAAATCTGTCTCACTGTTTGAAAAACTTTTTCAAGCCAAAGTCTGTGGTGCATACAACATGTAGACAGATGCAGACAATTAAAATGAAATATTAGATCATAGAGATGACCCCTACTGACACACATGACTCAAAGCTAATTTGGGATATGTCCCAGCCTCAAAACTTAATAATTAAATGAAAAATATAATGAACTTATTCATCAACTGGTATGAAAATGGTATACAAGTTAGAAACCGAAATTAATACAAAAGTACATTTCTAAGAACGTGACCTGTTTTCTTTAGGCCCCTATTCAAAATTTCTAGGTCATTGAATGATAAATGAAAAAAAAAGTATCTTAGTCTGTACATGTTATGTGGTGCCATTCTTTCACTGATGACTAATAAGATTCTAGGTTTGTGTAAAACAAAGACTGCCTTATTCTCACACACTGAAGTAACAAAACATGTACGCTGACAGGAGCCAGTACACATTTTTATCATATATTCATTGCTGAATTAAATATATATATATATATATATATATATATATATGAAGAAACTCATATCCACACAAGGATAATCTAAGATGCTCAAGCCTCTAACAGCCGTTTTACGTCCAAACTTTAGTCAGTTACTGGTTACACAAAAGTCAGTTACACAAAATGTAACTAGTAACATAATTCATTACATTTAAAGTAATGTAATCGGACTACTTTTTGATTACTTTTAGATTACTTTTTGACCTAATTTGTTTATCACGTTGATTTGAATAGGAAAATCTTTACCATGTTGATATAAAAATACAAAAAGAAAGAAAAGGTATTCCATTCTTTGTTATCAGCAACATTATGTGCATTGTGATTCATATTACGTCATGATTTCCTAGACTGTTCCTGATGGTTTGTGAGTGTAATGAAAAGCAAATAATTCAATCATAATTTAAAATGTAAATAATTTCAAAATAAAAACAAATCAAAATAAAACAATTACAAAAAATATGAAATGTTTCATTTGTTTACCTGCATGTTCATTAATTGACATCAGAGAACTGACAACTTATTTTGTATTATTATTATTATTAATGACTATAATATATTTTTTAACAAAAGACTTGAAAAAAACATTAATACATGGTTTAATGTCTCACTTAGTGATTATTCAAGTAATAATAATACATGTGTTCAGCAGGAGTTGATTAAATATGCAATATTGCAATATTTGTAAAATATTTCTGAAACATGAAATAACATCTGTATAAATCCAGTGACCAAATGACACTCATTTACTACCCACTACAGAGTAACAAAGGTCTCAATGGTTCTGCATTTTGTTAAAATATACTTGTTCTCATTATTTTTTTTATTTTTTTTATTTTTTTTTTGCTCATGAGGAAAGTCTGAAAGGCAGACTTTGCATAATTATAGAGTATGTGAAAATAAATATGCTCTTCTGCTATTGTGCCCATGATAATGTCTAGGAAAAGGAGTAAGATGAACCACAACTGACCATGGGTGATTATATATTGTATACATGTAACAATGAGTAACAAATGATTAAAATAGTAAAAAAAAACTGAACCATTTGAATAAAAGCAGAAAAAATAATGACTTTGGAAATCAAATGGATACATGTGTTTAAAGGCATTATTATTTTTTAAAATATCATTTGATTACATACTTTTTTTATTAAACTTACAAACCCCATGCAATTCCATCAGGAGGAGTCTACAGGATATAATATTATTTCATTATATAGCTGGAAATCAGGATTTCATTTTATTTTATACTTTTCTTGTAGTAATATTTCATTTATTTTATTTAGAAAAGCCATAAATAGTAATCTTCTGGATTCTAGGACATTAAATTGTTTAAAAACAACTTGTATATATCTTGTAAAAAAAAAAGTGTCCACAAATCTGTCAATTCAGCATAAATTCTGTTACTGTCCTATTTAACTTTAAATTGGTGGAATTATCTCCCACAACTGTAAGATACAGGAATGATGTCACTTTCCCTCACTAATAAGGTCTGAATGACTGAAATACATCTGTGCTCTCTCTGAGAAAATATTTTAATCTAAAAAGTTCTTACACCAAGGGTTATTTTGTAAATAGTCAAAACTGTTGCCACAAAATCAAAAGAAAGCCAGCATTTATCACTGATCACACAGTGGGTTACTTAAAAGTCTGTTAATCGTGATATTATTAGTGCCATGTGCTCTTAGCATTTATGCTAGCAAGTGGATTTTTTTGGCTAAAATGGTAAATTCTGTTACCATAACTCTGTTACTCTGGTACAATTGCCTAATTTGTCTTTAAAAGAGTTGACAAACAATACAAAAAATATTAAACTGAAATCATTAAACACTGAATTATTAAAATATAATTTGTTTCAATAAGATACTGGAAGTAATTTATCTTAGTGAACAAAATGTCTCTCCAATTATGGAATCACAGACATTTTTTTCCTGCTGTACTGTAACCCCACCAATAGATGGGGCTTCATAGACACCCCATATGCCTTCAAAGCCAAGACAGATGTATAAGGCATGCTATCATTTATTTAACTGCCAAAGAGTGGCCTGTGTAAATGCAACATGGTTACAAGATTTGTGAATAGAGTAGAAAGTGGCTGTGGAATGGCTATAGTCATAATGATAACCAGACTGGTTTACAATAGAAGACTTAAAGCGATAAAGCACCTTTTCAAGATGCAACTGGGTGACCGTTTGGGTGGAGAAATCAGCTGAACTGGGTCATATGCTAATCTGTAAAGTATTGTACTCATACAGTACTGTATGCCCCTGAAGAGAGCTGAGCCATCACAACATGCCCAGAGGAAAATACACAAGGAGCTTAACAAACAGAAGCTGAAATGAAGGCACAGACGAAAATTGTTCAATTTTATAATTTGATTACACTTTATTTGGCATGTTTCCTTTCTCAGTCTATCATAGGAAAGAAATATGGTTACACCATGTGGTTTATTGAAGCTTATTGGGAGAATAGCGATATCATGTGAGCATAAGGACAAATGGGGGAGGGATGATCATGTGATGGGTAAGAATTGTGACATATAGTGAAAGACAATGAAGGCAAGGGGTAGTTAAATAAATGGAAGAAATGTATGTGTGTTGGGGGAGAAAAAGTAAAAGAGAGAGAGAGTAAAGTATTAAAGGTCTCAGTACTGGTCAGCAGTGTGAAAAGGCCATGCCAGTCTAGATAAGGATCAGTGGGGTTACATGCCCATGAGGCCAGGGGCTGTCTGCCCTCACATAGGGGGTCGCACTTGGTGCCATATCAGAGAAAGTGCCGAAATACACAAAGTAATATGAGCTAAATAATCTTTGCCTCTCACTTGCAGAAGAGAAGAAGAAAAGGAGGGAAAGAAGAGAAGAGAAGTGAACCCCAGTCAATATAGGCCTACATCAAAACCTGCAGTAAGTGGGTTAAGTGGCTGCAGAGAAAACACACATCATTTTGCTTGACATATGTAACATATCACAATATGGATTTTCAAACTTGAAGCTAAATACAGTAAGTGCCTTTGATATTGCCTTTCCTATGTTGCCTGTTGCACGATTCCATTAAGCAGCCTGCTGAAGCATATTTGCCGAAAATTAGGAGATATCAGGCTAGATTTTATTTTCCAAGACAAGATCCCTGAGTCATCAAGTGGGCCAATATCTATAGATTTATTTAATAATAATAATACTGACAGAGTATACTCGACTGAGTCTTTGCTGAAATCAATAGGCTAATGCCACAATGATTAGACTACAAGCCGTTGCCTGTTAACGAACACAATAATTTTATAAATTGTATAAATAGATACGGCTATAGGCTATAGCCTACGTCACACCGTTGACAAGAATCGTACATAATAGGCTGTAACTATATAGCCTACTATTACTATATTCTAAGCCTATCAATTTTGTTAGGAAAATACATTTCTTGAGCCAAATTCGAAAATCGGTTTTAAACCCCTATAATGAAAAGCATTAGGGATAGCATTTACGTCACCGCTGACGTAAAAAAGAACATTAATTTAGCACTTCAACAATATGATTTAAAGGCCTAATGAAAATTCTTAATTCTAAATATAACACGTTTTAAGTTAAAGGATGTAACAAAGTTCTGAATTGCACGCTATCCATAAATTAAAAAGTAGGAAAGCTGAAGAAATTGATTTTTCTAATGTCAAGGTTGTTACACGTTCATGTCGCCTAAACAAAAATCCAAGAAAATACATCTGCACACAAATCATCATCAGACGAAATTAACGTTTCTTTAGCTATATTTTTTAATTGGACCACGTTGTTATTAGGCTAAAATTACCTTTCACCTTCACGTAGGCAAATTCAGGTTTATTGGGACACTTTTCCCCAGTCATCATCTTAATGGTAAAAAATCGCAATCAGCCTGAATTCACCTAAAAAATAAAAATAAAAAAAACCCGACAATGACTCCTGTTTGTATACGAAGTCCACCACAATATTAATGTCTAATAACTATTAATACATTAATATATTAAAAATATCGAACAAAAACAAGAAAATTAGGCTACTATGGGGCCTATAAACTTATTTTCAAAATCCAGGATTTTTACCGTTGCACTCTTGCAAATAGCTATAGGCCAAATCTTGTTTATGCCTATTTATTTTGTGGATTGTATGAGTTTTCTATTTGCCTTCCATGTCCTTAACGGAAGTAGTCTGAATCTGAATTTATTTACCAATATAAAAGTAGCCGGAAGATTATTAGACCGTGACTTCGCTTATTCATGATCATTAAAATAAGTTTATAGCCTGTGTTGGGTAACGGGGTTTCATTTAGGCCAGAATAGCCTCAAACTATTGATATGCTGTCCTGAAGCGGTAGCTAAACGTGAAATCGCAGACAATTTAGATCGAATAAAACAATAATGTAGCCTATATATTTTATTTTAAACACTTCATACATTATTTAGGTAATTATCTTTTATTTTAATTTAGTTGAGCCTATATTTTAACAAAGTGTTGCATATCACATGCTGTAATAAAAAATGTCGCAACCTATTTGGTCTTTTTGGCATGATTAAAATCACATAGCTTTTCAAATTAATTTTAAGTCAAAAGTAGGCTATTATTCAACATACGTGAACCAAAACAAATATATCACGTCACACCGAATGAAGGTCATTTTAATAATCAAGTAACTGTAGATTTACACTTAATTTGGACCCATTATGCATGGATTTGTTTTAATGCTTATAGCGCATTACACACTCAAATTCAATAGCCTAGAACCACAGGACTTTTGACTAAATTTTTTAAAAACCCTTGATGCCAGAACTTATTTAATGGATTTTTTATTGATAAATGTTTATGAGCTGTTTAATTTATAAAATTTAAATTTAAATTAATAATCAACAAACAAAATGAAACTAAGCTAAAGCCACAAAATTATCACATGATGGGAACCCCAAGCGCTTGACAGAAACCTTCTAAAAAAATGTTCTAAAAAAACTTTGAAAGATCTCATATTATTATTTCGTGCCAGTATGAGGTCCTAATGTAGCCTATATGTATAATTAACTTTTCAACATTATTTCGAATTGCTTTCATTTTTTATTTAATTTGAATTTCTAGAATGATATATGCTTGCAACTTAGCTACATGCACTCAATCAGGAAACCTAATTAAAAAAAAGAAGAAGAAGAAGAAAGAAACCTAAATGCATAGACATTTGTCCAATCAGTGTTCGAAAGATTGTTTTTAAAACGATTTTCACGGGACAATGAATAAACGTCTGGCTGTAGCTAAAAGGTTTAGTGTTTACAGATCATTCCAAAAAAAATAAAAATCCGGAATCTTTAGTTGTGGTTTAAATATCTTATTTGACTTAATTGAACGCATAAACCAAACACAGCATATCCCGGGATGCCCCGACGAAGGCTGTCTCGCTGCCTGCATGCCATACAGTGGCGTTTGCTGTAACGTCGTTGTGATGTAGCAACCCATCCGACCAATAGACGCAGCAGCATCCGATTCCACGAGATCCCCAGCTGACGCGATGCGCTGAACCACTATCTGTATTTTGATTTGCTCTCTAATTGACCCACATACAGCTCTCTGTGACAGGGGTCCCACTGACCCTGAGGCACGACCAAAAGTGATGTCGAACCGGAGCCGGTAATACCCTTTCACGAGTAATCCCATTTGCTATTGTGATCGTCCAATAGCAGAATGCCCTCCGCTTGTTAAGCATTTGACTTGACTTGGATTTTTCTGTAGCCCACTAACTATACAGCGCTCGCTTCTCTCTGTAGCCCACTGACGCCGTGGACGCACGGAGGATTTCGTCATACTGAAGCGATGGTTGAGCGGGGATATCCGAAGAGAAGGGATTCGTTGCCTTTTGCTTAGAAGTATTCGCGAATCACTGCTGTTACTGGTATTTGTGCGAGAAATGCATGACAAAAGCCAACCACAGCATACTTCTACCACATCCAGGGGCTCGTCGTTTTTTATCGAGAATATACTCGGCACTTGTAGGACAGAAAAGTCTGTTCGTCCTATACAGGATAGCGATGGCACGGACAGAGAGATTGTTCTTAAGGGCAGCAAGGCGTATCGGAAAGAAATGTGCAGTCAAGCATCCAGCACAGGCGTCAAGACAGAGATGTGTCGGAGCACACCGATTCTGGAGTGGTATGGACGGGAAACCCTTGAGAGTAAGTTTATAGTTCAAAACTTCTCAGTTATTGTGAAAAATTATAATATAGCCAAAGTGAAAAACTATAAAGGTTGCATAAGCAGAACAGTGATCTCTCCGTGGATGACTTAATTTAAATGAGTGCACAGAAGCTTGAATTGGCTTTCCTTTTCGTTGATGAAACAGGCGGACTTGCTCATTATTAGTTCCCAACGGAATCATTATTCCCAGTGAGTCCGTGTTAGCACAGCAGCAATTGTCCCTCTGACAGGTCCACATTAGTTTTAAGCCTCATTAGGTAAAACCAACAAAAGCAACTCGGATGCGCAGAGAGCCGAGTCCCAATGAAAGACTTCCCAAACTCGTTAAAAGCTTAAGAGTGCAATTGGTTTGTCTGATTCGTTAACTCTGCAAAGCCGTGAAAGCCACAGGGAGAAAGTTGGCTGCTTAGGCTATATAGATTGATACACAACATGCACATGAACGGGCACGGGAAGAACAGATTTTTGTAATTCTAATTTTGGCATCATCTTTCTGATCAAATACATTACGCATGCATTTCTTAAACACACGTTCATTTCAATCTCTATTCAGGTCCAAGAGAAGAAACCCGCAATTCCAGTGAACACTTCCGCAGCGACAGGGACACCCCCGCCTCTGAGCTTCTTGGTGGAGCAGTAGACCGAAAAACGAGCGAGTGTGTGGTTGATGAGGGAGAGGACGCTCCACAGCTCTTCGATGAACGTTCGGGTCCCGACACTTCCGAGTCAGGCTCAGCCCGAAAGAAAAAGACCCGAACTGTATTCAGCAGAAGCCAAGTCTTCCAGCTAGAATCCACGTTCGACATAAAGAGATACCTGAGTAGTTCTGAGCGCGCGGGACTCGCGGCCTCCTTGCACCTGACCGAGACACAGGTGAAGATCTGGTTCCAGAACCGCCGAAACAAATGGAAAAGACAATTGGCCGCGGATTTAGAGGTGGTTAATTTTAACCACAACACCCAACGGATTGTACGGGTGCCCATCTTGTACCACGATAAAACAACACCCATGTCAACACTCAGTTTTAACGTGTCTCCAGTCTCGCCACCAATCATGGGCTTCTCGAATTCAGTGAACTATCCGTTATCGTCCTTTGCTCATTCAATGAATTTAATAACATCGCAGATGACAGGCCTTGTCTGATCTTGGGAAAATGAGTATTGACTATTGGGACCCATGACAATTATCATCAATTGGTGCAATAACTGATCATGCTGGAAACTGCAGCATATGCCTACTGCATCCAAAGAAAAGAGAACGCCTATCACAAGAGAGAACACATTTGTGTTAATTGCCACTGTTATGTCTATAATATATCTTCTGTGCATGGGGGCCCTCACATGTATGCAAATAAGGGCCACACTTGCTTTGTGCAAATATAGGCCTATTTTAATTCAGAACCACTGATTTATAAGTTTTGTCACTTTTCACATTATACATTTTAATAAACGAATCCAGTAAAAGTAATATGATTTTTCTGTAAATGGGTTTCTAAGACATTTATATGAATGTGCTAGGACTTCACGGGACAGCTTTAAAACCAATCATCATGCAAAAATTATTTTCACAGGTGTCCAGATGATCTGGATTACTTTGGGTTTATTTTCTAAACGAGACAATCAAATTCAGCCAGTTTTCAAAGCACAATGCAGTGAATTACTATTCACAAAGGAAAAAAGGTTTGGTTTAATATAGGCCCTCTTATGTGCAGTCCGTTTTTACGGACACAACAGAAAAAGCAATACTAAATCAAAACACTGTTGAATGTAATATGTAGCCTACAGTTTACACTAAATAATCCAATTTAAACGAATAATGCATAATTGTGTAGAATATCAAATGTATAGGCCTACATGAGACTTACAAATAAATCTCATGAAGCTAAAGTATCCCACTGGGTATATTTACTTTGACAACAAAATAATTATAATTTAGCCTAAATAATGTTGTTTGGAACAACATTTTCGTCGTGTTTAGACATATCATATCATTATAGTTTACAATGATTTCAGAAGTATTTCAGGGTCTATTTTGAAAAAAAAACTATCCTCTCACGGATAGGAACAATAAGAAGAAAAGACAATGAAATCTTAATTGTGGTGACTGACTGAGGGTTCAATAAATGTATTATAACATTATCGTCCATGTATGCTTTCAATGTCCAATACACAATGATTAGATAAATTATTATAGGACGAGAAAATAACGACTTAAAAATAACTTCAACGGGAAAAGTGAGGGTCATCGTTCAGGCTGCGCGGCTAAGATATTTCGAAAGAATCACATGGGGGGATATCTAATGAAACTTTGGTAAAAAACGAAAGTTACAAGATTATTTTATTTTACACACTAATAAAGAGCAAAAAGTAGGTCCAAAAGCATTATTTTAATAATAGCCAGATGAGATAAATAACTTGAAAAAGGTAATAGTGCAAGCTCCCTTTACTGACACCCCACAAGCATGATCAAAAGAGCTGGCAAAGGCCGAAAAATTGGCCTTTTCTTAAGAGCACTCGTTTAAAACAGTAGGCAGTGTGATTCATAGCCTATGTGTGCCAGATGTCTGGATAGGTCTGAGCTCTTGCTCCCACCCCCTCTGCCATTGGCCACCGTGCTGTCTGATGCTCGTGACCAATAAACGATGGAGAATCGTATTCTTCCGGTCAGTGGACTAACAGTCTAGGCGAACGCAGCAGCACTGCACGTCGTGGAGCGATGGTGCTCGGAGAATCGAGACGTTAGTTTACAACGCGGCAAAAAAAGAAAAAAAGAAAAAAAGAGACAAGAACAACGAGGACCCCGCATCTAACGGAGAATATGAGCAAGGAGGAAGCGTCATGTCGACCCGCTTCTTTCGAAGTTCACCATTGATAATATCCTCAACTCCAAGTCGAGCAGCAGAAACTTTGACAGCTGTCATTCAAAGACTTCGCTTGTGGTGTGTCGGGATGGCTGTCTGCATCATCCCGGAGAGAGCGAGGGTCCATGCAAAGATGGATCGGACGCACGATTGCACGCCATTGGTAAGATATTGTTTTTAATTTAGGCTCACAGCTGCAATAATGTGCTATTAGTAGTGATGTATTTGTTCAGAACGAATATCAATAGCGGTTGCCTGGCTTTCAGATAAAGTCAAGATAGATGGAGATGGGAGAGTGGACGCGCTGAAACCCGTGGACGTGCGCAGCGAGAGCACGGACAGCTGCGACGACGCGCAACAAAAGAACAACGGCAAAAAAAATAAACTGATGACGAAAAAGAAAACGCGCACTATATTTTCAAAAAGACAGATCTTCCAACTGGAATCTACGTTTGACATGAAACGCTATCTGAGTAGCGCAGAGCGCGCTTGCCTGGCAAACTCTCTACAGCTCACCGAGACTCAAGTCAAAATCTGGTTTCAGAATCGACGGAATAAATTAAAAAGACAACTGTCTACTGACCTGGAGGGACCGACTAGCGATCTCGGTGACATTGGAAAGACGGTACCGCTCCCAGCTTTATATAAAGAGAATAATATCCTCGGAAGGTGCATGCTTCCAATGCCTCTGCCAGTCGTGTATCCTGGAGGTAGTGCGCCTTACTTCTACTTCTCAAATGCCAGCAAGTATTTCAGTATGTTTGATGGAGATATATGACTTAAGACCCACGCGCAAGGGACACATGCAGTTTTCTTAGCTCTTATAACAGAACCAACAACACGGCCCAATTTTGATAAGCATTATCTGCCTTTTTGTGTTTCTTGCTGAGAACATTGTTGAGATAAGGGTCAGTAAAAGAAGCTGGCTTGCATTTCTATGCAAAACCTATTTTATTTATTGTATGCTGTAGACAATTTTATATACAAAATAACACCTATACCCCAGCCATACTGGCAGAAATGCCAGTGCCAATCATCCTGTCAGTGTCTTCACATGGCAGGGAATTATAACACTAATGTTTTAAGGTTTACATTATTATTATTATTATTATTATTACATTTCTGCCAAAGATAGATTATTGATGCATGCATTTGTATTTTAAATGGCCCTCTGATTTTTAAAAATGAGCAATGAAAACGTATTTAAGTGAATGTATTGGTTAATTTACATTTAACGCATGTTTGTATATGTACTATATTCCTTTTAGATTTTTTTTTCGTTTTAATTCATTTTCAGCATAACCTGGCCAATTAAGTAAGCTACAAGTATTTTATCGAGTGTCATTAAATCTTTTGTTTTACACTTCAAAAGGAAACTTTTGTGTCCTGCCTTTTTTGTACTATAACTTGTCGATTTGAATCCAATTTAAAACGTTATTGTTAAGATATTAAATCAACTATATGTTTATTTATCAATCAAAACTAGGTCACACTCTCGGATGTTGATTAAACACGTGAGTCTCGTTAACAATGATACAGTCGCATGTTCTTAAGGAACTATCTACCTCAAGCCAACAAAATCACACTGGACAACAACAAATTCCGACGACCGAAGCATGGATTTATAGTCTCAGGATTATTTACTGATCAAGCATGCGGCTTGTTCCACCTGAGGATGTTTCCTCTAAATTACAGAAAAAAGTATTAAAACTCGGGCATGTATTGCCTAACAGTGAACTAAATTAGGCACTCCAATAAACGTTAGTGTTTAATAGATTTTACAAAGCGCTACTAAATTTGTGCATGCAGTTTTATCGTTTTTATTAGGCTAGAAATCTAAAGTAGCCTAAACTACTCAGACTGTTCAATTAAAATATATGAAAAATGAATAGCTGAGATTTATTTTATGTGTTTCTGAGAGTTCAAACAGAAATACAAGTTTGAAAGCGTATATGTATCCTAATTTGAGGTTATTCGAGTGATAAAATTAAAGTCAAATTACTGAAAAGAATACGATTTTATGGCTATTATTTGAGGTCATGTTAGGCGATCGGTAGCCTATTTTATAAAAGACTGAAAGTCAAAAAAACTTGTCATTTGGTGCTCTTCAACTCTGCGATTCATTCTTGACCTAAATTAAAGTCGCCGAAGACGTGGCAAACGGGCCAACTTGCCATTCGGCGGCACTGGTAAACAACTAGCTTAAATATAAGCTGAGTGGTAATTAAAATTTTATTGTTGATAAAAGTTGATGTTCTTTGGGTAAAAAAAAAAGTTTCACTGACGTTAGGCCTATTTGGTCGAGGATAAAGAAGATAAGTTGTTGGTTGCGCGTTTCATTTTATTAATTAGCTAGATAACAACAAAATTAGTTATTTGCATACGAGGCTAAAACGCTAGACTAGAGGATTCTATACCTTTTACACGCACATAGGCCAATTACAGATCAGGTTTAATTTTCCACATAAACTAGCAAATCAATTATATAATTTACCTAACAGCGAAACGGGGATGTCAATATATTTATAAAATTGAACTGAAGATAACATTAAAATTCTCTAATAACATATATTTTCAAACCTCCTACAGATCTTGGTATGACATTTAAAACAGTTTTTAACAGCCACTCACTGACATGACTCTTCAAATCCGTGTAAAACAGAACTTTCACACAATGCAAAGTTGAAAAACAGATACAAATAACTAAAACTAACTTTACCGGTAAGCTAACAGAAGACCGTTCATTTTCATACCCTGACTTTGTTCTCATTCATTTGGATAATTTTGAGTCTGAGGCTTACCAATTTTAACAGAAAAAAACTATAAAGTAAAATAAAATAAAAAACATATATCAATACTAAAAATTAGCTTTACATATACAATTACTCTGGATTAGTGACATGACTGTAATACATTTTAAATGCTTTGTAGCAATGATGTAACCAAAATATATTTTTGAATAGGCCTACTACTAAGGAAAATCACACCACTTCTTAGAGTATTTTTTATAGATTCTGATCAGTGCACCAAACTTAGAGAACTTTCAAATCTAAAAATATTAAGATTATGATTTTATAAAAAAAAAATCACATGTTCATCCACCTAAACCAGTCTCAGTCAAAATGTCTTCAGTCAACAATAAAGTCTAACCACTATTGTCAGTCTCATATTCTATCACACATTAGCATTTCTCCATATAAGGTTCTGAAGTAACCAAATACTCAGAGCCTAAGGGCCAAAGTGCCAAAATACAGTGATGCTGTCCACTTTACTTAGGCATTTTTCAACCAGGCAGGGACTCCAATGTGGTTCTGAGGTGGCAAGATAATCACTGTGAATTCAGTATTGGATACCTCCATTCCATCTATTGCTACAATACTGCCCATTAACGCATGGTATCTGTTAATGGTCTACAGTCTGCATATGTGTAAGTGGGAGGGGGAGAGCAGACTTCCTGTCTCTGTGAGAGAGTGATGTCTCAATACAGAGACAACACCTTCTGTCGTCCTGCACTTTGCTCCAAAACCACAAGGTTCAAATGACCTTCCACCCCTCTACTTTATATCCATGCCCTCTCTGGTCCCATGGCCAAAAGGAGGAGAAAAATCCATTAAAACCAAGGCCTGATCAAAGAAGCCACAACACAAACATGCCATATGTACAGGTTTAGGGGTATCAATGACTGCAGTGGGTTATGGATGTCTCTGTACTATAGTATTGATTAATGGCACATTTAACTAGAATAAATGGCGGGTTTGAGTTTCAAGAATCACATGATGTTTTCATATGTAAATATACCATTGTGAATTATTAAAAAATATTTTAATCCATTAATTTCTTCAAAAGAGGGATAATCTCCTTTACATTCTACAGTCGGCATATGTTATTGGCCTTAAACCATGACTTTGTGATACTTTTAAGCCAATAACTGTTCTATACTGACAAAATCTAGAAAAATCCTACGGCTAAAATACTACATGGTCTCATGTTTGGGTATATGTAATAATGGCCCAACCCATTCAAAATCAAGCTGAATCATCCAAGCACTTCCCAAGAGCAATTACGTGTGCACATTTAGGTGCAAATGTGTCAGTGTCTTTATAAAGGTGTGTGTGTGTGCGTTGGCGAGTGTGTCGGGTGTTTGGGTCCTCGAGATAGCATCTCCTAAAGTGGCCTCCTGTCGGCCGCCAGAGACTCTCACATTTCCGAGTGCTCTGATGCTTGCGCTTGACAACAGCAGTCCACAAGGCACCTGAGCTCTGGAAGCAGACATGCTGTCTGCATGATTGACAGCCGATACAGGAAGAGGTGTGGCTGACCATTTAGGAGTGATTATGTAGTCACTTTGCCAAATTGAACCAAAATGAACTTTCAGCAGGAAAATTTCATACATCAATGCCATTCGTTATTAAAAAAAAGTGTAGATTGTTATTTAACATTATAATGAATTTATGCATTTGTCAGGTTTGGTAATTCAATTCCAATTTTTGGGTAAGATTTTTTCAAGTTCATGTAAAAACTTGTATTTTTTCTTATATACACACATATGTGCGTTTGTTCTAGGCACTCAGTAAATTCTAGGCTGAACATACCATTCTTCTCCACCCCATGCCTTGTCACAGTCCATCACTTCCTGATGTTCACTGAGCGTCAACTATTCTGCATACCTCATGTATCCACACACACTTAAGATGAGAACAAAGAACAACTTAAAAGTGGACATAAGTGTGGATAGCAATTCTCTGTTATGAGGTTCCATTGTCTAAAATGTTTTGCACAGTTCTGGGTCAAGTAGACTCAGTTGGGGGTTGTGGTTGCATTGCGTCTGTACATCTGTACTCATTGTCCCACTTTGTGTGTGTGTGCCGTTCTACACGACTTGGAAGTGGCCTGTGTTGCTGGGGGTCCTCCAAGTACTTTGACCTCAAGACCTTTCTCAGTTCTCTACCAGAGGTCGTTGTCATTGGCAACTGGGAGGAAAGCACCATAGAAAGTTTAAGATTTGAAGGAAATCACCCTAAATCCTATAGACGCACACCGCCCGTCTGCTGTTCATTTTGCAGAGCCTGATTGGTAGGTTAACTTTGTTGCTAATTTGGCAATATATATATGTACGCAAAGAAAAAAAGGCTATCTTCATCACTAAGACTTATGGTAACCATACAAGATTAATGTCACAATTTATATTAATTTATGTATTTTGTATTATAAAGGCATATCCATGGTAACAGCCCTACAAAGTTTTGGAGCATCAGACATCTATTCACCTCCACAAAGGTATTTTTTCTTTTCATTTTGAGCATAAAACAGTCATCAACAAAGAAACCTTAAATGGATAGTTCACCCAAAAGTGGCAATTCTTTCATAATCTACTCACCCTCAGGTTGTTTCAAACCTGTATTAAAGTTTTTCTGAATTGCCAAAACACATTTTCATCTTTAAACCATTACTCGCTTTCTCAAAACCTTAAACACAAAACCACATTTTCAAACCACATTCACAGAACCTCTGACTCTTCTGGGGAAATCAAATAATTGCCTCAAAACCATTTTATCTGTTCTCAAAATCAAACAATGCTTTCAGGCAGCAAGTCAAAATTGCAAACACTAGATCATTCATTAGTCACTACATCAAAAAAAATGGAGAGCACAGAATACAAAGCATGCAGTTACAGAAAAATAGTACCTTGTAACAAAGTAAAATTTTTTTGCAATTATGTAAAAAAAAGTATAGTAATAACAAGTTACAGTAGTAAGGTGAATACAATGTATACTGTATCCTCTGCAAATATAGACCTTATGCACCAGAGAAACGTGGGCGCCGTCATCTTTAGAATATTGTCTTTGAACTTCCGTTTTGTGGTCGCTCTGCATATTTCTATGGCATCGCTGTGAGTAATTAGCTGGTGAAGTGGATTTACTTATTGTAGAGTTAACAAAAGTTATCATGAGCATTGTTATGTTTATCATAAGCATTGTAAAGCAGATGTCTTAACAAATGTCGACCGGAATTTTTTACGAGCAGTTCATTCATACCTATGCAAGATTGCTGTGAAAATCCAGACCGGAAGTCAAAAGACAATGAGCGCAACGCTGTAAAGGGGCGAGGCTACATAAGGTCTATAGTATTGTACTGAATATTGAATGGGCCAATCGAATGTCCGTATATTCACCACTTGCATAATGTGAAAATACAGTGACCCAACTGCAAAAGCCAAAAAAGTTACAGTAAAAGTAAAAAAGGTAACACTTTATTTCGATAGTCCACTTTAGACATTCCACTAACTTTAAGTAACTTTTCAACTGCATGTCAACTAAATGTCATTCGAGTATTAGTAGACTGTCTGGTTAATATCTGCTAACACTTTATTTTGTTGGTCCCCCAACAGACATTCAACTGTCTACAAGTAACTTGGCGACTACAAGAAAACTTATTCTCCTAACCCGAACCCTAACACCTAACCATAACCTAACAGTCTACTGACAGTCTACTATAATATACCAACACTCTAATGAGAGTTATTTGACATGTAGTTGAAAAATTACTTATAATTAGTAGAACATCTAAAGTGACTATCGAAATAAAGTGCAACCAAAAAAAATTCTAAATGAATGCATTTTACAGTAAAGTACACTCAGAGGAGTTGTGCAACTGCAGAATCAAGGTCAGTGAGAGAGATTTGATTCTACCTTAGCATCATGTCTTCATGTTGGTCCGCTGGGGGAGTTTCTCGACATCTCAGACACTGTCATCTCCCTGAGGGAAAGGGAAAAACCATAAAGCAGAGTCAGCATTGACAACATTCTCCACACCTTTCTTTCCTTGTCCTCACTCTCTTCCTCACTGTTCACCTCTTCTTACTCATCCTCTTCATTCTCTCTCTCTTATATTGTTTCCATCCATTGTTGGTATAACAACATCCAACATTTTGAGTAAATTGTGGGACTCTGACTCTTGAACAGTTGGTCAAATCTTTAGAAATAAGTGTGAACAATTTTGAGTCATTGTGCTGTAAATCGATGACAACTTTCTGTCTGCCTGTGTTTAGCATTTTTGAAACGTAAGTGCACCACAGTGAAAAATGTGTTTTAGTGAGTGAGAATGTGTTTAGAGTTAATAAAAATGTACATGAGATTTGCAAACAGTCATGAACATATTAATATTTTACAGAAAGAGTGATTTATTCAACAAATTGGTTTAGACTATTAAAGAATTTGGTTCAGAGAATGGGGTTAAGTGTTTTAGCAATTCAGAAAAACTGTTATAACACAGTAATAATACTTTTTTTGAAGAATGTCAGTCACCAGTTGATAGGCCCCAATTACTTCCATAGTAGGACAAAAAAAAATACTATAAGTATTTTACTATAAATACTATAAGTCTCTGGGGTCCATCAACTGTTTGGTTACCGACCTTCTTCAAAATATCAGAGTGTTCAGCAGAGGGAAAAAAGAAATTCATTCAGGTTTGGAACAGCCTAAGAGTGAGTAAATTATGACATCATTTATATTTTGGTTGAACTATCCCTTTAAATGTTCTCTTCAACATAAACATTCTATTGTTTTACTGAGTTTGAAGTTTAAGAACATAATACATATACTTAATCATTTGACACAAGGCGTCCACAACAATGGGTTTAATTTTAATTAATAAAAACAAAAACAACAGTTGAAACAAAATGTAGAGATTTGGAGGTGACGAGAAAAGGCTTGACAGACTTTGTTGGATAAAACGGGTGCAGGAGTTTGGGGGTCCACAGAGAGTAAAGGTCGTGTCTCTGGCCTGAGGGTAAGACCACTCATTGGAGTGAAAGGGCCTCTAATATGAAGCAGGGAGGAGGATGAGACAGTAAGATAAATACAGAATAAAAATTAGAATAGGAAAAAAACAAAGAGGGTGTTTGAGATAACACAAGTGTAACAAAACAAATTGTAATATTAATTTAGAAAATCAGGTGCTAGGACATTATTTTAGGACGGTACTGGCAATTATTGGAAATAGCTTTGTGTGTACTTCCTAATATTAAAAAAAAACTCATTAATAATAGATAAGCAATAGCACAATATAAGAAGCACTTAATAAAAGAAACAAAGAGACCAGATGATGAAGGTAAAACAGAAAAAGTAGAGTTAGACAACCATTCATATTTACGAAGAGACATTGCAGCAGTGCATAATGTCAAGCAATAGGCTACTAACCAAACAACCACACAATGGCTTCAATACGACATGATCAATAACCAAACTATGCTCATTAGAACGATCTCTTTACACTCTCTCGCACACTCTCAATCACAATTACTCACTGCACAGCGTAAACACATTGGCTTATCTTGTATTTTCTTTCGTAATGCTTCTCGAGTGCTATCTTTATGTAGCTTATTCCACGTGGAACTTGCCAAGTGCTGACCTAATAAACCAAAAACTGGCCTCTGTTTCTCACCTTCCACAATCAACAATTCACATCTCGTCATCATTCATGTTTGATAATTAATAGGCCATAATAGGTGATAGCAGGTAGTGGCCTATTGATATGTTAGAGTTTATAGGCAATGCTGTCTGCATGCGCAACCTAAATTCAAGCGCCAAACTAAATGTGGGAGGAAGGGAACACTAACGTTTTCCAAACGCAAGTGAGCAAATTATATTCAAGGGCATTATAGTAAAGGGAAGCATACATTTTGAAGTAATAACATTTCCTATTATGATCTTGAGTTTCTGATTAGCACATTTTGATATCAAAATGGACAATTGCTATTTTTAATGGACTAGTGTAGTGTATAAATGATTTATCCGTACCATCAATATTTAAAATAAATTAAAAAAATTAATTAATGTGCACTCATAATCTTTAAACAAAAGTCATTTAGATATGCATGTCATAGTAGGAAAGGGCTATCACAACTTCCTTTTCATGACGTCTATAAACCCAAAGCAAAATTACATAATTACTTTTTGCCATACAAAGAAAATGAGAAAGGGTTGCATTACAAAATAGTAAAATTCATTTTAAGTAATTGTGATGCATGTCAAAAATGAATTAATCTAATAATTAGCAATTTGTTTCGAATTCAGTAAACGTGTAATATACACACATACCCACCTAGCCCCTCTTAAAAAGTATACTAAAATATGTAGCCAATAAACCAATATGAATTTGAATTTGAGACTGAGTGAGCGAGTCCCTGAAGTGGCCAGTGGTCCAGGGGGACACTTGTAACAAGAACTCCATGACACAGCACATTACAACATAAACAACATCCTATTCGTTAGGACGAGCAACTGGAGAAGAGAACAGAGCTTTTCAATACCCCTAAAGAGTTTCAGATAGCTTATTGATCTACTAATTTAGTAGACTTCTGTGGCCTGGGCGATGCTTGGCGCTAAAGGAAATTGAATGGGGGTTAGTGGACAATGAACTGTTTGGAAAAGAAGATCAGTGAAGCAGAAGACTGAGACAGAGAAAGAGGAGGTGCACGTGTGTATGAACACCAGCAGGCTTCTCTGTCTGGTTGTAAGTTATCTAGTACGTGAATGTGTGTGTGTTATGTGAAAGTGGAGAGGGTGAAAAGCCAAATGTGTTTAGAGTATCTGGGGAGCTTGGGTGTCTGATTTATGCATTAGGTTCCACCAGATATGTCAGGAAATTACATGACATCATCCATGTTCAGTACATTTACATTTTTAATATTCATAATTAGTTTGATAGATAACACATGAAAGTATATATTGGCATTGGTCATACATCATAAGTACAGTAGTGGCCATGAGTGAAGTCAGCAGGGGATATTTGTTTTTAATGACCCTACAAGTTCAATGAAACATCAAAAATGCCAAGAAAAAAAATTCAGTTAAATTAGTGCTCAGAATTAGATGTGCTCAGAATTAATAGTAGCCCTGGTAAATATGATCAAAACTGACTGTAAAAATAAATCCGCATCATTTATCCTTTTGTGATAATGACAAGAAAGAACTTTTGGCACAAAAGTTCTTTAAAGGCTATTATTCATTCATATATTACATTATTCTGCAACATTTTGTAGTTGTAATTAAATTATTGTTTATTAAACTGTTTATTAAACTGTTATTACATTTTAATCATGCAGATTTTTGGAGAATAAAAACTTAAATGACACTTTGTGTGATATTGATTAATTACATTTTTTTAACCCCCATATCTTGAATTTTGTAATCATTCACATGCATTGCATTTTAGGGGTTCCAAACATCAGTAGCGCTTTAGAACCTTTAAGGTTCTATATAGAACCTTTTCTTCTAAGAGTGCAGTTGATATTCTTAAAAAGAAACATAGACTGTATCAACTGTAGCCACAAATAATATTTAAATATGTTTACTAAGAACCTGGATTCAAACCCATTGCTGTACAGCTGTCTATTGCTCACTTAGTGTGACAGAAAAGACAAAATCGATGTTCCACACACAGCAGTGCTGAAACTTGAGACTAATGGGGGAATGAATTGAGTGACCAGCGTGCTTGTGAGTAAGACTGTGTGTGAACAGCAGAAAGACGGGTGAAATTTATCCGAGTGCAGAATGGGCTCCTTGGCCTTGCGAGAGCGAGAAAGAGCATGAGATAAAAGAGGAGAGGAGTGAAGGGGTGTCTATGTACTAATGGAGGTGTATTGACTCTGCTGTTCTTTCTGAGAGAATATTAGCATTAGTTTGCCCCAAGTGGCATTGGACAGTGTCTGGACTTATAGATCTTCATGGCTATTCTCACTCAAATGATAATTAGTCCAGGTCCTTCATTCCTCCACTCCATTCGCTGTCATCCATTCCCTGATCAATGATCCGGCGGCGCCTTTTTTATTTTACTAGAGATTATCCATCTAATCCGTCTCCACTCACCCTTCCTGTCCTCTTTTGCTCACACTCAACTCATTGATCAATAATCTGCTTTTAGTAGCTCATTCAAAGTCACAATAGAGTGTCTACTTATTGGGTTTGTGGGGAGTGTGTTTAATTGATACAATAGAGTGGTGATAAATAGAGTGGCAAGTAATTTGTATTGGCCATAACAATTTTATCAATGTTTATTAGCATTTGGTTGTTAACATAATTAATTCACACAGACGAACTATTGCAGATTCAATAAGCATCTGAATCTTAGATACTCAGAAAATATTAAAGATTCTGTCCAGAGATTTTGAGCTTTTCCAGAGTATTGCAATGCTATGACAACCATTAAAAGGGATGGTTCAGACAAAAAGGAAAAGTCTGTCATCATTTAAAGAAAAAAGAATGTCAAAAGAACATGTTTTTAAATCAATGGGGTCCAAAACAACTCTATCACGGGTTGCTCCACAAAAATGACGATGAGAGAAGTGGTATTTCAATTAGTCAAGTATCTTCAAAGTTGCAGTCTGTAGCTTTTAGGTTAAAATGATCTAAAATACATATTTGAGAAAATACATAACCAGCCAGTGATCAACACTCTCTGCTTGCCTTAGCTCGATTCAAAGTGGTTAGCCTGTCATAATTTTTAATTTCCAGTGGTAGTGGTGGATTTCCATGGGAAATTCGAGCATGTCTTTGAGTCGTTAGCCTGCTATGTAACATCTGTACATAAAGGAGTCTTGGCTAATAAGCTATGATTGTGAGGGTGTTGGAGGACTATATATTTATAGTCTTTTCTTACAGCACTTGATATAATTAAAAAATTTGATCCAGAAAGGTTCAAACGATAATCACTAGTGACAACAGATTCACCCGCTGTAAAACGCAAAAGACTTTGTTCGGACTACAGAGTGGCTACAGAAAACAAGAGACTCCAAGCGGACCCATGCGAAAAAAAGGATAGATATCGGAAGGACATTACATAGTCATGCAACTGCTGACATTGTTAACATTAACAATTTGAGAACAAAGTATAATTTGCACGGTTTTGCTCGATATGATAAGCGATTTTAAGATTTGATCAGCGATTTACTGTCAGAACCAGAACAAAAGTGGATGTTTCTTACTTGTTCAGATGACATTTTCTGGTGAAAATTATTATGTTGGTCATACTTCCAAAAAGGATAATCTGTGACTCTGAATGCCAGTATCCACACCAGCATGGAGACTGACAGCGGAACACTCTCTTCTAACACTGTGTTCATTCGCGCTGTGACCTGTCAAAGTACAACTCACGTAAAGTTGATAATTCCGCGAATGACTGCAATTGCAGATTTCGAACATAGATGTCGAGGGAAAAACTTTTGAAAAAACAAAATGTGCACTATAAATGGGCTACGATAACATATTAAACCAAAACTGAACATAATTATGACAGTCTCATGAGTGGTGAATTCACACATAGGCCTATGACTATGATTTTTAAGAAAAAAAAGTTAACATAAAGGTTCACCCCTGAATTGTTAATTATTATGGTGTAGGGCCTCCTATTGTGGCCAACACAGCATAAATCATCTTAGGAATTACAGGTCCTGCACCATGGCCAGAGGGATTTTGAGACATTTTTTTTTCCCCAGGAATCCACGTTGTGATGCTGAGAGCATATCATGTGAGTGAATCCGAGCAGTGTGAAGCTCAAAATTCCACTAATTGCCGCAGTGCAACAGTCTGGGTGTTCAGTATCAATAAAACAATACATGTTTCACATTGTCCACAGCCCAATATTTGCAGTGTTGGCACCATTGAAACTAACACTTGTCATTGGCAAGAGTGACCTGTGGCTATATTAGCCCGACCATGAATGACTCTGTGGAGCTCCCGATGAACAGTTTTGATGGAAACAGAAGAGTTGAGGTGTGCATTTAATGGCGCTTTTCCACTACACAGTACCAGCTCGACTCGACTCAATTCGGCTCCGCCTTTGTTTGGTTTTCCACTGTGTAAAAGTTGTACCTGTTCCTGCTTTTGGGTACCTTTTTTTGTACCACCTCCGGCGAGGTTCTGAGCGAGTTAAGACAAGCTAAGGCGATACTAAAATGTCACATTAAAAAATGCCTACTGCTGATTGGTCAGAGAGAATCTTCACCATTCCCTGCGTCATCATTACACGCACTAGATGGAGTATCCAGAATAACCCCGCTATTTTTAAATAGTTTGGCCAGAGATAGTAACTAAACCAACTAATATTATTATGGCAACTCGGAAGAATACGCCGTAGATAAACGTGGACGTGCAGACCTTCCTTTATTTGGTGACCGAAGAGAGGATCCTGCGAGAGATTTATAGGGCAATGAGGAACAAAAGGCGTCGCTATGACGACCAGGTACTATTTGTGGCGGTGCTGTCTTCAATGGAAAACGGAACGAAAGAGCCGCGTCTCTGTCCACAGCAGATGCTCTTAAAGGGCCAGCTACCAATAAAGCGTTCTGTCAGTAAAGTTAATGAAAGAACAAAGGGAACAGAGAAAATGACTCACTGCTCTTGACTAAAGAACTTGTGTAGCTTTAATAAAGAGTAGTCTATATATAATTTATGCAACGCAGACTGTTTGATAACTTTATTCAATTTCTGTATATGTCTTACTACCTTTTAGACAGTTAATTTTTATCCAGACATCAATGGCTTATTGATCATTATAGGTGTTATCGATCATTTAGTTGTTATTGCTAATTTCAGAATTATCACTTTCACTAATCTGTGTGTGAATTTGGTTTAGAACCAAACAAGTTGACTCATGAAACCATTTGTTTATTATATCGCAATCGCATATCACAACCGCAATATTGACCTCAATAATCGCAATATGACATTTTCCCCAAATCGTGCAGCCCTACAATATATAAATCTTTACCCGGACAAGTAACTTTTGTGCAGGGACAAGTGAAACATAAATTTACTTGTCCGAAGGACAAGTGCCTCAAAAAGTTAATGTCAAGCCCTGAACAGTATGCAACTTTCAAGTCAAGTGGCGTGTTATCTATACGCATTTTGAGCTATCCGCGTGTATGCGTGTATGTCTACGCCATTAACATCCGAGTGATTCCGCCTGTATGTACACGCTGTTAAATGTCCAGAGAAACAAAACAAAATGTATAGATCTACATCTAGGGAACGATATTTTTTTCCTGAGGATGGTAGGGGAAGACTCATAAATGTTATTAACCCCAGTGATGGGTAGGTTTAGGGACGGGGTTGAGGTAAGTCATATATTTATATATACATTAATAACGTTAAGTCAACGGCATTCATAAACACGCTGAAAAGTGATTATGCGTGTTGATAGCACGGCAAAAATAGAAATATGAATTGGCGTGTCATACACACGCAATTTCATGATATCAGTCTGATATCTTTTTTGATACATTAATACCTGGGAATGCCTTTTAGAAAGCTTCCTGTTGCGTCGACAGTTGCTCCTGTTGGATGTGGTTCGTCTTATGGTAGTATGCTATGCTGACTTTACCCATAGCTCTCCATGCACCACAACAACTTGCTGTCCTGGCCAGCAAGACGCGCACCAACAATATTTCCTCTCTTGAAATCTGTTATGTCTTCCATTATATTGTGTGGATTGCAATATTTAATGTACCACTGTGCTATTGCTCTGCTAATTCAACCTTCACACTCTACTCTTACTGATGGAATGCAATTATCAGTGAGGGCCTTTGTATACTACTTGGATGAAGGTGGCCAGGCTGAATATGTTGAATATGTTTTAATGCTTAATAAGTAATGATAGTATTTATTGGAACCAGTATGAATTCAACTGTTTGACATTTAAATAGAATAATAAGCTGAATTGACATTTAAATACTCAATTTACACATGCGAAAACAGATACATTTGCACACATAGGCATATGCAAACACATACAGAGAAATAATCCAGCGGGAGTGGCCAACTAAACTCAGCTTGCTGTGGCTTGTACTAGGGTGAGCAGTGAAGCAGAAGTGATGTCTAAAGCAAATGTGCATGTAGTAAAGGTGACCTAAATGCAAGAGCTGTGACAGGCTCCAGAAAGAGGCCCCAGAGACAGCTTACACTGCACTGTGTCACTGTCTGCTGCACT
Organism: Hybognathus amarus; assembly: GCA_030378365.1. Taxonomy (NCBI): domain Eukaryota; kingdom Metazoa; phylum Chordata; class Actinopteri; order Cypriniformes; family Leuciscidae; genus Hybognathus; species Hybognathus amarus. The sequence goes on from JAQIUQ010007474.1 coordinate 147,389, forward strand.
GATCAGGGATTAGCTCAACTGTGAGAGACTCTCTCTTTGCAGCCTGATCTGAGACACCTCAATGTGAAAATACACAGAAGATAGGGTGTCATATTATCAGACAGTCCTTTTGAAGGATGTTGTTGAAACTGATAACATATCTATGTTCTACATTCAGGAGAAATTGAAGGCAATTGTTTAAAAAACTGGATTTTTACTAGGGCTGTTAAATTTCTGTTTAGAAAAGCCTCTTGTAGCGTTACTAAAAGCTCACAAATTTTCCATAATTAAAAAAATATGACAAACCTTTCCTCAGTAACTTAAAGGAGAACTCCAGCGCAAAAAAGAACCTTTGGTCTAAAAAAACATTGGTACCTAGTGGACCGTTCCACTGAGATTTGTTTTTATGATAATCGAATGTAAAGAGTTTTATCTCTAAAACTGTTTCAGCGTATAACGCTAGTATATGGGGGCATATAATAAGTAAAAACGAAAATAGATAGTTAATACCACTAATATGTCTCAAAATAGCCCTACACTAACACAGTAACATAATGAGGGTCCCTACATGCAAAACGAAGCATTAAGAACTTTATAAGTGCTTGTAGGGACCCTCATTATGTTACTGTGTTAGTGTGGGGCTATTTTGAGGCTTGCTATTGCTAGCTGCAAACCACCTATAGTCGCTCTGAGGGACAGGGGAAGATTTTATTTAAAGATTACAATTTTTAAAGGGTATATGAATTGTTTGATAAAGATGTGCAGAATTAAAAAAAAATATTATGCAAAATGCAATTTTCCATTAAAAATACAAATTATCAATATAGGATTTCATAGCGACTCTAATAGTGATTTTAGCCAAAAAATATTACCAAAAATATTATATTACCAATAATATATATATATATATATATATATATATATATATATATATATATATATATATATATATATATATATATATATATTACCCAAAAAAAACGAATTAAATCTTATTACAGAGATCATATTGTATGCTGATATTTTGAAATCATGGCTAAATCTTATTTAACCCTGATCAGCAAGACTTTAGCTGAGCCTGCAGATGCATTTAAAGAATTGAAATATAGTGCGCCAGCTACCCACTTCTGCCTGTCATTTCACATCATACCCACCTGACCCTATCCAAGAGTCTCTTTAATTCACATCGCTGCTGTGCCCGTGGCAACAGTTGAGATGTTTTAAGTGCCCTTTAATAGTCAGCAATAATTGCAGCATGTCAACTTGCTTCAGGGAACAAAATAAATAAATAAGATGAAGAAATAAAAGCTTGTGTATGCGCCACAGAAGCGGCGGTCAGAGGCAGTGTGTTCTAATGAATATAGATTGAATGCTGAAATATTAATTTGGTGTGAGGTGGGGTGGTCTGTGCTAAATGGTGGTGTTCGGACTTTGGAGGCTTAACCTCGCTCCCCAGCGTCTCAGTTCTTGAGGCACTGCAACCTCACTGTCAGGTCATCAAAGCTCATGAGACCTGAGGACAGCGACGGATCATAAAAAACATACAGTTTCTCACTGGGTGGCTGTTGATATATTACCATACTCATTTCTTTTCTACATCTATATCCATAGTCCTTTCAATAGTCTACTTTAGAGATTCTAAAGTAGACACTAGAGATTCAATAGCATGTCAAACAATGGACAAGAACTATCAAAGACCAAATGAAAACATTGGGGTTAATATACGCAAGGGCTAATGGCATACAAGACATACCTGGTAACACTCAAGAAATACAAACTGACAAAAACAATGGAGGGTCAGGTTCCTGGTGAAAGTGTGGCCTGAGAGACTGAAAAGTGTAGAGCCAGGGCAGAACAGGGAAACAATGTGAAGCAAACAGGCCAGGAGACCACCAAGGGGGAGCTGAAAACCACAGTGGAGCTGGCAGAGCAGAGTACCACGGCAGAGCCGAAGACCACGGTGGAACTGGCAGAGCTGAAGACCATGATGAGGCCAGCGGAACGGAGAGCGAGCGAGCCCAGAGAGTTTAGGTATGATCTCCTTGGCCTTAACAGAGCTAAGAGGGAGAACAGAGAGTTTAGGGACAGCTTTCAGTGACCCGAACAAGCCAGGTAGAGAGTCCAGAGATTGCCTCTTTGGCCATGACAGGGCAGGCTAAGGGTTCAAAGATGGCCTCCTTGGCCATGAAAGGGCAAGAGGTTTCAGAGATGGCCTCCCTTCTCTGAAGAGTTCAAGAGCGGACACTGCCTCAGGAGAAGCTGTAGCGGATGCAGCCGCCTTGGGAGGATCATGTCATGGCCCAAACACACAAGATGGCGGTTGCCATTACAGTAAATGTAGCTGACGCTGGGCTTGAGAGCGTTAAGACCGCCAGGCTTGAGAGAACTGAGACCGCTGGGCATGAGAGAGTTGAGACCGCTAAGCTTCAGAGAGTTGAGACCGCTGGGTTAGAGAGAGTCTGAGACCCCTGGGCTTTGAGGGTGAATTTGCCATTTCCTCTTGGAAAACATGACTTCAGGGGCTCATTTATCCCAAAATGAAAGAAAATGTCTTAAAAGTTAGCCAGGGCACAAAACTCACTGAACTGTATATTCCTCTATGGAGCCTTGCTGGAGGAACAGAAGTTTCCTTGATGGATCCATCGTGTTTGTTTGGGTCTTCTTTTGCAACAATCCAACCACAAGGAGTAGAAACCAGGAATTACAGGAGCAGAACCAGAGATGGGAGTAAGTCACACATGTTCAAGTCACAAGCAAGTCTCAAGTCCCATACCATCAAGTCTCAAGCAAGTCTAAGTTGCAGGTATACACAACCAAGTGAAATCAAGTCAAGTCAGTGGTTCACTTAAAGCAAGTCAAGTCAAGTCCTGCTAAGTGTCAAGTCGAAGTCAAGTTACAATACCAAACAGAAAAAAAGTGGAGGTTATATTGGCCTAAACCTTATTTATTTTCCCTCATAAATGATTACCTTTCAAAATATTCTTATGATTTGTGGAAATCTAATAATAAAAAAATGTGGAATTATAATAATAATAATAATAATAATAATAACGATTACACTAAAAATGTTGAAGATATATCATTTGAAGCTAAATTCACATGTGGGATGCATTAATTATATTGGTTTTATAGTAAATGTTATTTGTTAAACTTTGCTTATATATTTTTTAATAGAATATCACTGGCAGACATTAACTTTCCCATTAAGAGCCAAAATGTGACCCCTAAAATTGATTTCCAGGGGCGTTTTTTCTGTTTTAAAATTTTTTTTCTATGCATTTATACTGCAATATACAACACCATATAATGTTATGAGATTAATAATTTAAATATAATCATTTTAATATAGAGAAAATAAAATGCTAAATGCTAAAAAAATCAATTATATTTGTTTTTAAAAACGGCAAATCATCGTCTTAATGTGCGAGTCATAGAATCAATCATTCAATTGATTCGTTCAAAACAGCAGATTCATTCTGGGACTAAGCCTTTGTTTACTGAGCTGTTTACTAAATATCATATGTTATAAATATAAAAATAATGCATAGACTAGGCTACTAGGGCCGTTTTTTCATCTTGAATTTTGGGTGCATATTAATTCTGCTGGCATTTTACCCCCCAAACCCCAACATCTGACCCTGCTTCAAGAGAAACATAAAACATGACAAAACATCATTAACAATTTCTTATGTTGTTTTCGTCATTGGAAACAGCGACATATTTGGCTTTAAAGCATGATTTGGAAGAAACTGTTGCAAATGTCTGTGTGAATACTAAATACCAAACATGCCAAAATAACTAATTAATATTGTTTTAATCTATGGACAGCCTTAAGCTTAATTTAAAAACATTATTTTGTATAAAGAGGAATGCTGTTTTGACCATGTTCTCTCTAAAACCTTAGTCAAATTAACAATAACAAATAGATTAAACAAGCTATAGCTTACTTTTAGACGTGGTGAATGAAGTTCGAGGTTGTGATGGTCGTGTCCGATATCCCTTGCCAGTTATTATGCGTACAGCAATCTTCTTGTAGGAATATGGTCAATTTCTAGTGTGTATATCCAAAAAGAAGCGATTCTGGGAGATGTTTTTGTATTTTGCGGGCTTACCGCTCCTGTGCTTGTGCAGCGTCACACAATCGCGCAGAATCTGACGACTGACGTCAGTGGTTCCGTTGCTTTCATTTTCAAGTCATACAGTTCAAGTGAAGGAGTCAGACTATAAATCAATTTAAAAAATGTTTTTTAAGCCAATTTAAAAAAAATGATTGGTTTTATTTTATTTTTTATTTTTTATTGGTTTACGACAAAAAAAAAAACAGTAGGCCTAAATATGGTTTACACAATCAAAGTACTAATCAAGAAAAACTACAAACTGACTTCAAAATTGTGCCAAAGTAATTTCAGAAGAATACACCCTGAAAAGTCAAAAATAAAAGAAAAACAAGGTAGCCTACACAAGATAGTAACACAGTCTGTGCACAAAATGGACCTTTCAGAAAACCATCCTCTTCTGACTTGATAGTTAAACATGTAGGCCTATGTTATTGAATTAAAATCGGGTGCACATGCTTACTCATTCACAATACTACATAGGCCTACTACAAAAATGACATGTACAAGAATTCTTGGGGATCAACTCCCTTCTCAGTTTTGGCTCTCATAAATGCAAAAGAGACTGTTTGGCCCAAAATTATTCAGTTAAAGCTGGAAAACATACAACAAGGGTTCAGAATAATAGTAATCTACAATATAGAAAAACTAAGAAAAACTGACTTTTTTGTTTGTAAATTAAATTTATTTCCACATTTAACAAATGGTTACAGTAACAGATTTTATTATTATTTATTATTATGATATAAAGTGTTTTCAAAATGCAGTGTCATCTGTTTGCCTAAAAGAAGAAAATTAACATTCAGATGTTTTACGCACCATTTAGGATTTGCATGGTTGGAAGCAGTGTAACTTTTTTTCATACCAACTTACATTTTGAAAATACAAACACATTTGTGAATCTAAAGATTTTTATCAGATTGGCTTTATGAAAAATGTATTTGTACATTTGTATGAATTGTACTTGTGTTTAATGAATGAGGCCAACTGAGTTCATGCAACAAACAAAGTCATGAGATGAAATGAATCTATTGTTTAAAATGTAAAATGCATTAGCTACTTTTTTTATACATACAATTAAAAAAAAATAGTTGGCAGTGTCCAATATGTGTCAGCTCACAGACAGAATGTCCTTTTTACACCTGCGGTTAACATGCAGAATCACGATAAGATGAACAACAAAAACAGTAAAAGAGAGAAGAGAGAAGCAGACAGCACAAGGTGACCTATTGTGGCCCTTTTTTAAGTCTCAGGTGTCCCCAGAATGTGTCTGTGAAATTTCAGCTCAGAATAGCCCACAGACCATTATTATACCATGTTATAAGTAAATGCCTATTTTTGATTGTAAGGGAATGAGCTGTTGCTCCCTATATACCCCACTTTCCAGAGGGTGGCGGAGCCTACAGCTTGTACATCGGATACTCTGCCAAAAACTAAAACATCTGTTTGGTTTTGATTATCATCTCCATCACGGTCACGCTCACTTGACATTGCAGTTCTTCATCACCATGAAAGTTTATTATCTACATGTGTTTTAGAGCCATATCAGTCTAAACTTCTGATATATGTTTTTCTGAGCGCACACATCGGAAGCACATACACAGACAGCTGGATGTCAACGACACTTCGCATGAGTATTAAACTAAGTTCTCTTTGATGTACTATTGTGCTTAAACTGTCAAAAACGTATATTCTATACAATATTCTAGGTGTTAGTGGCAGTGTTTTTGAGGTGTTTTCATGCTCGTCTAGGCAACACTATCTGGGTCGAGAACACAACAGTAACCGTCTTCACCATAAATACATTCTGGATACATTTTAAGTGCATCGTTCTGTATCCAATCATATGGCCGGATTCCATGATTTCTTCAGATTTAACCACTAATGGTGGAGGAGAGGCCTTGTAGACATATGAAAGTGCTATATAAATGCCCCATTCCTTCATTCATAAAGCTGGATATCTCCATCCTCTCTGAAAAGTGTTTTCCAGGTTGGTTTTCCTATTGGCTAAAGTCTATTCCGGCCCAGTATATTTTATAATGTCCTATAATGGTAGTCTATGCTGGTTGACACCTGTTGAATTTCCTTTTGTTGAAACAACACACACACACACACACACACACAGTGTGAAACACTTGCTATGCACCATTATGAATGCCTGTGTGTGCGGCAATGTGAGACAATGGCAAGCACACATGCAGCTTCAACGGAAGACTGTATTCACGTACTCTCGAAATATTTCGACTTTATTCTCGATTTTTTTTTACTTCAATCTCGAAATATTTCAACTTTAATCTTGAAAAATATTTCAACTTTAATCTCGAAATGCTCAGACTGATCTCATGAAGTAGCGTGTGTATGACATCGCCAATTCGTATTTCCATTTTGGCGTGCTATCAACACGCATAATCGCATTTCAGCGTGTTTATGAACGCCGCTGACTTAATGTTATTACTGTATACATAAATATATGACTTACCTCAATTCCGCCCCTAAACTTACCCGTTACTGGGGTTAATGGCATTGATGACTTTTCCCTTACCATCCTAGGGGAAAAAAAGATAGCTCCCCAGATGTAGATGTACGTTTTGCTTCATTTTTCTCGGACATTTGACGGCGTGTATAGACATACACGCATACATGCGGATAGCTCACAATGCGTAGCGATAATACGCCACTTGACTCGAAAGTGGCGTGTATGTTTACGCAAAAGTCATGATGTCATGTTGAAATGCTAGATTTTTATTTTCTTTTTTAACAGATTTGTTTTAATTTAAAAAAATATATATATATATATATATTTTTTTTTACGTTGCGGTTCAGAGCTTCCGTAAAAAAACTTTAGTAGCTTTAATAAGAATACATTTCTTGAATGTACTTGAATGTTTCTGTTAAATGCTCTGGTGAGGAGATAAACATGGCGCACAGTGTACAGCTTACTCAGGGCGGGGTCTATGCTAACAGGGTAGAGTCCGTAAACAGTCGTGGGTGGGGCCTGAACAATTTGGAGTCACATTGCACAGACAGTCCAAACGGCTTATCCTGAGGCACTGCTTATGATTTATGGGGATTAAATCGTATTTTTACCATTATAGGTTGGTTGAGTACACACACACTGCTGACACATATTTATGTTAAAACACCATGTAAAAGTAAGTTTTGCCTTATAGGTGCACTTCAAGTCAACTGCAAATAAAATCAATGATCTCAACACCACAAGACCATGCTGGTGAACCAGCTTCATCAGCTCCGGTTTGCTTGAGAACTGTATGACGATGCTGGTCCACCAGCTAAAACAGCACCAACCAGCAAACCAGCCTGAACCAGCATGGAATTCATTTGCTGAAATTTTGAAGAGGGTCATTGCTTATGAAACTACAGATCAGACCGAGGGCTGGAGAGGACATCTTTGAGCCCTGTTGGAGTGTCAGAACCTGATTTTAAGTACATGTTCCTCGAACAACAATCCAATCTAGAAGTTCACAGTTTATGTCAAGTTTACAGGTGCTTCTACATTAGCGTTATTCACCTATCATTTCCCTCTGGTTTTAGGGATAACTTATGGGTATGGTTAGTTTTGGGCGTAGGGGTATGGTTGTAATTAAATTGGACAGGAATGTTGTTCCAGGATCAACTAAATATGTTGACCCAGGAAAACGTTTAACTCTGCAAAATCAGGATGTGTAGATGAACCGAAATGACTGTGGCACAAGGTCTCTGATGAAGATGTTTACCATTTACCAGTTTACCATAAAATAGAAGGCCGATGTGTTGTGGGCTTCTATAAGATTCTTAGAGTATAAGATTTTTGTTGTTTGTCTATATGTGTGTGTGTGTTAGCTTGCTGTACGAATAAGTGCAGAAGTGAGGAGAATGTTGGGATTCAGGGACTTTGATAAAGTGGTTGTTGCAAGTGCAGCCTTTTACCAACAACAACAAAGGGGGAGAAGGAGATTTACAGTGGAAGCTGGAGGCTTTTAGCAATGCATAATTCATCACAATCAGTTGACCAAAATCTACAATAGTGATTATAGATATCCCACTGTGTTTCAGTGCTAACTATAAAGCCATAACCACCCACTCTCTCTCCCTCTCTGTGGGTCTAAATCATTAATGTTCTCCATTACGGGCTGCACACAATGGACACGTCCTCAAACACCTTCAGACACACAAACAGACACCACTGGATACTGATGTGTGGAAACCACAACTTCCAGCCAAATGAAAGTGTGCGGAGAAGTGGATTTATGTGACCCTGTGTGTGTGTGTGTGTGTGTGTGTGTGTGTGTGTGTGTGTGTGTGTGTGTGTGTGTGTGTGTGTGTGTGTGTGTGTGTGTGTGTGTGTGTGTGTGTGTGAGAGAGAGAGAGAGAGAGAGAGAGAGAGAGAGAGAGAGAGAGAGAGAGAGAGAGAGAGAGAGAGAGAGAGAGAGAGAGAGAGAGAGAGCGAGAGAGAGAGAGAGAGAGAGAGAGAGAGAGAGAGAGAGAGAGAGAGAGAGAGAGAGAGAGAGGATGTTGATAAAGAATGTGACAAATTAAGGAACAATCTAATAATCTGTTATAAAACACATTTTATTTAATGTTCACATGACATGCAGGTAAAGAAATAAAATTTAGAAAATTGTTTTGATGGTCCCTTTTGAACATTCTGTTGACTATAAGTAACTTTGCTATACATGTCAAATAACTCTCATTAGAGTATTAGTAGACTGTCTACTAAATATATAACTCTTTATTGTGATGGTCCTCCAACAGACAGTAAGTAACTATGCAACAACATGTCAACTTATTCAAACCCTAACCCTACCAGTAATACTCTACTAACAGTCTAATGAAAGTTAGTAGACATGTAGGTACAATGTTACCTACAGTCAACAGAATGTGTTAAAGGGAACATCTAAATGAAGTGAAACCAAGTGTTTTATTTTTACTTATTTATTTTTATTTTTTTATTTAGCACTTTTAGGATTGAATTACTTAATAGCTTTTCATTAAACTAACAAACCCTGGTCTGGTAAACCCTGATGTACTGTAATATTTAATGCACTGCATGGTTTTCACAAAACATTTCACAATATTATCCCCTTCAAATCAATGTTACGCTTTACCTTTAACATCAGTTAGGTGACGGGGTAGGTTTAGGGCTGGGGTAGGGTCAGGATCCGATAACGTCATATAACTGACGTTAAAGGGTACCCTAAAACGTCGGATGTTGACGTATGGTCAAAAGACGTCCCAAGACGTCAGTTATATGACGTCTTGGGATGAGACTGTGTTATGGGCAAGTAAATTCAAAAGTAGTTTAATGTAATCCAAAAGTAGTCTGATTACATTACCTTAAATATGTAATGTAACGGATTACATTACTAACTACAATTTCTGTCATGTAATTTGGAATCAGTAACCAATTGCAATTTGTAAGTAATACCCAGGCTTCATGATAGTTGAGAATTTAAAAGAGTTGTTCACTTTAAAAAAAACTTTTTCTGATAATTTACTCACCCCGTGTCATCCAAGATGTCCATGTCTTTCTTTCTTCAGTCGAAAAGAAATGAAGGTTTTTGATGAAAACATTCCAGCATTTTTCTCCATATAATGGACTTTAATGGAAATCAAGTGAACTACTCCTTTCAGGTGCCCAGCAGTAGACAACTTGCTGTTTGAACTTATATTTATGTTTTGTTGTTGTTGTTTAAATTATCTGACTAAACTTCTGCCTGGGTTATGATCACCAAAACATTTTACAACTTCTTGAACATCACTGGCATGTACCTGGCATTATATAAACAAATCACTTAAGGAAAAATCAAGAGTGTAAATGTTGTATACGCAAGCACCACAGATGAATATTTAAAAAATCCTAATCCAAACTGACATCCCTGAGGTAAGAAGGCATATGCTGTTTTCATATGTGCTCGGATGAATTTCTCCAGCCTCAATAACCATTTCTGCAGCTGCCCAACTGTTGAATATTGACTTTAAAGTATAGCAGTCTATTTAGCCGTTTTACCATGTGCATTATGCTAAGGATCTTACTGACATGAAAAGTGAAAGATTATTGTGGGTGAGGACAGGTATTTATTTAAGAGTCAATGAACTTGTGTAAATACACAAGTCAATAAAGAAGTGTGTGCTTCTTGTTCACGAGTGTTTAGATCTGTAAGAAAGGGAGAATACTTGTGTGTGTTTGAGACTCACTGATTGCGTGAGCGTATTAGTGTCTGTGCCATCAGAGGGCTTTCATGGAGGAGCATTTGTGTTGCATTTTGCATGACTTGAGGGCTTCCTGCTTTGGCCTGTCTGTTCAGCTCTCGTCAGCACTGAGCTCAGTGGAACGTTCCTGGATTGCCGCATTCTCTTCCACACACACAAGTGTGTGCAAGAGCAACGGACTCTTCCTCGCCACAGACCAATTGTATAATGTTCAAAGTTAGAATGTCCTATTTGTGCTCAAGACCATCCTAGACAAACTACTTACTCTAATTATAACCACGCTGTCACAATGCATATGCACACCGCAGAGAACTTCTCATGACTTTGTATCTATGAGAAAGCACATTAAAAACTAAATAACTCCATATTCACATGTGTGTGTGTGTGTGTGTGTGCACGTGTATGTGTGTGAGAGAGAGAGCACTTAATGCACTTTTAATGAGGCTGCCTTCAGTCCCGGAGGCGAAACGGTGGCTTGTCCCATCTCTGCATCTGACAGGGTGCAGAGTGAGCTATGAATTATTGCTTATTAAAAGAACTAATTACTCCCCTCTTCTCTCTGCAACATTTATTGGACAGAGGTGCAATTTAGGTTTCACCAATGAAGATGTGTATAAGGAACACAAGTGGGCGAGATATTGAGGACTAAAGACGATTTCCCTCTGCTCCACTGGTAAAAAATGTCAGGTACTATAACAAAAACTAAGCACCAATAATAACAGAAATGCAAAGAGAAGATAGTGTTTCTAAGTGCCAAAAGGAATCGAACTGTAATAGCAAGGCAAACAAAGTTCACTTCTTAAACAAACAAAAATGAAATGGTTTCAAAAATTCTCAGGAATGCCTGAACCAGGACATGCCTTGTAAATCGTTGTGTCTAGTAAATTGAGCCGCGAGTTTGGCAGTGTACTGGATAAATATTGGATGTGCCGCTCTAATTGAGCATTTCGTGTAGAGTTGCTGCTGTGGCTCTGGGGGCCTCTGGGATGGGAAAGGCTCGTTTTTGAAGCGATGTGCAGCATTTCACCTTAAGGAGCCCACAAGGCGTTTTTAGCTCCCTACACTGTAAAAGCTTTCAAACCTCCGACCCGCCTTTGCTACATGATCAATATTGCAGATGCCGAAACGCATAAATGTCTGTGAATGCGTTTATTGGGGGCAATCTTAAGGAGTGTTTGAGTGTGTGCAACATCTCCAGTGAGCTGCCCCCTAAAAGTCTGTCTTTCGCCTCACACATGCGCAAATGTTTCCGCACACACTGAAGCCGTGGTAGCTTTATTTGCTTTCTGCAAACAGTTGCTCTATGGTGCCCAATTAGGTGTTTGAGTTGGCTGGAATGAAAGACTAGTTGTAAAACATTATATTTGTGGATGTATTAGCATATCCTAAATTGGTATTTTACTCGGACAAAATTATTTAATATACAGAAGAACGGCCCTTTGCCAGATTTTTCAATTAATCATGCACATTTTGTGTAAAGTGTTCACCATAACTGTCTCTCTATATGCAGCCTGTTCTCACATAAATGCGTCTCGTGTTTTGTTGTGTAATATATACGTGAAAATGAGTTTTTATGTGCATATGAGACGCAGTTTTTCGCGTGCAATCTGATACGCAGTTCATTTGCGTATAATACACCTGCACCACACACCACTAATTCTACCCAAACGTATAATACACGCACCCAACCCCACACCTAAACCTAACCTAACCAACCAATGCGTATCATATGCATGTAAAAACTCACTTTAGCGTATATATTATAAGACAATACACATGCGTGCTATAAAGACGCATTTAATGTGAATGGGTTGCTATATGAGACACATCTAATGTCTTTAAAGCTACACTGTGTAACTCTTTTAGTTTATTCTTAACTAAAAACACTTAGTTCTTTCAAAAATATTATGTGCTTATTAATGTATATTTACTTCGTTCAAGTAATACAGTATTCTCGTGAGTGTATAATATGCCATTGAAAACACATACGGGTAAGGGGTTCTTATGTCGGTCGCCATGTTGCCCCTCCATCTTGAAAGTACATTAGCCAAAGAGGGACATACCCGTTAATTCAAGCTTCGCCTTTGGCGTTTATACGTTTGAGTTAACACTCATGGACGATGTCGAACTGGAAGCCATGGTAATCTTGGACTACATTGGACACAGTAGGAGTTAAAACGATATCGGAATTGAGAGGAACAGAAACTAATATTCACTGGATGGTCAAATACATTTTCACCACTAGAGGGGGGTAAAAATCACACAGTGTAGCTTTAAGAGATGAGACAGGCTTTCTGCAAGTATTTCTCTTGCTGTGAGTGATGTGGCGTATAGAAAAGCTGAGCGGCAGTTACTCGTTCTATATGCAAGACTAAGTAATGGAAATGTCTCCTCAAGGAGAAATTGCTTTAGTGAGGGTATTTTCAGTTGTAAGTACAAAACGAATTTTGAAGCAAAAAACCCCATAAAATATAAAAAAAGTAATTTGCATGACTTCTTCAATAGCCAGAAACTAGTTTTATGTGATTAACAGATCAAAAATGTGTGTTGTTCACTACTTGAAATATAACACACAAGTAGCCCTGATGGTCCTCATTCAGTCACTCTTTTAAAATACACCATTTGTGTCCCACAGTTTTGTAACAACAATTTAATTCTGAAAAAAAAACTTTTGATATGAAACTGTACTTGATTTTTACTGTACTTATTTATTTGGATCCCGTTTATTTGGATTTTTTGTGGTTTCTGAAAGACGCTCAGAGTTAAAGGATCTTAGTGCATCGGTACATTCTGTAAATTGTTCAAATATTATAACCTAGAAAATAAGAGCGGCGTATTTCATGTTCATGTAATGGATGACATTGAAACGAGTGTTCGTGTTGAGGTGTGCGTCTGTGTGTGTGTGGTGTTGAGATGTGTGTGTGCCTCTAAAGGCTGTGATATGACAGGGGTTAGATCCTGATAAGGTCAGTACAAACCCCCTTCTTTAGTTCTCTTTCAGCACCTGGAGTCCTGGCTCGCTGTGGACGACACTGATCACAGAAATACCTGACATAGAGACTCCAGTGAAGACGTTTGTGAGTGATTTCTGATTAAGTTCTGTTAACAACACGGCAAACCTGACTTGAACTATCTGCTTGAACTGTTTCCGTTCTAATCTGTAATCTTTTTTAATGTTGTTGTTTTTTTATTAAACTTTGAAGACCTAAAATGTAATTTCAAATTAAAAGTTCCAAATTATTAGGGTGACCAACTGTCCTGTTTTCCCAGGACATGTCCTGTTTTCATATAACAATATAACCATTTTCTATCCATACAGAGGAGGCATAACCTACTTTAAATGTATTGAAATTAATAAGGTATCTTTGAGTAAACTTCGAGTATCATTTGAGTAGGCCCATCTGTTTGCCGGGCCGAGTGTCCTGGTTTTTGGTAATCAAAATATGGTCACCCTACAAATAATAATCTTAATAATTTATTTCAGTAAACAACACTTCAATGACTAAAGAAAAACTTTGTGCGAGTGCTTCAGAAACACTGTAATAAAAAGCAGGATATAGAAATGAGCTCTCTACAAGTTCTGACAACTTCTTAGTTATGTGTCAGCACTTAGAAATAACTAAATCCATTAAAGTATATCTAAATGGGGATAAGAAGGAAGGGCTAATCTAGTCAAAATCGCCGTGGACCTCGCCAACGATTACCCAGGAATTTCTCCATTGGAAGTGTTGAGGGACAACGCCAATATTCATGTTATCGGCCTTTTGTGGTACCGGACACTGAGAGAGAGAGCTGAAAAGCTGCTCAAGCTGGGCTGTGTTTTCCCAGAGCAGAAATTACACCAATCTCTATAGACACGGTTGACAGATAAAACCATCTTCTCTTTGAAAAATGATGAATTTCATCATCAAATATTACAAAGGAAAACTTAATGACCGATTTCGCAATGCCTCCATCATCAGTGAGTATCAAGTCAAAAACACGCTCACAAACATGCAAGTCATTCAAAATGGAAAGGGGAAAAAATCAAAGCAAAGAAAAATGGATATATACCCCCAAAAACGTGTGTTGGATGCCCTTTTGCAGGGCACCGAACTGAAACAAAATACCATCATATTCCCAAAGCAAAGGGATCACAGATTACAGATCGCATGGTGATGGACATTCTCCGACTCCTCCACTTTATAACAGCAATAGATTTCAGATGAGGATCAACACTTTGAAACCTAATCGACAGCCCGGGGGCTGAGCTCTGCTATAGAGAGAAGCAAGAGAGACAGAGCGGGAGAAAAAAGGGACTGAGGTCATTGGTAACATTTACAAATTGAATGTGTGATCAAAGTGTTAAGCCTGAATGGAAAAAATGAGGGGGGGTCTATAGACAGACAAGGTGTGGACCCCAAATGTTATTCATTAGGATTTCCTTTTCCTCCCATTTCTCTTTCTTTTTCATGCTCTCTCTGCTCTTCTTCGTGCCAATCTGTGACTGATTTGAGCGTCTGGTGCTGGAGGAGTCGGTTCGCCAGGGGGAAACGGGATCCTGACGGGGCTGTGCTGGACTGAAAAAGCCTGGAGCAGAGAGAAAGCAACCGGCCCCTTTCACGTTAGTTTAAACTGACACCTCTGCTCACCTCAACGGAGGCGGCACTGAAACTCATACTGCTGCCAACCGGATTCACAAACCTGGTTGTGCGTGACTCTGGTTTGGAAGACCGCCGCTATGGTTTCCTACGGGCGATCCAACGTCAGGTTTTAAACACAATAAACAATCACATTGGCGTATTCCTTGGTTTAATATTGCAGCAGGTTGAAGAGCTAATATTTCATTTAGTATGAAATAGGTTTACCATGAGCTTGGACTCAAAGGCCAAATATGTCAAAAAAACTAGCGTAGGAGGATTAGCGAGAGGAGCTTTCAAACGTATAACATGTTTTTTATTAAATAAAGCTGTGTCTGAAACATTACAATACTAGAGTTGATTTGGAAGCAATAACTTGAAGGGATGGTTCACCTACAAACTTTTGTTTTCCATTCAATGAATGGGGTCCGAACAACATTTTTTTGGGGTGAACTTTCCATTTAAGAAGGTCAAATGCTTCTAGACTATTCGGTGTACTATCCAATGGCAACAAAATGAGAATGTCTTACAGAGAGAAATATTTCCTTTCACCTTCGGATTGGGTCAGAGGTTGCAGCAGTGATATCTCCACCTTCACACCCCTAAATGAATATGAAACACCAAATTGACCAAAGCTCACCCTTGAAAGTGCTCTTTGGACCTACAATTCCGATCTTCAAAGCTGACCAACTTCCTGTGCTTGGCCCCCTGGTTGTGACCACCCCAAGGTGAAGGGAGGGGGGCGGCGAATTGCTCGAGAGAGAAGCGGTGGAGGAAGGGGAAGATTTTGGCCCGCAGTACCTATTAGCACTAATTGCTGGATGGGTGAAGGCCTTTGAAGGCACAGTATTTGTCCCAGGGCCTTTAATGCTGATGAATGCAAAGGTTTCTTTGAGTTGTCATTGGCAATTGAGTTGGAATCAATATTTACAAAACAGATACACTACTCCGGACGTAGAGCTGGACGCTAAAGTGTTTAAATATGTGGAAGGAGAGCGTATGAGTAATTGCCATGAAGTTGGCATTGCTTTTTTTCCGTTTTACATCCATTCATGTGAAGTGAATTTAAATGTATTAGTATTTTAGGCAGTTAAGAAATTTATGATAATCTAAATGCAACTTGGCTGTGAATATAAACAATAATTTTGATAAGTCTCAAAATACACTGGACAGACCCGTAATGACTAGACTTATGGTTACCCTTAAAAGGCATTGGGGTTAATTTGTCCTAAATTAAACAAATTAGTCATAGGAAGAAAGAGCCCCCGCTAACTTTTTTGCTTTTAATCTTAACAGTCCAAAATTGATTCAAGCTGATGAATTTGTGATCGGTTATGATTGATTAGGCCGCAGCCAGGAAGAGAAAGGGCTGGCGTCAAATTCACATTTCGCAGAAAAACAGGCACCCTACATCCATCCATTATCATCCCTCTATCCTCCAGGGATGAAGGAGGGACAAGAAGAGAAATGAAAGTCAACAGCGGTGTTTAACATCCATCGAAACAGATGCCTCTTCATTAGGGCTTGGTTCAAAGCCAAAATGGCCACCAGTTGCTTGAGGCAGTGCACTATGGGATGAGGACAGAGGGCAGGTACTGTATGGGGTGATTAAGGCACTGAATAAGCAGCATAATAACTCTGAGAGGTTCCCAGCGCTTGCACAGTCAAAACAGAAACATGTGGGCTAATGTTAGGGTTTCAAACCCCTGGCCATATCGTTGACACTACAGAGCTCAGAGGTAGGCACGGTGCTAAATCATAAACATGTTGCCTGGTATTCCCTTGGGTTGTCACTGAAAGTAGGGATAGTCTTAAATCACAGTGTTTAAAGCCGTAACAACATGGCAGAATCAGACTCTGTTTGAAGAGTATGCTGGAACATTTGACTTTTTTTTAATTTATGAAACTTTGTTTGCTATGCACAATTAAAATATACTCTCAAATCAAGACATTATTGTTCTATACAGGTACCTGCTAAGCCTTAAAAACACACGCTGTGTTCATTCAGTGCGAGTTAATTTAAAATGTTGTGACTTAACAATAAGCAGACCTTTAACCTTTTGAATATTTAATTACATTTATGGTTAGTCTTCTCTGGGCTTCAGAAAAGACGTCAATGGCAGACAAAATAAGGAAAGCACTATATAAGTCACTTTAGAGGTGCCACCACTCATTAAATTTCATTTATATTTATTATTTTTGATTATCATGCTCTAGAAGTTTTGCTTTTGGCAAATTATATTATAAAATCTACTTTCGTCACTTTCGTCGCCGGAGAGTGAGATCAGTGAGTTCATCAAAGACTGGGTCAGTCTGGGTCGAGGACTGGGTCAGTCCACCCCTTGTGAATGTCCTTGAGCACCTGGGCCTGGTAGACCTGCAGGATGGCCATGGCATGCAAGGAGGCGGCTGCCTGCCCCGCGGCTCTATAGGTCTTCGCCACAAACATAGACGAAAACCTACAGGCTTCGGAGACGTCCTAGGGTCACCACGTGAAGAAGCACTCTGCGGACACAGCTGCATCGCGACAGAGTACGTGTAAACAGCGGCCTTATCAAGAGGAGGAAAGGCGAAGAGGCGAAGCTGATAGGCTTTCTCAAGCGAAATCCTATTCATCGTCATCCGACGGAACTCGGAGTGACAACGAAAGGGAACAAATGTGTTGCAAACATGTAGTGAAAAAAATATGTATTACACATCAGCAATGGAAAAATACAAAGCAATGGAAAGCTGCTTTGGTGATACAGCTGGAATGATAGAGCAGAATATGAGCTGATGTGGTCAAACTCAGCACATGCATTGTAATAAGTACAGACTTTTGCATTGTAATAAGTACAGACTTTTAAACTCTCTAAAGACTTTAAACAGTAAATAAAAACAGACTAATAAAAATAAAAGAACAGTACTTAAAGGGGCACTTGGCAACTGTCATATCTTCGCTGATTTGCACTTTTGTTGTCGCACGTTTTCTCATTGAGCTCCCTCTACAGCTGTGCTGCGTATATTTTCACAACACAATCATAAAAAAATCACTTACGGCACTTCCTCCCGCTTTCTACCGCTGCTCGCGAGCATTCGTTATTATAGGAGCCTGAGGCCCCGTCCACACTACTGCGTTTTCGTTTAAAAACGGAGACCTTTTGCTACGTTTGCACCTCCCGTCCAGACTAAAACGGGAAAAACGAAGACCTAAAACGGAGAAGTTTAGAAACGCTGCAGCTGCGTTTTGCATTTTGAATCTCCGGAGGGCGTTTCAGTGTGGACGGCACAAAACGGACGACTTCAGAAACGCTGACGCAGAGGCTGACGCTCGGCTCTATGATTGGGTGTCATTAGTCATGACGTCTCCTTCCCTGATTCGCTAACCACTGTTTACACCGGCACGCGCATGCCCAGTGTTAGTGAATGGTCACGTGATCCGCGTTTTCAGTCATTTTAATGTGGACGGAGATAATTTCTAATACGCAGATAAAACGCTGGTGTGGACGGAGATCGTATTTGTTTTAATTCTCCGTTTTTAAACGAAAACGCAGTAGTGTGGACGGGGCCTGAGAACTTTATCGTGAGGATCTGTGTCTACCGAGTGGGTAATACAATATATTGAATTTATTCACATATACACATTGATCAGAGAACTGTAAATATAAGCTCAACGTACTTGGTTAGCAGCACGTAAAAAACTTTGTTTGTTCCAAGGGGGTAATCCATCAACCGGAAGTTGAAGCCTCGCGGGAAGCTGCCATCTTGTAGCAGAACTTCACTTGCGTTAGCATTTCCATTGTCTCCCATTCATTTTGGCGTCACTTTGACAGCGAATAACCTTACATCTGAGGCGTTTGAAGACCCCATTTGTCCTTTTATTTATTTCTAAAGAAACACAACAATGTAAAAAATGCTCTATTACCTTGTAGCTTATGTTATGGGCCCGTAGAAGCAGTTTCTTGTAAAGTAGGCTAACGACTGCGTCAAACCCACGTGACTCTTTGTTGCACAGTAGAGAGATTACCGTATGGACAGGAGGAGAAGCTCACGGCAATCGGGAAAACGTAGAGGCAAAATGACAAAATAATTAATCAGAATACCTAGCAAAAGTGTCTCCTCCTAACTCATGCACAACTCCTACTAACACTCTCCGCCTCTGCAAGTTTCGGAAGGGATTGATTCAGATTTCTCATGCCACAGCCACTAGAAGACAGACGGGTTGCTCACTTCACATCTACGTCGTCAAGCTCTGTTTGAGTCTACGCGTCAGTGACGGAAGTGCTAAAAAATCACCAAAAACGAGCGTCACTAGTCTCAATGGAGTTCCAATGAGATCCCTCTGTCCACTTCTTATACTGTCTTGTTCTAGAGGAAGCTCAAACATGCTGGGTAACACAAGAATGAACCTCAGTGGTTCTTACAGAAGCTCAAAAGTGCTGAGTAACATAAGAATAAATCTCACTGGTTCTTGCAGAAGCTCAAACCTGCTTATTGGCTCAGCATGCTTGAACTTCCCTTTAACTGATGTGTGAGTTGATGAACGTGATGAAGCCTAAATTAAATATGTTTATTATATAAAGTGATTGTGTCACTTCAGAAAATTTTGACTAAACCGCTCAATACATATGGATTAGTTTTTTACGAACCTATATGTAAGCAATAAGGTACGAGAGGCTGTGCTGTATTGTGAATAAGTAACGGCTGAAGGGCCTTGTTAGGCACGGCTTGAAGAAAAAGTTATTATTATTTAAAAATAATAACTTTTTAAAGCGTCAATTTGATACAGTAGATGGACTTTCAATTGAGGGACATAAATCTATCAGATTTCATTAAAATATCTTTTAAAAAATATCTAACATTTTTGTTTCGAATATGAACAAAAGTCTTACAGGTTTGGAACAACATGAAGGTGAGTAAAAGATTTTAATTTTGGGGGTAAACTAACCCTTTAATACCAGTTACATTGCCATGGTATTTTTTTTTACATTAGTCAAATAGCCATTTTAAAAACATGCAGCATGCAGTTATGTTTCTCTCTCCACCTCATTGTCTGTCTACAGCTCTCTCCCCCCACCCACAGAGACGCATACAACATTTCTAGCAGACACTTGGTGTGAGTTACGCCATGAATAAACTCACTAAATAAAAAAATCATCCCAATCTGATCCACTTTCACTCACTTAAACCTTTTCATCCAATCTGGGTTGCCATGGGGATGACCAATTGCATATCATATGCATGCCTGAGCTTGGGCAAGCTCGGAGCGCAACACAGAAATGTGTTCTACTTAAAGTGCTAATTTTACATATTTAATGCCAGACACAGCCATTTCCATATGAGAGGGAGATGTAGAAATAGAAAGGGAGAATAAGAAAAAAAGATCATGTTTGAGCGGCAAAGTACTCGTTTCTTTATTCTATTGCTGCTCTTTGGGTCTTTTCTGGACACTTATGGCATTCTAATTTTAGCACATCCAATTCCTAAGAAAATGACAAAACTACATTTCTTTTGACTTGGATTATTTACTGAAGCTCTGAGAATTAAGGAGGAAATAATCAATTCAGCCAAAATGGATCCAATTCCATCCACTACTAAACCCCAAATGATAACCTGAAATAAACAGACGAACAGAGAAATAACATATTTTAGTGAACTATACCAGCCACCTTTGCTTTCATGGTTGATTAGGGCGATTAGCGGATTTAACAATGTTATTTCAGGGGAGCTAAAGTGAGATTAGGGATAAATGGGATGTGTGTAGTGAGGTAGAAGACGGAGGGGCCGGTCCCAGTTCTCACTGCAAGGAGTTTGGGTGGTACAGTGTGAGTTAATGTGTGCTATTATCTCTCTTCCAGCTGGGACCTGACTCTCAGTTTTCCTCTCTCTGCATCTGTGCCATTTTCATACACACATTTGTTTAACAGTGACAATTAAGGACCATTTTCTCAGACTCATATCGTTCCAAGTCTGTGTGACTTTCTATGTGAACATTCAGATTAAATTTGGGGTCCAAATAACAATGGGCCTCATTAAAGTTCATTGTATAGACCCAAAAAAGCACTGGAACAAACTATTTTCTATTTTCAGATATTTTAAGTCATATCTGTTTTTAGAGATAGTAAATGAAAAACATTTTCAGTTTTGGCTCAACTACTATATTGCTTTAAGACATTAATGTTTAATAAGCTGTTTCCTCATGATGACTGTTGGCTTTTACCACAAAGTTTAATTTCCCTACCCAGTGAAAAATAAATATACCAAAATGTATATGGTAAACATTTATTTTATGTCAAGTGTACTACAAATACATTTACATATTTATGTAAACTTAATAGAACTTAATATAAATATATTTATATACCCTGCAATTGTACTGTTGGTATACTAAATTGATACTTAAAGGGTTAGTTCACCAAAAATGAAAATGCTGTCAGTACTCACCCTCGTGTTATTCCAACCCAGTAAGACTTTTGTTTATCTTCAGAACACAAATTAAGATATGTTTGATTAAATCTGAGAGCTCTCACTCCTCTATAGGCTTAGATTGTCATTGAAACTTACCAGCCCCGAAAGTTAGTAAACACATCGGTAAAATAGTTTGCATGCCATAGTAACTACAAGTGACTACAGTTCGGTCAACCATAAGTTTATCAAGCGGACGAGAATACTTTTTGTGCACAAAACCCTATTAACTATTAATTTTCTTCTGTGTTATGGGCCTCTGACGTGAGTTCACATATAGTGTAACAGCCTACGGTGAACTTAAAACAGACGGAACTTAAATGCAAACACAGACAACGATGGTTACTGAACACAGGTGATACAGATGAACTAATAATGACAGTGAAGATGAGACAGGTAGACAAGTTATCCAGAAATAGTGCTGAAGTCCAACTAAAGATATACTACAGTATATACAGATTGTGCTAAAATTTAACTATAAGCATTTAGGTTCCCTTTAAATATCTTGGATTTAGTGATCATCCATACTTTGCTTTGTGCAATAAAGAAGTACTCCAACATATGTATATATATATATATATATATATATATATATATATATATATATATATATATATATATATATATATATAAATTATTTATTAAATTATAAATATATATATTTTTTTCCAATTAGAAGATTCATATCCTAATATATAATAAGTCTCAAATGATATGTCAGTAAATTGAAGACTTGTTGTATAAAAAAAAACTAACTTTAAATACACTTTGGTGTGCTTTTTTACACTAAAAGAAGGCAAAATCTGACCCACACACATGCAGACAGTTGCTTAAAAAATACTGTTTTGTAGTAACTCATGGTTGGGTTAAATATGGACAAACCCATCCGTTGGTTAAAATATTTAAATTACATTTTTAAACCCAACCATTGTGTTGGTTAAAACAACCTAGCATTTTCTGATGAGTAACACGATTTAAAATGAATTATAATTATGATAAACAGAAATATCAGAACCGCCTGGCATTTTACACTAATGATGTCTGAACGTAAATCTTGAGTACAATTAAAAACTGTTTTTCTTTTGTTTTTTACATAAGGTTGAACACACACACACGCACACAATTTGGTTTCTTAGGTCTTTCAGAAGAGGTTATGTAGTGTTAAAGCTGAAAGCATTGTGCGTTTAACCTAATGTAAAAAAGCGCATGTGTTTCTTCAGTCTCTCTATGCCATTATTCCTGTGTCCAGATGCACAGATGGTGCACTGCCTTACACCCCAGTGTGGTCATGAGGCCATTTACTTGTTTCTAAAAGGATGCCAACTTCAGGCTCAGAGCCATACGGTTACACTAAGGGGTTCCGTTACTGAAGCCTTCTGGGTTGTAGCGATTAGCTTGTACATGTGGAGTGGAGTCTTATCGACTGATTGTTGCGCTCTTTGGTTGGTTGTTTGTTTACAGAGCATGGAAATTAAAATTCACATCTCTTTTCTGGAAGTATGCGCACCCAGGCTAATACTAAGCGGCTGAAGGTAACAAAAGTAACAGGACGTTTAAAGTACCAATCCTGAGTTAAGCATCGCCTAAAACGTTCCCAGTGTTAACTCTAATAAGAGCATTGCATTTGTACTCTTTCTTAATCAAAACCCACCTAAATGGTTGAATGGTTTAATGTGCATTTTTCACTTTCCTCACCTCTGCAAAGCTTTGCACTTGTTTAAATCTTTCCTTATTTTCTCCATTTCAAAGCTGAGCATGGTGACTTTACACCACATGAATTTCAACTTCAGCATAATTAGCTCACTATGTGCTAGCTGAAGATCATCTGGAGATTTTCTGCTAGCTTACGGCTCACATGCAGGGGATTAGAGGGGTTAGAGTCTGTAAAGTTCTGCGAGTAATTTGCTACTTTTATTCAGTGTTTGTGTTATAGGTAGTGAAGAGATGGTATGTATTAGAGATATGTAACGCTCTGTGTCTGAAGTAAAATTACAGAACTGGCATACACATTAATACAACAAACCTTATTTCACAGCTCTTTCACAGATTTCATTCAACTGTCACTTGCCTGTATACGAGCAACCTAAATTTACTTCACTATATTTCTATTAAATCCTAATCTAGCCATGACAAACTATATATACTCCTAAATAGATATTTTAGCACAGTTTTTTTCTTACAAATAATAAATGAACAGTAATATATGAATTTATGACAAGAGCGCGCCTCAAAAAAATCAGACGTCATTACAGAAGTTTCTGATTTGCCACAAATAAGTCGAATGCACAGACTTTTAATAATGGAAACTTTGTTTTTCAGTGCTAAAAGTTCATAATAAAACATAATTAGTATTCGTCAATAAAAAAATATACAATTATATTTTAAAAAGTAAGAAGTCTTTCACTTCCTGTGAAAACCGTTTTGAAATTGGACGTTGCGGTTTTTTAATTAGGCCCCTCCCCTTTTGGGCATCATCTTTCATAATTTATTATCAAAACCTTTTCTAATCTTGACAAAACACATATGGTCAGAAAGGTCTGAATCGCAAGGTTCCATATTTAGTGACAGGAGTGATATTTGAATACAAATGTATTAATTTGTTATGGCAGAATGCATTCAATTAAATTCAATGGAATTCAATGGCACACAGTGGCTATTTTTGGTATAACGCCTAAACAAAATCTCATGGGAACTTCAATTTTTGTGATATCAACTTTAAATTTGGAACACAACTTGGTTAGATATATAGCTGGGGGGGTTGGGGTGGGAGGGGTTAAAGGCCTCTAGGGATGAGTGAATTTTCTTCCAATCTGATATCAAGAATAAATAAGCCAAGTATTGCTAGTGTCAACACTGATCCAAAACGGTCTTGTGATTACTAATTGAAAATGAAAAACAGAATAAAATAAATAGTCCTAAACAAATGTATTTTTCAGCATTTTTTCTTGTGGTGAGATAATGAGACATTATCTCAACACAAAACTACTTTGAAGGTCATGACATATTAATTTTTGTGCTAAATAAATTGACAGAAAAACAATTCGAATTTATATTTAATATAAGGATCAATGTTCTTGATTCAACATTAGTAGAAAATATTGATATTTAAATTTTCCCATATTTGAGACAAGCAAAAGGTTTGTTTCTATCAGCCAGTGTAAACATTGTGAACCACATAAAATGTGTAAAACAGCAATATTTTTACCTTAAATTATAAACATTAGCGATTTACCAATGTATCGACCACAAAATACATCAGGACTCAACAATGAGAACTGCCCGGGACCAGCGTGAAAGACGCTCGGAACAATGAACTGAACTGCATCTTTACTAAATTTTTAACTTTTAAATTTTCACAATTTTAAATATTTAAGTGCAAGAAGCCGAGAAAGAAACTCAGTTCTGCGTCCTCACACATCCAAAGCGCGCACCCAAAACCATGTTTTAAACAGCTCACAAATACTGAATCGAGTTCCTTGTTCACTTTTTCCAAATCACACAAAATTATATAAAACATAGATGGTTATGTCTTAAATAAAAGTAAACAGTTGAGAAATAAAATGCTTATGTATCAGTATATTGGATCCGCGCAGCTCTTAAAGTGACAGCAGCCTAATATTCAAGCTGTGCTGCTGTTTTAATGCTAATCAAACAACAAAAAACAGCCAACAGTTGTTCATTAAAATCAATATCAGTAATTGCCAAAAAAACTATGGTGTATGCCTAATATTATATATTTTGATATATATTTGAACAGAAGTAGCGACGGTTTTTCATTCCATATTGTTGTGACATATTATTCATCCACATTTAACGGATTATTGAAAAGAAAAAATATATAGAAGACTTGGATCTATCCATCGGTTGTGGAATTTTGAAGAGTGCTGCACTTAAAAAATAGCTTGCAGTCAAATGGTTTTGGAGGGAGCAACACAGTCTCATCCCAAGACGTCATACAACTGACGCTTTTTTTAAAGTGTTTATTATTAATGTTTTATCCGTGATCAAAATCACTTAATGACATCTCTTCTCTCATAATGTGTTTACGGCATGATAGCGGGACAACCTGTTTCCAAACACAATGATCTAACGATCCAATCAATTCGTGAAGCCGTTTACTATTTCAGTGAAGAAAAATCTGCCGCAAAGTTGGTGTTCGGTCACTTTTGACCGCGAAGATACTCCCAATGAGCACCAGAGGGTTAAACATTACAAGGTCTGATAAAATAAAATAAATTTAAAAAAAGAAACATGCATGGATGCATTGCTCATGATAAGATCTATAACATCCATTTACAAAATGGATAGGTTTAACATCCAACAGAACAGCTTGAGGAACTACTTTACACTTTTCACCCAGAGAGAAGAGTAATCAGGCAGACAGATGTGTGACAGCTGAGTGTCTTGGAGCTCAGAGAGGCACTTGCATGCATGGCAGGACTCTAGACCTCAGACTGATGCACACAGACAGTGAACGGCAACAGAGGGAACATTTCTTTGCTGCCTGTGCATTGCTCAGCTTGATTCATCAGTTAAATCATCTATATAACAGGAAGAGTGAGAGAGAGAAATGAGGAGCTTGCTAACTGTGGAAGTGGAAGAATAGATAAAGCAAAGCAGCAAATTGTTTCTGTCATATGGTGCCACGTGACTCTTTTTACACCATCACACTGCTTTCTATTCAGAGTTATGAAACTGCTCCGGAACATGGTTAACTAGCACCTAAATGTGACGCCAAAGGTGTATGGTGTGAAGCTACAGCAAATGGTTTAGCAACAAACAACCAATCATAAACTGCCCCAGCTGTCACCTCATTAAATATTCATGAGGTTTGTACAGTCACAGAAACTCTCACTTACTTCCTTCTGTCAACTGCTTTTAAACGTTTCTATAAAGCTATATAAAGCAAAAATGCTCATAGTGAAAAAAGTGCACTCTAAAAAATGCTGGGTTGTTTTAACCCAATTTTGGGTCAAATGTGGACAAACCCAGCCATTGGGTTACATTGTTAAATTACATGTTTAACCCAATGTTTGAGTTTGCCCATATTTGACCCAAAATTGGGTTAAAACAACCCAGCATTTTTAGAGTGTATAATGTACTTTATTGTAATTAAAATATAGTCGCTTTTTCTATAGTACATTGCAAATATACTAACTAGGGCTGTGCAAAAGTTAATTGCGATTAATCGCATCCAAAATAAAAGTCTGTATTTACATAATATATTTGCGTGTGCTGTATATAATTATTTAGTATATATAAATACACACATATGCATGTATATATTTAAGAAAATGTGTTATTCATATATAAAATATTTATATTTATGTAAAATAGATTATGCATTTATATATATATATATATATATACAGAATTTAAGCACAAATAAATTTTAAATATATACATGCATGCATAGGTATTTATATATACAAAATAATTATATACACCACACACAAATATATTATGTAAGCACAGACTTTTATTTTGGATGTGATTAATCGCAATTAACTTTTGCACAGCCCTAATACTAACATAATAAAAGTCTATTAGCATCATGCTTTTACCTATTTTCACAATACAACTTTTAAAACACACTAAAATAATTGTATATTAGCATATTTTCTAAAAACACTTGGAGTGAAAATTCAGGCAAAAGGCGAAAACAAAATTAAAAATAAAATACACTTATGGCATATTGCTTGTAAATGTTTCGAAGACAATCATAATGAATATGAAATGTACTAATAAAGTACACTTTAATATCACTAATCAAGCATCAGTCCCTACACAGGCATACTTAAAGTATACTAAATATATTGACAAAAAAAGTCTAAAAAATATAAAAAAGAACGAGTTAATGAGGCTGTAGACTAGAGTAATATATGGCAACAAAATGGCATGTTTAAATTTTATGACAATTTTGCTGCACGTAAGTGGATAGGGGATATGAATCTTAGCAGAGTGAAAGATTGTCAGGGTTGGTTCAATTAGAGTGAACACATTCCTTGCCCTTTAGGCTCACCCCTAGTTACTAACATGAAGCATTATATATATTTAAGGAAACAGAATCCTGCTGAAGACGTAGCTGAGAGTCTTCTATAGTCCGACATGAAAGGAGACCATTGTGCAAAACCAGAAAGAAACAATCGGATAACTGATTCGCTCTATCGTTCACTGATGCATAGATAATAGCCTCGTGAGGAACGTCAGTCTGTCGCTTCACTTTAATATCCTAAAACCATCTTATTTGTTGAAAAAGAAATCATAATTCAATTTAATCACTAAATAGCCGGTAAGCCTCTCAATCAATAGTTCTTTTGACGGACTGGTTTGAGCATTAGACGTGCGAATGACAACTAAATCCAGAGTCATAATCTCTGCTGACAGAAAATCATAAATCCCCAACGTAACAATACTTTCAGGCAGCTATTTTACAAACACACTGCCTTCAACCATCTTTATTTGTTATTCTCTGCGCTGAAGCACTTAAAAAGTGAGTGTGCAGTAATGGACGGACTAGTTCCTGTGAGTTATGTAAGATAAATATGTGCGATGGAGAGACGCAGGAACACTACAAGCCTGAGGGCAGTATCTAATTGAATTGCATTTACTTCACTTGTCCAGGCCGTATGCCTGAGATACACAAGCACACACACTCAGGAAAAAAATCCGAACAGTTTTAACCGAATGGTGCGGTTATATATGAGGATGAAATGAATGCAATGGAGAAGGAGAGATAGATAGGGGAGATAGGCCTAGAGAAAGAGAGAGAAAGACAAAGAGAGAAATAATAGACGCTTCACACATATCCTGCTGCTTTATAAGGCCAATGACAGAGAAATGCCATAGAGGATGGAGTCCTGCTCCTGCAATGGCCTTTT
Organism: Hybognathus amarus; assembly: GCA_030378365.1. NCBI lineage: Eukaryota > Metazoa > Chordata > Actinopteri > Cypriniformes > Leuciscidae > Hybognathus > Hybognathus amarus. The sequence goes on from JAQIUQ010007474.1 coordinate 175,637, forward strand.
GGGAAATACCCTTGCTTCAGCTGTAAAGACTGAGGTTATTTGACATTTACACTCAGAGTCATTCAAACTGCACTTCTCTTCGCCATCAAGCTGTCTTTAAAATCCCTATTTCTGTTTTGAAGCAAAGCACAACACACTGAATTATTTCAGATATCATCACATGGCTATTTGAAGCATAATATTGTATCAACATCAACATATATATACATATACATATATATACATATACATATACATATATACATATATACATATATATATATATATTAGGGCTGTCAAACGATTAATCGCGATTAATCGCATCCAAAATAAAAGTTTGTGTTTACATAATATATATGGGTCTACTGTGTATGATTATTTTGTATATACATACATACACTCACATGCATGTATATTTAAGAAAAAAATTACATGTAAACATTATTTTGGATGCGATTAATCACGATGAATCATTTGACAGCCCTATATATATATATATATATATATATATATGTATATATGTATATGTATATGTATATGTGTATATATATATATACATATACATATACTGCTGATTTGGCAGTGGTCTCTTAATTTTTTCCATAGCTGTATATATTTATACATGTATATATATATATATATATATATATATATATATATATATACACGTATATACATATACATGTATACATATATATATATAGGGCTGTCAAATGATTAATCGTGATTAATCGCATTCCAAAATAATGTTTACATGTAATTTTTTTTCTTAAATATACATGCATGCGAGTGTATGTATGTATATACAAAATAATCATACACAGTAGACCCATATATATTATGTAAACACAAACTTTTATCTTGAGATGCGAATTAATCAGCGAATTAATCGTTGACAGCCTACATACATATATATATATATATATATATATATATATATATATATATATATATATATATATATATATATATATATATATCAGTGGCATGGGTTTGATTTTGAAATTGGTGGGCATGGGGACAACAATACATAAATATAATTTAAGCTTTGATCGAAAATATTGCTAGGGATTTATCAGTCTCAATGGATACGTCACTAGCTACATATTATACATAAATATACATACATATATATACATAAGGTAACCATTTTGTCAAGGTTATTATTATTATTATTATTTAATTTACATGGTCTCTGAAACTAAGCTTACATGTTGTTGTCGTCTCAGCAGCTTGAGTTAGGTTTTAGGTTTGTTTCACTGGGTTTCAGTGGCCTTGGGGCAACTAAACCATTAAGCTATTCAAAGGAGTTAATGCACCTAGAATGAGTCACTGCATTCCCTTACAAACTGTTCATCTGAGTTAACTTGACAAATGCACTTTGTGGTGGAGAACAAAGGATGATACAAGAGCATAGTGCACTCGTTTAACTTAATAATATGGCAGTATGCTTTACAAGAAAATACCATTTCAGTTTTGCCAACAAATTCAGATTTAATTTTTTTTTAATTCTAAAGTTTTTGCGAATATGTAGCTAAATAATATTTGTTTTGTATGATCTGCTTATGCTCCAGTGAAGGTTACACTGTAATAAAATTGCTGTAGTTATGCAGCAGTTTGCCAGTAACTTACTGTAGATTTAAATTGATGTATATTTACTGGCAACAGTTTGTTCAAAGTTAAATGAACATTAAACATTAACAAGTCTTTGTCTTTACAGAATAAAAACTAAAATAACAATCTAATGCAAAGCATTCTGGGAACCAGAAATCTTCATGAATCTTTTTCTGTTTTCCCTTCAGATTTTGGTTCCCAGAATGCTTTGTATGATGCTGTTATTTTTTGTTTTGTTCTGTAAAGATAAAGACTTGTTAATGTTTAATGTTCATTTAACTTTGAACAAACTCTTGCCAGTAAATAACAATAATTTAAATCTACAGTAGGTTACTGGCAAGTAGCTGCCAGTTTTACTGTAATTTCTACAGATCTTTACTGTAAAAACCTACAGTGTAGGTTTATGGGGGGGTCAAGCAAGGACCTTCATGCTTACTTTTTCCTAAAATTGCACAGTTCCGTATGATACAAATTCATATCGAAAATCGCCACATTGTAAAATAGTCACATTTTCCTGTGAGAATGTGAGGGTTGTGCTTGGTTGTGTTTCTTTGCAATTGTTGTGAAATTTACAGACTAAAAATTGTTTCTTAATGAACATATATAACACCCAGACTACACCAGACAACCAGTTTACTATATTTAACAATGTGCCCATCTTCATTTTTAGGATATTCAGTAATCAGACACTTGGTAGGTCATGAGAACATTTCAGAATACTACAATTTACAATATTTTACATGCAGAATGTACAATGTGTGCTATTTAAAATGGTAACATGATTACTTCTTGGGAAAGGGTAAGGTAACCACAATCAGTCAGCCAATAAATCTTTTACAACATAATAATTCTGTATCTGGTTGACCTGAACATAAAAAGCTTCACTTGGGAAAAAATCATCAGAGCCTCAGTTAAGTAATCCCATGACAAAAGTAAGGAAGAAATTCCAGGAACTGATTTTTTCTTCTTAAACCAACCACATCTAGGGGACAACAGAGTGTTAAAAAGAAATCATAACAAATAGAGAGGAAAAGATGGGGGAATGTAAACAAACACTGTTCGTTGAAACTACGAGAATGAAAAGCCTTAAGCTGTCCAATTACTATAAGGGTCAGAGCTTTAACCACACATGCTTTGTGTTGGATGACCTGTGAACGTCATGCCTCTACAGCCAAAATCAAATAAAACAATACCCACATTTCAGAGAAATCAGAGAAATTTCTCTAAGCACCGTTGATGGCCATTGTGATGTAAGGATGCGTAACCACAAACGTGCTTTTGACTAAACTGACTTGTGTGCGCACACACAAACACACCACCCAAAACCATCACCAGCACCACTTACTGTCTTTTGTGTTGGAGACAGTAACATAACAAAGCCTTGGCATACCTCTAACCTAACTAAACCTGGCTCTGATAAGCCTCAGGAGGTTTGGACTATAGTCTCTTCCAAGACGGTGTGTGTGGTCAGCTCTATTTCTATTTGTGGTCATGTATAACCACACATCTGTTCAAGAGACCATTTTCATCTGCGTGTGCTTGTCTGTGTTTCCATTCTTAATCTATCAAAATGGGTCTGTGGATATTGTTCTAATACTGTTTTGATCTGTTTGCTCTTTGTAATGGTTCCAATTTTTACTGTGGGATTTTTTTGTACTAACCAATTAGTATCAATTTGACACACAAACATAATAATAAATATGAATTGTAGGCTTGATAATAGTTCATGGAATCCACAACAATTGAAAAACAAAAACATACAAAAATGTATTGAATGAGGACCTTGGCTCACTATGCATTGGGACATTGATAGTGACATGTCGCTACTGGTATTTATGAACAAAAGCAGAATTGCTATTTTTCTAATATTAGTATTTCTGATGGTACATTGAGTCCATTATGGTACATTGGGATAAATACTTACATTTTGTTACATATAGCTGAAACATTTAAGCCTGCAAATTAAAGCTACAATATGTAACTTTAGTGGCCACAAGAGGGCGCCGTTTCCAACAATAACAAAGGCGAATGTATGTGACGCAGTAATGAGCTGAATGATGGGAACTTGCTGTCAAGCTGATGGATCTAATAATGTTTAAGGATTAGTGAAAACACTCATGTTTTTTAACATAAGTGGTATGAAGCAGGTCGCGATTGCTAATAAGATACATATATCACACGCGAGTCCCGGATATAAAGGAATAAGGAAATATCATCCTATTGAACTACACGCAAGTGCTGGATTAGTCACACAGGTCAGTTTATTAGATGAATTAAATTTGTGAGGGAAACGCAGCGCTGTTCCACTTGCAATAACGTTACGATACGAAACTGAGCAGCTTGATCAACATAAGAATAACATACTGACCATATTCTAGCATTTCATCATGTCAAGCTAACGTTATAACATTGATTTGTTTTATATACTTTTGCTCACCTGTCTAATAAAGCTGTAAAGTCGTGACTCGTGAAGTTCTGTCAGTGTCATGTCCAAATTAGTCACGGACGCTAGCTCTCTGTCGAGTGGAAGTCAGTCTCGGACGCTAGCTCTCGGCATCTCAGAAACATCACGCTGATATTGATCCTCATTCTAGTTCTCCTTGTTTGTCCCAAAGTCTGCTTGCCATGGTCTATAATTGAACGAAACAAGAACTGGGTGCCGCCAAACGTTACTCACAATGCAGTTGTCCGCGTCTGTTGCCATGGTTAAGTCATGGCTATGGCAATACGAGCGGAAACGAGGATAGCCGAGGATAGCGCGGATATTGCGTCATTTACAGGCGACATTTTTTCCGGACGGCCACTTATTTATAATTGGAATTTCTCTGAAATAAAAGAACTTTGGAGACTTTTGGGATATTGTAATTACACAACTGCAGGAAATATATCACACTGTGCAAGTGATTTTTGGATATTTTATTACAAAATCCTTACATATTGGACCTTTAATTATAAATGTTAGATAGAATATTTTCATTACCTGTCTAGAGATGCGTTTATGTTAAAATAATTTAAAAACGTTTTGTTTTTTAAAACATCTATTGCGTGCCATTATGTGTGAGGAGTTGGCTCATGTTATTTATGTTTCATGCTTCAGAACTTGCGTTGACAGCTGCATCCGAAATCACATACTTTATATAGCAGGCGAAAAACAGCAATGTGACAAAAGAAGTATGTATTTATAACTTTATAAGACTATATAATCACTGACTTACAGTTTTCGTACGAAAGTCTGGCAGAAGAGTGAACTCTGACCCGACGTATGACGTAGGATGTAGGAAGCTTATGGCTTCACCCCAGGAGCAGATTACTCTTACACAGCAAAATCCCCTTAAAAGTGTGAATTATATGAACTCTGAGCAGAGTGTTAAATTAAATGAGATAATTAAGTGAATCATTGAGTGATGATTGAGCATTATTGAAGACACCTGATGTTAACAAGCAGAATCACTGAAGGAGAAAACCAGATTTTTTAAGTCACCATTATTGTGATTAGTGTTTGCTTTAGTTGGACTCTTGACCCTTAATTCATTAATTTTAGATTTAGTTTGGCTGCAATGCATGACCTATAACAGTAAAAAAAATAGAAAAGGTGATCTGATGGTGATGGTTGTGTTTTAACATAATCAGTATTTCACAATTATTTGACCTGAATCTCTGAATTCATATAGAACCTAATTTCTGAGTTAGGTTTACTTTATGTAATAATTATAGCAGCAGTGACCTTGTACAGTATAATTTTTGTAACGTTTACGAATGTATTCAAAATAATTTCAAAAAAAGTTTCACTTAGACAATTTTTTACTTTTCTTCAATTTTTTTAAGATACACAGACATCAATAATTTGCCTCTGAATCTCAACAATGGTGACAATTATAATGTTGCAGTGCAATCTGGGTGCCACCAATCAAAACTCATTCATGGCTCCCATCATGCATTGCTGCATGAATAAATAATGAGCTTTTGTTCAGAGGTGATCTGTTTGTCACCATTGCTGAGATTAATACGCTAATTCTTGATGTCTGTGTGTGCCAACATAAAATACTTTTTGGAGATTTTTTTATTTGATCGTAAGGATTTCATTGAAAAGGCTAAAAATGGTATGTTCTAAAATGAATGTGCTGCTAAAAGCCATAAGGTAAATTTAACACTCTCAGTGTTAAATTAACACTGGGGATTTTGCTTTGTATGATGGATGCGCTTTTTGGAGCTTCAAAAACTCAAAGCTCTATTCACTCCCATTATAAAGCTTAGAAGATCCAGAACTAACCCTTTAAAGTACATCTAAATCCCAAAATTGTCAGTCCACTTTTAGCTGCAGCCCCATTTGCTACTTCAGTCAATCTGAGACACGTGCACTGCAAATGTTTTGTGAAACTTCACCTGATCTCCAAACAGTGTAATCTTTATATTCATATTGTACAAACAGGAATTTTCTAAAAAATCCTTCTTTGATCAGTTCTTCAAAGCAAAGGCCCATATATATGAGTGTTGGCACCTAGTGGACCAACATATTAGTGCAAACAAATGCGCAGAATTCAGAGGGATTTTACAGAGTAGGAGCCGATCGTACAGGAACAGAAAAGGGGATTCTAAAATGCGTTGCGTGTGTATTTACCAACAATTAAAAAATAGTGCAGTGAATTTGTATTTGTGTGTTTTGCACATACTGGACTGAGTATATTAGCATTAGCTCTGCATCAGAGCTCAGCTGGACTTTCACTGAAGCTGAGAGAGGGAGACTGCGGACCCAGTAGAGAGAGACAGAGAAGGCCCATGTAATTACTGCCACTGAGCAGAAGGACTCAATTGAAGACGACACTGGACCTTTATTTCTAAATCAAATGCTGTTTTTGCAAATTATGCTGGTTTGGCTGAACACAATGAATCAAACCCATTGAGACTTAAATCATTCACAAAGTGCAAAGGGCTTGCCTTCTGCAAACTCTAACCTGAACAATGGCCACTTTTCTTTTCTTTTCTCTTTTTAAACAGGGTGGGGAGAGAGCTTTCGGGCGTTGAACAAATCGTGTCTGAGTGACTGGAGTTAGGAAAGCTATGATGTGAGGAATTCAGGGCTCAGCTCCAGATTGTGCTTGTACAAAGAATAATGTTTTGCTCAGGAAGATTTAAAAAAGAAAACAATTGACACGTAATAGTTGATATACATATCCAAAACTTACACATAGTGTATATTTAATTAACACATTTAATGATATCAAATTCAACAATATTAAAAAAATACAGTAATTTACATTTTAATTTCAACATCTCAATCAAATCCATTTTCTTGTGAGTTATTGCTTAATTTTGTTTATTATAATAATAAATTGCTGGTGGTCAGGTTTATGTTTTGTTTTGGTTTAGTTTTGTTCATTTCCTGTCTTCAAGCTGTGTCCGAAATCACCAGCTATAACTGTCAAATTGTTCTTAAAATAAAAAAAAAGTTGAAATTTGTTCTGAGCAGCATCATCCGCTCTAAAATCTGGCCTGGTCTTCCTGTAACAACTCACTGACTGCACGTTGCATCCGGCCGAGAATGACCATGACTTTTCGGGGGCCCAATTGACCCTTCGCTAAGCCACGCCCGAAAAGCAGTCACTGGCCAATCGTGTCTTAGCAACCGTAACTATGCGCGGGAGGTCTGGCAAGCTTTCGAGCGAGGGAAACATGCTGAAGCATTGTGCGTATGGATTGTGCAAATCTGATACCGGTATCCTAAAAGTTTAGACGTGGGAGAGGAATAGTTTTCCTTCCAGAAAATCTAAAAGCCAAGGGGAGAAATGATGGGCGTGATCAAGCAGTGTGGGAGACCCACTACCGGTAAATGTCGACATGATAAACAAAACACCTAACGTTTATTGCATGGAAATATTGATGGTTCTTTGGTCATAATGATATAACGTAAACTAAGACGATTAAAGACAAGACAAAGGCTCACTGACATACTTTAAAATATATTTCAGCATTTTGTTAATCGACGTCCTACTAACGTTACCCCTGACTAAGTTACTTTAACCCAATCCGATGTCTCTCTCAGTATTAGTTTTGTTCCACAAGATTTATGGATAAACTGTTTGATTTATAATTATTAGGATTTCCACATACCCTGCTGTGCATGAACATAGCTGTTCCTCAATTTGTGTTTCCCATTTGAATGGTCAGCATATGAGGCGGTCGCTGCTTGCGCTGGGACAATAACGTTAGGCTTTAGCTTCAATTTTTAAGAAATTATTCTATAATCGGTTGCATATTATGTCGTGAATATATCCCTTGAATGCAATACTGCAGTCCCTTTTGTCTCGCTCTCTCAGATATTTCACTTTTTCGCCGAAAATGACTAATTATCTCATTGGGAATGTCTGACACCGGTGCAGACACACTGTAATAGATTTGCCAGCCACGAAAGCTTGACAGGCGTAGCAACAGTAACTAGGGAGGGTGGGGCTTAGCGAAGGGTCAATTGTAGAGTTGTTCCGCGTCAGTTGTTGCAATCTCAAGATTTCCCTTCTTTGCAGCTTGATTATGACGCTTTTTCTCCAATCTTGCGGCATGACAGACTCATCCCAGCAGGCATTAAGGAGAGTTGTAAGGGCTTCGACAAAGGCTTGGTCCCCATGTTTGGGCATTTCTGGGTGATATCTCGTCCAGTTTACAATATCTGGAAAGCCACGATCGCTGCCATGGTCTCTGAATGTCAACATTGGTTCCAGTTGGTTTAGACTTTCACCAAAGTGCTCGATCCAGTGTTGTTCTTGTTCCTCGACTGTTGGAGACAGCCATCCTTGTTCTTGATCGGCACGCCTTAGCTGCTGAATTCATCTGGGGTGCGCTTCCCAAAAGCATCGTCAGCCAACTATGGTTGCAAGTTGGTCGCGATTTCCATTTAACTCTATCTGTAACGACGGAAACTCGCGACCATAGTTGGCTAACGATGCTTTCGGGAAACACACCCCTACTTAGGGCGTGTGCAATCAGATACAGCATCTTTGTGTCATTTTGGTTGGCAACTTCTTGTGCTTCTTTTCTTTTACCATCAATCTATTCGCTATTGTCTCGCCGACAGCTTTGTTTGACCATCCGATCTGCCGCCTAGTAGTTCTCTTCAGCAGCTTGAAGGGCAGGTTCAGTTGAGACTTGATCCCAAACTTGTTTCAGTCATCCCCCGTATCAATGAGGTCCCATGTCCGATCCTGGATCCAGCGTTCTTTGTATGTGCCCTTTTACTGGCCAATCGTGACCTCAGCACTTTCGACGACCGCAATCCAAAAACTATGTTCCTCGATGTTCACTGTCGTCAAACTGGGCGAGGGAGTTTAAATGATTTCTAAGCTCTAGCTGAAACTAACGGGCGATGGCTGGGTCCTTCATTTTGGCAACGTTGAACAGTCGTGGTTGTTGTGGATGGGCAAACGGTCGCTTAAGGAGGAGATGACATTTGGCAAGCAGGAGATGATGGTCCTATGCAATATCCACTCCTCGACGACACTTAACATTGAGTAGCAATGTACGCCAGTGCTTATTGATGCACACAAAATAAATTCTCTTTATGGATGCGTTTGTGGTCAAAGAAGGTTTTGCCAACACAAAGATTATAGATCCCAGCCACTGAACCTCCGAAATCCAAGGATATGAAGCTGGTAGTTGTAAAATCGCTGAAGCAGTTGGATGAGTTTGAAAGGCTAGTAAATGTTTCTTACATTCCATGTCACTATTCGAGTAATTGATTTCATGCCGAAAAAGGGACCATACATCAGACGGCTGCAGGGCATTTTTCCAACATCATCATCACATTCATCCAACGGGGTAGGGACGCTAACCCCGCGCTGAACCCTTCAGCTTATTCGGACTTGGGATCGGCACTGTGAGTTGGCGGAGCTATACCCTTAAATAGGGCACTATTTTAGGGGACAGCCATTTGTAGTGGTGTCCATAACCAAAGTGAATGTTATCGAGTGCACTCATTCACACACATCCCCCTCCAGATCCCCCACCCTCCCTCCTCCGGACTTGTTTTTGTTATGGCACAAGGAGGAGGGGGTTTAATGTCAGGTTTATGCTCTGTATTGGCTTAGTTTTGTGCTCCCAGTTTCTATGTTCATTTCCTATCTTTCCTACCCTGAGCTGTGTTCGAAATTCGCCCCATAACCTCATTCACTATTCCCTACATTACTCCACAAATGTAGTCCACTTAAAGGAATTAATTTAAACAAGTGAGCAAATTCAGACACTGAATACGCCAGAAGGACTCCTGCATTTGCATAGTTTGTGCTGACGGTTTAATAATCATTTAAAACTTTGCAAACTGGCAGCTCCAGGAGTCATGAAGGACAATTTATCTTTATCTATGATGGATAATAGCACGACATAAACCTTAACTAAACAATTTGATAATCAATTAAAATGGAAATTCTACCTGTATGATATTATGCAATATCCACATTGGACCGGCAAATGGAAGAATGGATGGTTCAGCTGCGGGCCCCATCTTCAGGTGAGACATGCATATTCATTCGGATTTCGGACACAGCCCTGGTTTCCTAGTGTGTGCCTAGTATTTGTATAGTAAATATAGTAAATCCTAGTATTTGTTAACATAACTTATTGTGACCCCACCCTGATTCTCACGACCAATCTGTACGAATTCGTACGAGTGATTAAAAAGTGACTAATTTGTATTAATTCATACGACCTCACTCGTACAATTTGTCTAAACCCACGTGATGGTTGGGTTTAGGGCGGGGTCAGGGGTAGGTAATTCGTATCGAATTCATACGAATTGGCCAATTCGTAAAAAATATGTACGATTTAGCAAAAATCATACTAATTCGTACGAGAGAGGTCTTATGAATTGTTACGAATTAGCCACCTCGTAAAATTTGTACAAATTCCCATGAGATTGGGTTGTGTGACCACCTGCCACTTGTTAACGCGCTCATTTTGTCCTGTCTATATAACCCGTTTAGTTCAGTCTCCTGTCGGTTCTTGTTGACTCTACATGTGATTTTCTGTTCTAATGCCTGTGTGTTTGATCTATTTTGGTTTATTATTAAAATACAAATTCTTGGAATTTGATATTCTCCTTCATTTGATTAAACCACAATGTTACAGTGGTTTCTGTGTTAATTTTATTAATGTATGTCTGCAATATTTTTTGCTTTATGTTAACCTCATATACAAAAAGAGAAATTACTTTTTATACATGTAAGTGATTTCAAATACATTATGCATATTGCATTACTGGCCTATAACTCAAAAGATCCACTGAGCTGTATTGAGGTCTGACTTCCTACCTATGAGCAAACAGACGTTAATTCAACATGGCAGCCGTGGGTTGGCCTCTCCAACTTTCTCAGCCTCCCCAAGTAATTGGTGACCCCTGAACTCTGGCTCACATGGGGGAGCAATGTGTGTGTGTGTGAGAAGAGAGAAAGAGAGAGAGATTTTGAGCTCTGTTTAACAGTCATACACAGCTTCTTCATTAGCAGACATAAGCAATCTATAACTTTACTTTGATATCATTAAACATGTAATCAAATTTCAACAAATTCTAAAGTTTGCTATTACTAGGTCATTAACTAATTTGTTTTGTTGATTTGTAGTGTTAAATGGATACTCCACCATTTTTTCATTTTAAACTATGTTATTCCCTTAACTAGATGAGTCAATACCTCTCTCGTCTCAGTGTGTGCGCTAAATCCACTGAATTTTACATCTGGTCGCATGTGCGACCAGTAAAATTTGCCACACGTTAAACGCATGGTTAAATGTGGAAGGGGCGCGTCAATGAATCCCGAATGAGTGAGTGTGACAAGAATAGGGAGTGCGCATAAACGTCTGTGGGAAGGAGTTGGAGACAAATATCACAGCTGCTATGTGCGTCTGAGCAATGAGCGATCTATTGACTCTTTACCGAGCAGCGAATGCAAACAAAATGAAAGTGGAACGAAAATATGCTACTCATTTATGCTTCACGGACCGTTTATTAAGTTCGGACCAACGTTATTTTCACTCCTTAATGTTTTTTAATTAATACTAAGACATTATGAATGATAATAACTAAAGTTAATTTCATCTACACCTTAATTTAAGCTTAGTGATTTATTATCAGCCCCAGTGCTACCAGATTTTTTTGGAGGGGGTGGGGGACGCCCAACATTCAACCCGAAAATAGTCATATAACCATTGCAATAACTCTGAAGCTATTCAGTTAAGGTAACAAATAAAAATATACAAAATAAAAAATAAATAAATAAAAATAAAAAACTGCATAGTGCTGCTTTAATATGAAAAATCAGTGGAGTATCCCTTTAAGCTGACAACAACCTGTTAAGACACTTTCCATGAACAGAGAACAAAATATGGTATGAAACTGAAATACTAAATTCAAATATATAAATAAATACACAAAAGATGTACTTGAAAATACTGTTTAAAAACTTAAATGATGTTGTTATATAACTCACTTTCATTCACTATTTCACATTAGCTGGATTCGCTGTAAGATACCAATGACAAATCTATGTTTAAGTACATTGCACTACATTGCAATACACTAAACAATTTATGTGAATAGTATTTTACTGTAATATTTACAATAAGATACTGTACGCAAAATGTGTATACAGTAAATTACTGTAAGCTGCAAAGGATTGTGGGAAAATGGTCACTACTGTAATTCTTTTCTTAAATCTATTTACATTATAACCTTAAGAAAAACTGACCAATGGCAAGGAAGATTTTTTTTACTGTTTGGTGGAAGTGGTGGTAAAAGAACAAAAGATAAATAAAGGTGTACCCGGTAACTCAACAAAAAGACTTCTCTCTTATATATGAAAACTTTAGTTAAATAGAAAAATATAACTTTTGGATGTTACGTGGCCTCTTAACCTCAGGAGGTCATACATAATTAAATAAAAATTATATAGATATGCCATTTTATTTTCTCTTTACCTTAGGTTTGCAATTTTAGAGGTGAGCAAATTTGGAAAATGTCTAAATATAGTTCAATCAATAAACATTGATTTGTTTAGCTTAAAAGTTTTGTGTATGAAACTTCACACCATGGAGTAAATGTAAATAACCATATGAAGGCCTACTGTATGTCATTGACAGAAAAAATGGACAAGAAACCAAAAATCCAAAGAAATATGTAAAAGCTCTGTGATCTTTATCAAAAAGGTGTTGTTTTCTTCACAGACACTGAAGCAGCATGGCTTCATTCTTGTGATAGAGTAATAAACTACTAAATTTACTGTTGTGATTTAAAAACAAATTGTAAGTGTATCTGATGTTAACACAAGCACTGAATTTAGCTAACGCTGGCACTGTGATGCCACTCTAAAGTAGAATAAAGTCTGTGCTTGTCAGAGTTTGGTATTTCATGTTCAAATAAAACTAGAAAAAAAAGAGCAGAATGTTAATCAATTTAAAATGTAATATTTCATTTAAATTAGAATCTATAGAATTTATATTGCATCAAGAATACTTGCTCCCCACTTTAAACTTTTGCACATTTATTTTTTCATAATATACATGTATAAAACTAACTGTTAAACAGAGTTAATGAATTTTTTTTTCTTTTTTATTTACCTATTACTTGCACAAACTATTGTTTAGGAATTATTTTGCTATGTATCTGACCAATTCTTTTTTTTTTTTTTTTTTTAGAGGAAGGAATGTTAGATGCAGATACATGGAAAACTTGGGTGTGGATATTGTCTTACTTCATCATGCAATGATACAATCATGCGCGCAGGGCATGGTAACTTTCTTAAAGCAAACAACAGTTCATATCACATACCGTCCAGCTGACTGATTTCAGAGCTCCACTGTTGTTTTCTCTATAGGTGCACCAACTACTGAGTTCAACAGAGAGTGAATGACAGGAACAGTGCCATTGTCTGTCAGACTTTAGCATAAGCAAGTTAGTGCTGATCTGTCTGAGCTGCTTATAGTGCGCTGACACTCTCACTGTCGCTTTATGCTGTACAAATCAATTTGTCTCCACTGATGGAAAATAATTGCAAAGCAAACAAATTATCTCTGCCACATTGAGCACACCTCACCGCCGGGAGAGAGAGAAAGAAGAAAGAAGGCCAAGAGAGCTCTTTTACATGGATGCATAGGCCTAAAACACGGATTCCACGCTGACATGTTCCAACTGAAGCTGCATTGTTTATGTACTGTGCCTCCAATTATACAGTGGGGAAAAGAATCTGGGAAAGAGGTTGAGATTCACGTCAAACGGATGGGAAAATAAAATGGGAAAGATGAAAGAGGTTCATCTTAAATTGGAGACATCAGAAAACATTAAAAAAATCATGATATCCTTGTTATATAGTATGCTAAAGATGATATAAAAAAATAGTTACTAGTTGCAATAGTAATCAAGGAGTACAGTATACAGCTTTGATCTTGTGCCTGTTGATACATTTCTCGTTGAGTAAAATTTTCCAGAATCAAAACAATTTGTTTTTAAATCAAAATTATTTTACTAAATCTTTTTTATTAACTAGAACAAGGGTTTATGTGAGGGGAAAGTCATATGATGAATTTTTTAAAAGCTGTTAAAACTGTTAAAAGTAGGCCAAAGCAACAAAGATGTGTATGGGTGATTCTTCAACTATGGTACTTTTTGAGCTAGACAGTTTCAGAAAATAAAAACATTTCCAAAAAACAGTTTTTTAGTATCAGTTGGTTTCTCAATCTGTCTAGAAACCTTCCCTGAGTTGGGTGCGATGATTTGTATTGAATAGTATATATATATATTTTGGCATTTTTATCTGACAGCCCAAGAAAACACCCAAGTTCTCTTATTTACCAACAATATTGTAGCAATAATAAATAATAAAATATTTCTCACTACCTTAACTTAATTAATTGTATGTTTTTTTGTTTTTATATTAATGTTTTAGTATTATAGCCCAAAATAATTTGCTGTTTAGCACGAACAATGTCATTTCCACCACAACCTGTCTTTACCACCACAATGAACACCGTGGTGGAAATGACTGTGGCGGAAATGACATTTCCCCCTTTTCCTCTAAAATATCATGCTATGTTAGCCTGTTAATATTAGTTTTACAGTTAGCATTTAATATACACAAATTACACATTATTAAATTAATTTTATCCAGTTATTTTTACGTCCATGTGAAATATGAGCCGTTTGGAAATGACGGCCAATAAACATATTCTCAGTTTTAGTCATATTTACCTTGATTTTTCTTCTTTTCATTACCCCCTAAAGAGGTCACCCTTTCACCCAGCCATGTGTTCACTGTGGAGTTTCTATTGCTATGGTTACTAAGTATTCAAACCTAAAACAATGATCCCAGGATTCTATTTTGTACAGTGTGGCGGAAATGACAGTGAACCCAAGGGACAAGGGTTCTACTTATGAAAAATATAAGAAAGTGTGAATAAATATTGCAATATATAATATGTATAATTGAAATAGACATTATTTTATAATTTTATTAACATTATCAACATCTACATTATTTAAATATTTAATTTAGAATTAAGCGAGGTTGAAGGTACAAAGTCTGGCTTAGGGACAGGGGAAAACAGTAAAAATCATGCATAAAAGGCTTCATATTATATAATAAAAAGAATGATTGAACCATGATAATTTTTTTTATAAGTTCCCCTTAGGGTGAAGTAAGTCTGACAAAAACAAAAAAGAATAAATGTTTTTTAGATTTTATTATTTCATCCAGGGACAAGAAAAGTACCATATAGTTAAAGAATCACCCGTTTATATTATGTACCAAATCTTGACCAGCATATGAAGTTACGCATTTTCTAAGCCCAACCGTGCAAAATATAGCAAAAATATGTGGAATAAAATCTTACCGGCTGTTCAGAAAGTTGCAGTGTGTTTCTAAGTTGTGAATGTGTCTTTGTTTTGGTCTGATGGCAATAATTCAGAGGTAAAGTACACAGTCTATGTAGTCCTAAGGGTTTGTTAGCAGACTATAACTAAAGACCACTGAAGATGTACTGGCTGCAAGAAAGACATGCATAGCCAAGAGTGCAGAACTTGACAAGGCCGTGTGAAAAGGCACTTACAGCGGCGCCTTTGCTGTGATACTTTGACCCCACTCTGCTTATTCTTCAGGCTAATGTGTCAAAATGATTTGCTGCAATAAAGACAACCTGTGTGATATGCATCCGGGGCACTTACAGAAGCGAGTTATGATATTTGCTGCATGTAAATTCCATCAGCTCATGTGTTTGGAGCTTGTGAATGCAATCGTATTACAGGCCATTAGAGACTTTCTTTACAAAGCCACTGGGACAGACACCTGCTGAACTGTAAAGAATACTACTGCAGCTGCAGTGTTATGACATCAATTGTAATTTACCATAGGCTATGCTGACAGCAAATTATATTGCCTTATACTGTGCTCTCAACATGTCTTATTTGGTGAATATAGGTGTAATATTCAGCAATGACACTGAGATAATAAAGCCTACTGTATTTAAAACTGACTATACTTTATGGTTGCATTACTACATCTTTAAATTGAATGTGACACTGGATTAACCCCTGCCACCAGTTCATTTATGGGTCAATTGTAAAGTGGTTTGAAGGCAAATGGAGAGTTGTTGTGCTAAATCTGAGCAAACATTGCTGAGAACGGAGACAGATGCACTATTACAATTTCCTTGGATTTCCTCTTGGATTTTACACAACAACCAGGTTCAAGAGCAAACTCAAAACAGAAATTTAAGTAATATAAATCTATATCTATCTATCTATCTATCTATCTATCTATCTATCTATCTATCTATCATCTATCTATCTATCTTGAATACTCTGTTCTGTCAAAAATCATAATATATTTATAATATATTTTCTATTTTCATTTTTAAAAAACGGATTTCACAGCAACCAAAATTTATTTAAATCAAAACTAGTCTGTTGCCTACTACCTAAAGTTAGCTAGATAGAGCCGATTCGTCATTATATTGACTTTGTTGCCATCTAGAGGCTCAAGAAAGCACTGTAGCCTCCTAACTGCATAAAGCATTTTTACCAAGATTTTGCATATTACTAAACTTTTATAAAAAGATTGACAATAGGTGAAAAAAATATATTATAACAGAATAACATTATGCTGTATATACCCTACATTGTATGAACTACATCAGTGTTTTAATGGTATTCCTTGAATTGCACAATTTAATCCTAAAACCGTATTCTGGACAAATGTGGGCAAAATAATTTTGATTTATTTTTAAAAAATACTTCCCTTGATCTGAGCGGTATAAGACTTGGCTACTTTTCCTAAGTTTGCCTCCTGAACACACACACACACTTTTTTGACTCAATTCTACGATGTTAAGTGGGTGAAAAAAAACCCTCCTTAATCATGTATTTGGGTCAAAAATGGGCACCCATAGAAATGAATGGGGAAAACTGTAATTTAGAGCATTCTAAAATAAGCCAAAATAAGACACAAAGTCACTTCAACTTTAGGTTTTAGCTCTAAGAACTTATTGGAATGATATTTGAATGTAGTTTAAAAAAAATAAAAGTACATAGTAATTAATTTACATAGAAATAATTTACATAGAAAATATGGTACTTTTTGAAGTAAATAAATTCAAAAATACCCCCAAAATAAAAAAAGACCATAAATGGATAAACAAAACTTTATCGAAGACAGTGATAACATTTATAATAAATAAAAATTAGGATCACACCTGAGTCCTCTGTGCCCACATCTGTCCACAACTACAGCATTAAGGGCTATAAAGTGAATACGGTTTGAGGGCTAAAATTAATAGTTTACTCAAAATTAGGGCTGTCAATTGATTAATCACGATTATCACATCCAAAAAAAAAAGTTTGTGTTTACATAATATATGTGGGTACACTGTGTATAATTATTTTGTGTGTGTATATATATATATATATATATATATATATATATATATATATATATATATATATATATATATATATATATATATACACATACATGTAGCCTATATTTAAGAAAAAAATATTATTTATACATAAAATGTTTAAATTTTTATATAATATAAATTATATATAAATCTATATACAGTATACATCAAAATATTTCTTAAATATATACAAGCATGTGTGCATTTATAGCCTGACTTCGTCATACTCATTTTCTATTGAGAATATGAGTCTGAGTACCGCTCCAATTAAAGGTTCTCTTAAGCGATCCTGGGTGTTGACATTCGGAATATTTTCAAACAAATCGGAGGCTAGCTAGACCCTCCCTCCTCCGCATCTCATCTCCTCCCCCTCCCTTCCGTGCTTCCTGAAATAATTGTGAACGTGAATTGTGTGGGTTTGGCGAACATAAGCGTCAATTTAGAAGAAAAAATAATAATTTAACGTTACCCACCTGTCCAGCAAAAACAGAGCAACCTGAATGTCGGACTGGAAGCCCTTCTGCCGCCGGAGTTCTCGCCATCGTTCAAAAGCTTTACCGATGTAAATTCGGAACTTCACACGTTCTTTATCCGATTCCTTCTTCTTTTTAATTTGTTCATCAGAACGTCGTCTCTTTGGTCGTGTGTCTGTCATTTTTAAAACTTCCCTCTGACGCTTCTCTCTCCTTCAAACACACACTTCATGTGCACGCGCACTAACCCCCCAGACCCACCCTCAAATACTTCTTGCCAGTGATTGGCTGGAACACTGTTTGTTAGGTTTCGTGGTCCGGGTGAGACATGATTGTTTTTGTTGCCGTTTGTGGAGCCTGTGGTGTCTACAGAGACCGCGTTTTTTTACAGTGTGTTTAGGGGACAGGCAGCTAGCCGATAGTGAGGAGACGTTTGCTGTATGTGACAAAAAAATGTATGGCCCCACATCGCTTAGAGAACCTTTAAGCTTTGATTATGAGGCTGTGTCGTAACCAAACCAGGAAAAACAACAACTCTGCACTCAATTGGATAGTCGGTAGACCTACAACCAATCAGAGCAACGCAGTAAGTCAACTCCTTTGCATAGCGCAGTTTTCAACTACAGAACTTACTTATTTTAGAAGTTAAATAACGAATGTTGCTTCTTTTACTTACTTCTCAATGAGTGCGACCAAAGCAGAAACCACAACGACCACAGGCTTTTCATTACACATCTTCTTAGTGACCATCGGAGCCAGCTGATAAGTTACACTTTTCCCGAATCATGTGGGAAGGACGGCAAAATATCTTTCCGATCGACAAATGCCTTGATTGCAGTTCTCTGTTTGTCTATTAAAATTAATGCGCTGTCGATTTATTTTACAACAGACGCGACAGCGGAACGCTGATAACGTGATGATTACTTGCAGATCAATCTGTCCATCATCGTATAAAGCCCGCCCTGGCAATTTGATTGGCGCGAACATAGAGGATTATCACGCTTCCGTGTTTCATGGGCGGGATTTGTCAACTTTGTGCATGTCCACTTCCGACGCAGTTCAACAATGCCTGAGACGAATGCTATTTATGTCACTGCTCTGTTCCACTTTGTAAATCTAACCAACAACGCCAACCCTACTTAAGTTTTCATGGATTCCCGAACTGAATTGAGTATAAGGAAGAAGTGGATTAAAACTTTAAAATAAAACAAGGTAGCGCGTTTGTTTGCAGCTGGCAGTTTAGTGAATCAGACAAATTTACCAGGGATGCTGTATAAATAAACTTAGTGTAGTCCTTCATCAGTTCCAAGGGGTAATCCATCAGCCGGACGCTGAAGCTGCCTCAAGGGGCCGCCATTGTAGCGGACTATCTCCTGCTGTTAGCATCCCATTGACTCCCATTCATTTAGGCGTCACTTTGACAGCGAATAACTTTACATCTGAGGCGTCCAAAGACTCCATTTATCCATTATTTATTTCTAAAGAAACACGACAATGTATAAAAGGCTCCATTACATTGTATGTTACGTTATGGCCCCGTAGAAGCCGTTTTTGTAAAAATAGGCTAAAAATTGCGTCATAACCATTCAACTGTCCGTCGTGCAGTGGAGAAATTACCGTATACACAGGAGGAGCAGCTCGCACAGCCTTGCAGGCAATCTTTTACTGTCTTAAAGTCAGCCCATGGCATAGATAGAAGCAAAATGACAAAATAATTAATCAGAATACTTACAAAAAGTTACTCCAGGTCGCGCTTCACCGTCTCTGTGCACGATTAAAATTTATGTAGGCACAGCTACTAGACGATTTACAACTGTCAGTCAGATTGCTCACGTGACATCTACGTCGTTGAGCCTGCGCAGAACGCTCGACTATCAGGAAGTGAGTGCCCATGTTGAGCTTCAGCTCTCTCCGTTGAAATCAACGGGGTCGCTGTGTCCATTTATTTTACTGTCTATGATCAGTTCACCAGCAAGATCGGTAATACAACGGAAGTGGCAGTGCACAAAGATCGCTGAATCCGGAAGTACTGCGTATCAGCGTGATAATCCCCTATTGTTTGCCTGATCATAATTACTCCTCAATGGTATTCAGTCCAGACCGAACTTCCCGTCCAAAAAAATGTTGTGGGCGGAGTTCGGGCTGGCATCCAGGCTAGTGCATTTATATATATATATATAAAATAATTATACACAGTGCACCCACATATATTATGTAAACAAAAACTTTTATTTTGGATGTGATTAATCATGATTAATCATTTGACAGCCCTACTCAAAATTAAAATGTATACTCACCATTATTTTTTTAGTATGACTATGCCTTAAATGATCTCTCTTTTTATCAGCTTATTGTGGTCCACATTGTAGGTATCTTCTTAAACTCTAATGTACATCGAATTATAGAATGAAAAAGATAATAGTCAGAAATTGCACAGAAGTTTGTTTTTATTTATCTTGCACACTTGATGTTCAGTCCATGTCCATTTATTTAAAACATGTCATGGCTAATTAAAACAGTAATACTTTTTTAACATTTTAATGACACCCTAAAAAGTCATGCACTGAACATCCTTAATGTGCTAGAAAAAGATGAATATATGCCCTGATAACAGATAACACACTGCAAAAGCCACAGCAATGCTATCATTTACTATATGCAATGCTATCCATCCCATGTCTAGCTGCCAAACTTTATCAGAATAAGCTGTTTATAGCTGCATTTAGGGAATTTGATCTCAAGCTGAACAAAAAATCAAAGAGAATATAAAAGCAAAAAATACTTCCTCTTAGTTTTACAGGTGAATTCCGTTACGACACCAGTCTGATATACACTAACTGGTCAAGAGTTTGGAATAATTAAGGTATTTTTTTAAATGTTTTTGAATAAAAACCAAATAAAAATCTTATGCTCACCAAGGCTGCATTTAACTTTATGTCTTATAAATCTTACAAATCATTATAACATATTGATTTGGTGCTCAAGAAACATTTCTTATTATTATCAATGTTAAAAACAGTTTTTGATATATCAAGTTTCATGGAAATTGTTACACACTACCATTCAAAAGTTTGGGGAAGGTCACAAAAAATTACTTTTATTCAGCAAGGATGCAAAACTAATCAAAAGTAACAGTAAAAGACGTTTATAATGTTACAAAAGATTTATATTTCAAATAAATGCTGTTCTTTTTAACTTTTATTAATCAAAGAATCCTGAATATAGATCACAGTTTCCACAAAAATATATATATTTAAAAAAAATGTTTCCAACATTGATAATAATAACCATTATTAATAACTAAGTACCATAACAAATCAGCAAATTTGAATAATTTATGAAGGATCATGTGACAATAAATGCAAAATAAAATAAATGCAGCCTCACTGAGCATAAGAGATATCTTTCAAAAACATAAAAAAAAATGTTTATCCAAAATAATTATCCAAAGTTTGACTTTACTAAAGAAGTAATGCTTCACTATTCCCAGTTAGCTGCTCATCTATAGCATGTGGTTAATGCCACCATCGTGATGGCTTGGGTGCAAAAAGTTAGGGATCAGGTCTCTCTCCAAGGGTGTCCTGACGGTCCCTAGTAATTCCTCAGGAGCCAGGTAGGCGCAGATATGCCTAACTGACTAAAATAAGCCCACCACCAGGGCTTCTCAGTCTCTCCTCCCGCTCTCTCCCAGCTCCCGCTGGCTATACTGCTCAAACTGATTAAAGGGGTCAAAACGCTCATAATTGTCCAGCTCAGGGATGTTAAAGTAGTCAAGAGAGGGTTCGTGGGGCTTTCTTCAGCACAAAGTCTCACTCTGCCCACCTGCATGTTCTTTGGAAGGTTAATGCGCTTAGATACTTTGGAGTAGCCAGTGGCAGCTGCAGTCACAATGTGAACACCTGGATTCAACAATCTCCAGTAATCACCATCCTCAGCTGAAGAGAGAGACAGAGGCTACATCAGCACTCATTTACAACTGCATTATTCATTTCAGGTCAATGCAAAGGAACACAAGTGGTTTGTAAAAGTGTGTTGAAGGTTGCATTAGGACTTTACTATAAGTTTTTACCTGTAGTGATATCATGTCGCATCCCTCTAACAGATATTGTTGCTCCTTTGATGCCATTTCCATGTTCATCCTTTACAATGCCCTTTATACCTCTGTGGACCTGCAAGTAAAAGCTCAGAATGATGAAGTTGATATTTAGCTTATCTGATGCCATAGAGCCATTTAAAATAATCCTTTATCTCAAATATAGATACTAGTGTAGTTAGAGATCAGGGCCTATAGCCCCATATATTTCATGGTTTTTCTAAGTGTTCCAGGCCTTGTTCTTTCTTTTATGTGTGCACTGCAACAATTAAGAAGACATTTAAATAATTGAAACAATTTTTAACTAAAAAAAAGGTATCAAAACAGTCATCCTCTCTTATGAGATTGTCTAGTCCAGTGTGTTTCTGCATTTTGGAGCAATGTTCATTCATTTAATTTGTTAGATACTGTTAAAATGTTTAAGAAATTTGAGGAATATACAAAAAAAAAATATGAAGGATAAATTATACAATATAAACATTTCCTAACATTGATTTAACAATCACATTAAGGAATGAAAAGGTGGAAAAAAAATACATTCTTCTTTCAGACGAATACAATCAGAGTTATATTAAAAAATGTCCTGGCTCTTCCAAGCCTTTTAATGGGAGTCAATGGATGATTTTTTGGAAGACCATCAAACCCAATCCATCCCTGATAAAAGTGCTTGACACGGCTCAGGGGGGTTACTAAAGGTCTTCTGAAGCAAAACGATGCGTTTGTGTAAGAACAATATCCATTTTTAAAACTTTATCGACTAAAATAGCTATAGCTTATAGCAAATGGCTTTACGCAGTCGACTTGCGTCAAAAGAGTAACCCTTGATTTTGACGCACAACGTAATCAGCAAACGCAGTTGCCCAGCCGTGTTTGAACCGTGAGAGGCATCAAAGCTAAAGCTACTCCTATGACATACATCGTCTAGTGTTCCTCCTTTTGGTTATTTTAGTCGATAAAGTTTTAAATATGAATATTTTCTTGCACGTGTCGCTTCATTTTTTAATTTAACTCTGATTGTATTCATCTGAAAAAAGAATGTCATATACACCTTGGATGGCTTCAGGGTGAGTAAATCATAGGCTAATTTTTATTTTTGGGTGAACTATCTCTCTTCTTTCTATTTCTTTGCCTTTTAATTGAGCAAACAATGGCTGTTCTCAAAGCTGGTACCGGTGCGCAGTTTGAACGATTAAAGTCCTTTTTTTGGCTGGTAAGAGACCATCTTCAAGAGAGAGAGTGTCAGCACATGACATCCCTGTCTGTGTTGCTGCGACCTATCCCCTGCGTGCTTCAACCCCGAGGAGAGCAGTTCAGGGACTTGGATATTGCAAAGGGGGCACTGGCCCCAAAAAGTTGAGAACCACTGGCCTACGCAAATATGTGTTTCCTCCAGTGAGGCTACTTGCACAAACTCTGTGCAAAGTCAGGGAGAACAGGAGCATTTCGAAGCACTTCTGGATGCTCCCTTTGAGCCTTTGCAGTCAGCAGACTTGCAGCCATGAAGATTTTCTGCTGGTTGCATTGGCCTCTATCAAGAGGGTAGGCCCACTGGAGAGGTCCTAGAGAGCCACTGTCCTGCAGAGTTTAGCTCCAACACTGAAAAAACCCTCTCCTGCCTATAGCCTTGGTAATCCTGAAGACATTGATTAGCTTGTTCAGGAGTGTTTGATTAGGGTTGGAACTAAATATTGCAGGACAGCGGCTCTATAGGACTGAACTTGCTTACCCCTGGGATAGTGGATGCCATCGCCTTGGCTTATCAAGCACAAGTTGTCCCCTGCCCACTCAGGTTGAGTGCTCACTCCACGAGAGACGTTGCATCCTATCTGATATCCGTAGAGCTGCTGGCTAGGCTCCATGTGTATATTTCCACATAACTCCTTCGGGGGAAGAGTATGGCTTCCAAAGCATTCTCTGTCAAATGGAAAGGGCACACTTTCCCAGTGTTATCCAATAGTCTCACAGTATGGGTTACCATGGAACAACAGTGACAGATAATCTCTGTATAAGCCCTCTCCTATCGTCCTTCTAGGCAAGAAGGTGCAGGAGGCTTGCACTGGAAGGGTCCAGCAGCTGTGGTGCTTTTGCATGGATTCTTACCGAGTGACCGAACTGATAGGGAACATCTTGGTTACATATGGTAACCCTCGTTCCACAAAGGAGGGAACAGAGATGTACTGTATGCCCCCTTGCCACAGTGGCCAGGTCAACTGCTTGGCTCCTCAGCGAAAAACTGAAGTGCACCTTCTGCTCATTATATACCCACGCTGTGTGGCAGAGTAGCTGCTGCAAATGATTGCATGCCAATGTGCATTAGCTTGTTATAGTTACACTCAAAGTGGATTGGTCTCTTTAGCGAGATTCCTACTAGTCGGTCTGACGTACATCTCCATTCCCTCCTTCAAGGAACGAGGGTAACAATATGTAACCGAGACATTTTCGTGGTCATTTCAGTATGAAATATTGACTACAAATACAGAGTTTTTTAAGATTTTCTGTTCCAGTGTTCTCTTCATATATATCTCAACGAATTCTTTTATCATTCACAGTTTCCTTTATCCAGTCTAGATCATTCACTGGAAACCAAAAGAAACTCACTCCTGATAAGTGTTCACTTTTTGAATTCTTGCATCTGGGAACAATAAAAGTCGACACCATCATGACAAAAAGTTTGCTAAAAAGAATTTCCTACTAAAGCCATGTCACATTTACAATAATTATGAGATTTACAGTAACTTGTAAAAAGCATTCATATCCTTGTAGAACTCGAAATTACAACTTGTAAGAAGGAGATTTTCCTTCTTGCACCACGTGACCACTGTACTAACTGACCGCAGCAAATTAATTTTAGATGTTGCGTATGTTATAAAATGCATAATTTCCAGTCCGAGGACTGAACAGTTCTGAGTAGAACGCCATGTGTTCTCATCTCAAACTTACAGTAATTAAGATATGGCGTGAACACAGCATATCCAGAACAGACTAGTGGGAGTGGCCTTGGGCACATTTCCAGTGCATTATGAGTGTTGATGTTTTCCTATTTGGCAAAAGAGAAGACAACAGGCATCTTTTTCTGTTTTCTCTATTTTTTTATCGTCTTTTTGTTTTTTAAAAGCCCATTTTGCCAACAGTGAGGAACCCTTTATGAGATGTAACAAGTTTAGATGAAAAGGATCTCAAGCTTACTAGCTGAAGATATTATCGTAGCTATATCCATTAGCAGACACTTCTTTGAAAATAC
The DNA here is from genome assembly GCA_030378365.1 of Hybognathus amarus. NCBI lineage: Eukaryota > Metazoa > Chordata > Actinopteri > Cypriniformes > Leuciscidae > Hybognathus > Hybognathus amarus. The sequence goes on from JAQIUQ010007474.1 coordinate 200,961, forward strand.
ATTACAATGTAACAACCATAATAAAATGACCTTTCACAATAGATAATGCTTTACAATGAACTCTGTTAGAGAGCTTCATATGGCAATTTATCTGTTCAATAAAAAACCTTACTCGCCTGTTGAGTAATAAAAACATCATCGCCACAACGATTTTACAACATTTTAAATCCCTCTGTTTTCGCCATCTTCGAACAGCCAAGTCAATGTTGATTATGGTTTTATCACAAGCTCTGTCACATTCTCTTTTGCCAGCAGACTGTCCTCTGTTCAGCTTTTTTTAAGACAAATTATTCCATGAAGGTTGCAGATTTAGCTGTTTCATGTCAACCTTTCTTACTCGTTTGTGACAACTAACCTATACCACTCCCACACCTTACACGCCTCAAAGTAACTGGAGCAACTTTTCTCAATTTTCTCAACTTTTCTCAATTTACGGATATGACAAGACTTCAAGTAAATAAATCGGCTAAAGCCAGGTTCAGAATTCTTATTTCATTTTGTTGAAATATTTGTGTCAGAGGTTTTTACAGAGGGAATTTTGGATGTCTATTTTTATGATTCCATAAATCAGAAAATACTGTCAACAGCCAGAATTAAAAATGAAATCAAGCACATATTTAGCATGAGAGGAAATAAACAAAAAAAAACAAAAATAAAGATAAAGAGTCCAGGCTGTTGCAACTTTCTATTTCTATGCTTAGCTTGATAACCTAAAAGAAGAGTGAACTCACAGAGTCCATGAAGCTGAGCAGTGCCTCCTTATTTCTGAGCCACTCAGGGTAGAGCTCCACCTCAGAGGGGAATTTATCACAGCCCAACTCCACTGTGATCTCATAACAGTTACTGTGCAGGTAGTTAAAATCTGACATCCCTGAAACAATAACACATAGACAGGCATGGGAAACAGAAAGTGGCATGTGTGGACAACATGTGGACACTGACGAAACACACACACTGGATGTGTTTTGTCAGTGTCTTTGTGAAGTTTTTTTGGGAGATTTCTCACAAACTGTACAGCTACATGGAGATTTTACACAAAATAAATGGCTTGCTCTTTTTGCTAATGGATAGGTATGGCTACATATTTAACTTAATTAAGCCTCAAAGACACAATGATTATTCTGTAAGGAAAGCATTTACCTCCAGCAAAGCTATACCACAGTGCTCCATTGGTTATCCCTCCTTTATTGGCAAATGAGGCTCCACATCTCTCTGTGTCATTGTTGGACATAGTGGCATGGGAATCTGCATATATCCCAGCCAACTGCCTAAAGATCTACACATAGGAAATGACTTTGTTATGCAAAGTAAGTTTGTGCAGGAGCTTCATCTGCAACAGTTGTATATATATATACTCACTTGTTCATCTGGTGTGGGTGAGTGCATCCTTTCTTCTTGAGGGTGTCTAGAGAAGTCAAAGGGGCATGAGACGACCAGTTCTCCTCCATGCAGACTGGCAGATATAACAAAAGGATAAGATCTTATCCACTTCATTACAGCATATGTCTCTGGTGCAACTACCTAAAAAGAAATCAATAAAAAGAAATTAACACAAGATGTCCAAAATTTCAAAGTTCCCTATCAGTAAGTCACTACAACGTAGGTCATGACTGACCAATAGGAATCTCGCTAGAGAGGCCAATTTACTTCTAATGAAACTAAAACAAGCCAATGCACATTGGTGTGCAATCATTTGCATCAGCTGTGCAGCCTCGCAGCATGGGTATTTAATAAGCAGCTGTTGTGATTGCACTCTAGCTTTTTGCTTTGGAGCCAAGACACTTTGATGCCTCTGCTGAGAGTGAAATCTAATTTCAACAAGACCTTCTGGACCTCTCCTTTTCGGTGCGGGCGCCACGGCATGGCAGCGCGAGCAGCTCTTCTCTCTCTCTCTCTCTCTCTCTCTCTCTGAGCAAAACAAAAAGCTGTTCTCAACCACTGGTAAGAGTACGAAGAGATTCAGCGCATGCACGGGTGCACATTCCCGTCTGTAACTGTTCCCCTGCGTGCTTCAGCACCAACGAGAGTAGTCTCTAAAAGAGCTTACACAGATAGTTTGCGTCTTTTAAAGTTGACGTTCTATCTGAGTGTTTCTGGATGCGGTCGTTACCTGGGTTCACAGGATGGTCACGAACGCTGTGTTGTGTGTCTAGGCCTCGAACAAGCACAATCAGCATTCGTGGATGAGTCATGCACCCACTGCGGGAAGATGACCATCTCGGAGCTGCGGCTCGAGACTTTCGTTCCTGCAAGTGGGGCAGGGTCCCCGTGCCGGCACCCCGTTCCAATTCTCCAGCAAGGTTTGCTTCGGCCGCTGACACGGGTGACTTGAGGATTACGGTGAGTATGCTTCCTTCGGGGAACCAATCCCCAAGGATCCCTCACCCCTCTCATGCTCCACAACCATTTGAGCTGCCAACAGAGCATGCTGGACAATCCTCAAGCTTACAAGGCCTGTAGGGAGGCTGCCTCTGCTGTGCATGCCTTGCTGTTGATGCAGGTCCATTAGGCCAAGGCACTGAAGGAACTGCACGAGGGTGGTCATGACCCACTAGTTCTTCAGGAACTTCAGTGTGTGATGGACCTGCTTCGTGCAATGTCCACACTGGCGGTCCAGGAACGGCATCTCTGGCTGTGTCTGGCTGACATGCGAGAGACCAATAAGCTCCGGCTTCTCAACTCCCCCGTGTCCCAGACCGGCCTCTTCGGCGACGCGCGTCTCAGAACTGAGCCCAGAAGTTCTCTGCTGTATAGAAGCAGACTAAGGCCATCAAGAACATCCTGAATGTGGCGGTCAGCATTGGCCTCCACCCCACTGCCTGCGGCTTCTGAGACTATTCTATGATGGGGGCACCCTCCAGCGTCTGCCCCCGTACTCCCATGCCACAGCAGCAGCTCCATTAAAATGGCGCCATGGAGCCGGTCACAAGTAGGGCACCCTGCCCGTCCAGGCCCCCACTAAGAAGGGCGGCAAAGCCAGAAGCAAGCGGCCCTAGAACGGGCAACCCAGAGATGGCAGGGACAGCTCTCCTGGAGATGATGACTGCATCGCTCCCTCCCCGGAAAAGGGCCTTTTGTTTTGTTTTGTTCCGCCCAAATTTTCAATAAAAAGAGCAGTTTATCACCATATCTGGTTCCGAAGAGGACTCAGAGAGTAGTGGGAGGACAAAATCCTTATCACTCTCACCCTCCTCTTCTGTCGCCTGTCGGCAGCAGTGTACGGTCCGAGAACGACACAGAGCCGCCTCCCAGAGAGAGCCTCCCCAGCCAGGTCCCTGTGTTTCACCTCGCTGCCCCACTCCGGGTATGCCTGACGGTCCCATTGGTCCCACTTGTACGGTCTTTGAGAGCCTGGTTAGCGCTCCACACTCTGTCTCGCTGGCTCATCCAGACCATCAGGCTCGGCTATGCGATTCAGTTCAGTTTGGCGTCCCCCGAGTTTCGGGCTCATCCACTCTCACTGCAGTGAGAGCAGTGATACCCATGGCCTGCGCCTGGAGAATCGCAGTCCTACTGGCGAAGGACGCGATAGAGCCGATCTCTCCAGCCGATATGAGGTCAGGGCACTACAGTCCCTACATCATTGCACCAAGAATCGGAGCCTCCACAAAGGGAGGCTCAGGTAGACCTGTTTACCTCCTCAGAGACCTCCCACTGCCAGCTGTTTTACTCCCTGACCGAGGGAATACTCGGCACGAACGCACTGGCACACAGCCTGCGCTGCGGCCTTCGCAAATATGCCAGTGAGCCTACTTGCGCAGGCACTGTGCAATGTCAGGGAGGACAAGGAGCAGGTCCTTCTGGTGGTTCCCTATTGTTGGCCTAAAACTCTAAACTTGGTTCCCAGAACTCATGCTCCTTGTGACAGTCTCTCCCTGGCCCATTCTTATGAGGAAGGATCTTCTGACTCAGAGACGGGTACCCTATGGCACCCACGTCCAGACCTCCTGGAAACCAAATGTCTGGTCCCTGGACGGGACGCGGAGGTTTTAGGTTACTTACCCTTGGAGGTTATACACCATCACTTCAGCACTTCAGCATGTGCCCAAGGTTCCTACCACTCCCTTCAAAGACCAGTTAGTGAACCTGGGAGAGCTGCCCTTGGAGGAGGCAGATCCAACACCTGGCTTTGCTCTGTCCCGTTCCGCACTCTGCCATATGTATGTTGACAGAACTCAAAGCATCACTTACCAAGCTCAAGGCATGCTCTGCCTACTCAAGTTGCATGCACACTCCACGAGAGGTGTCGCTTCCACCTGGGCACTGGCTCGTAGCACCTCGCTAAACACATATCGGATGTAGAGCTCCGTGTGGGCGACACTCGAAAAGTTTGCTAAATACTATAGCCTAGGTGTGGAGCCGGTCTCCTCCCGTGTTCTCATCCTAAACGAGTAGAAGCACTGAGAGGCCCGGCTCTCATTGGCTTGCTGCACCCTACTGTGCATCCCTATTTTCACCAAAACCCCTCGGCCTGGACATGGCGGAGCCGTCCGGAGCCAGACCCCTTCGGGTTAGTCCATATGTACATAACTCTTTGAAGAAAGTGGCTTTCGCAGCATTCCCCTCCCTCAGAAAGGTGCACGCTTTTCCCCAGTGTTATCCAAGGTCTCACTGTGTGGCTTATCACAGAACAACAGTGTCAGAACACTCCCCATGTAAACCCTCCACCTATCGTCCTTCCAGGCAAGAAGGTGCAGGAACAGCTGCTCATTAAAAACCTGCGCTGCGAGGCTGCACAGCTGATGCAAATGATTTCACGCCAATGTGCATTGGCTTGTTTTAGTTTCACTCAAAGTAAATTGGTCTCTCTAGCGAGATTCCTATTGGTCAGTCATGGCCTCCATTCCCTCCCCCAGGTTACCAGAGGTTTCTCTATGCTCACCACAAAACCATATTCTGTGATTTTCACTTCATAGTTTCACTGTATGAACAAGGTATTGTCACTATATTGAATCACTATATTGAACATAACTATAATTCAGTACATTTATATGAGAGTAACTCTATATACAGATATATATATATATATATATATATATATATATATATATATATATATATATTCACAAAGGTTATTCAAATATTCAAACATATTTTTTAATCAAATGTATTTTTGTTATACAACTCTACATTTGATAGAGATGGGAATGCATTCATTTCTACCTTATTTAACCAGTAGGATTCAGGGATGGGTATGTGGTCACTACGGAAATGTCTGAAGCGACGCCGATTGTAAAAGATTGAGGTGAGGTCAGGGAAGTTGCGGTTGAGATCGAGATTCTGTGCATTGGCCCGAACGCTGGTCCATCCATTGTACTCGTGACCTAAATGTTACAAATCCCACCAGTCATCAAAAAATCATAGGCAAATTTTTAACAGGGTTTCAAAGAATTCGGACACTAAATATGCAAAAATCTTTTTCCAATTTACATGTAAGACATTTGCTACACATCAAACTAAATTACCAATTAAGGAGTTAAACAATTTAACATATTGGATGGCATTTGGATCGGTAAGTCAAAATGAAACTCAGACATTAAGAAAGAGGCGAAGGGTTAAAGACTGTAGTAAACAGTGAATGAAAATTTATAAAAAGACAGAAAACATCAGAACCAGGCAAAGATACGTCAGTTAGTGTTAAATAAATAGACTAACATGGTTTTATCATCTTATTTAAGATTCAGTTCATTGTCCTAAAATTGTTTCCAACACAACACATTAAATTCTTCAACATCACCTGTGGTGATCAGTAAAGAGTATTTAGACTGAATCCACGTATTAGTTTAACAAGCTATTGTTAAAATACTACTGTTATATGACAAAGAAAATGCGGGCAATTGTCTATTAGAGTGGTTAGTCAAGGCCTCCCTTTACCAGTTGTCATTTTCAGTTTATTGCTGAATCACTAGACCAATTTTAGCTGTTTTTTATTTCCTGAAGAACTGATAAACTGTGCCAACTTTAAAACACAATTATTCCACAATAGCATGGACTTCCTCCAAGGCCTGGCCTGTTCTGGAGGACACTCTCTGGTGCAGGGAGCTTGGCAGGGTCAGTCAGCCGACAGACAGACAGGCAGACAGACTCAGACAACAAAATATTTACTTCCTGGTAGATGTTTTCGGGGTCGTTCCTATCGGCTACCTCAGAAGCGGCAATCTCGTAGCCGTCAGGATTCATGGAGGGCAGGATATGGATGCGTGTGGTGTTGATGAGGGTCTGAATTCGCTCATTGCCCAGCAGATACTCAGAGCACAGATACTGAGCCAGGTATATCAGCAGCTGTCGGCCGAGAACCTCGTTTCCGTGCATGTTCCCAATTAATTTGATCTCAGGCTCCACTAGAGGGCAGTGAAGAGACAAATGGGAACAGGAATTTAATCAAAGATTAATTCAGAATAGTATTCTAGAATTGTACTCATGCTATTGTATAGGCTCCCTTGCCTGCCCTGATGAGCCGACACTGTGAAATAGTTATGCTGCTTAATGTTCTTTTGAGAATATTCAAAACATTTCTGTCATGACTACTCAATGAGTGTTTGGCATGCTAACGGATATGACAGTGCTCATATATTTGGTCTTGGTCGAATAGATCTGCTATGCTGCTGCTGCTGTTATGGCTGGTGCAGAGCAAGTACGGGACTTGCTACTGCCAATACATACACGCCACAGTGCTGTGATGTGAGCAAATAAGACATGCTGCTGCTGTACAATATAGAATACATGAATTACATGTAGCCGATCTATGTGTGGATGTGGACCTGTTGCAGATCAGAATGATGTGATTGCAAGCACATTTAGTTAAAGCTACACTGTGTGATTTTTACTCCCATCTAGAGGTGAAAAGGTATATGACATCCAGTGAATATTAGTTTCTGTTCCTCTCAATTCTGATTTCGTTTTAACTCCTATGGTGGCCAATGTAGTCCAAGATTAACATGGCTTCCAGTTCGACCTCGTCCATGAGTGTTAACTCAAACGTAAACGCGAAAGGCGAAGCTTGAATTAACGGGTATGTCCCTCTTTGGCTAATGTATTTTCAAGATGGAGAGGCAACATGGCGACCGACATTAGAACCCTTACCCGTATGTATTTTCAATGGCATATTATACACTCACGAGAATACTTTATTACTTGAATGAAGTAAATATACATTAAGGAGCACATATATTTTTGAAAGAACTAAGTGTTTTTAGCTAAGAATAAACTAAAAGAGTTACATAGTGTAGCTTTAAGCACTTGTCAGCTGGTGCCATCTAGATTTTCATGACCTAACTTTGTATTTCTTTGAAATAAAAATCTTTTGTAATATTATAAATGCATTTACTGTCACTTTAGAGGCATCCTTGCTGAGTACAAGTATAAAAAAATAGACTATTGTCTACCTCATACTCACATAGGTCATGTTGTCCAGGGTTATTAGAGAATTCAATAACCAGCAAGTCTTTTCCTTCCACACTGCGTCCAATGCTGTACGTATTTGAGATATGCGAGCATTTAGCTGCGGTCTTCTTCAGGATGCTGAACATCTGAGAGTTAGAGTGGTAAGTGAACTGAAGGATAGTGGAAAGACCACCATCAGATATGTTGGCAAAGGCCACATCCTGCTTTTCTGAGGGGAGAAAGTATGTTTTATTTTAATACATATAAATTTTTACCAAATTAGCCTACTTTTTAAAGGGTTGTTCACCCAAAAATGAAAATTCAGTCATCATTAACTCACCTTCAAAGCTTGTTCCAAACTTGTATGAATTCCTTTGCTCTGCTGAACACTAAACAAGACATTCTGAAGAAAGTCAGTAACCAAACAGTTGACTTCCACAGTATTTTGTTTCAATATACAAGTCAATGGGGCCATCAATTGTTTGGTTACTGACATTCTTCAGAATATCTCCTTTTGTTTTCAGCAGAGAAAAGAAATCCATACAGGTTTGGAACAACTTGAGGGTGAGTAAAGGATTTTGGGGGTGAACAACCGTTTTAATACTGTTTAATTAATCATATAAGCATATTAATTAATATCTTTATAAACTTATATTTCACTAATAAATCCAAAATTCTAACCTCTTAACTCTGACAATGGGTCATGACAACCCTCCTCATTGCTGACAAAGAATCGGTCGCAGTCCAGAAAGTAAGGCCATGCCATTTGGATGGCCTCAAAGGCATGGATACAGTTTTTTTTCACCATCTCACACGAAGCTACGACACGGCTTCATAAGTCTGCCGTCTTGACAACGTGGAGCCAACACTGAGCAGCCCAGCAGACGGATGTCTGGAGAGCACTCGCCATTCAGCAGCCCGTGGATCACGCTCAAGAGAAGGTACTCTGCACCCACCTCTCCATTCCTGTCGTGAACGGTGGCCCACGATGTTGGGGAATGTGGTTTGGCTGTAGGGCACATCCTGACAATAGCCGAGCACCATCTCTGTGCACTGCGCTAGAGACAGGAGAGAAAAGATTTTAATTTAGAATTCAGTTTGAGGTGCATACCGGTATATGAAGAAATGTGTTGCAGGTGGTATAGCACTATTTTTAATTTAATATGGAAACTAGTGTATTGTACCGTTCCAAGTTCTTAAAATGGAACAGTTATCTGCAGTGGAATGTTTTTAATACAAGATTTTGAAGGGAGAGCCTCATAAATCAAATATATGGAATGTTTAAAAGTTTCGAGAAAGAAATTCATGGCTGCTTCACTTATTCAGTCTATCAGTAGCAGTTTAGTAATAAATACCTTCTTACAATGACAGTATGTGAAACCCATCATGACAAGACATTAATGCTTGTTAAGTAGATTAATTATTTGTTCCTATTTAAGGATATTGCACCTTATAAGCTATCTCAAAACTTTTACTAAATCACCTAAGGCCTTTGAAGGCATATCATGTCTTTCCCTTTCTACACTGACCGTAGACATGCCCCATCTTGCAGTGATGTTTGGTATTCAGAGTACTTTTCCCCCCTATACCTTACGTGAAACAAATTTCAGAACACCATGAAACATGATATAACAATATAACAATAGGTACATGCAGCAACCTGACTCATTGAAACAATGGAATAAAAGGAGCAGACTTACGCCTCTCTTCTGCAGGTGTTCTGCATCTTCCTAAAAAAACAAATAATCAGAGGATGTAACAACACACTTCAGTGCAAAGCTAGTCTCTGAAGGCTAGATGGCAGTAGAGTACACAGAGGAAAAAAAAAGACATCTTTCTTGTAGTAATATTGCATGACGATTTGACACCTTCGCACACGTTTGTAAATGCAAAAAGTTATGCCTCTAGCTTTTATACTGCCAGTCAAGTTTGTGTCACACCTCTCATTCTTTATAATAGCTATTTACACATTTTAAACATTTATTTTAAACAAAACTAACATTTTATACTAATGCTCTTTACACTGTTTTGCTTTTTTCTCTTTACTAATAAAACAAACTATTTAAAAACGTTAATTGAAAACAATTATTTATTAATAATAGAGTTATATACATGACAATTTATACGTATATACACTAATAGGCTAATAAAAAAAACAATTAAGAACATAATATAATAATTCAAAAGAACATTCAGACTAGTAGTGTGACGTTAGTTATATTGACAACACGTTTCCAGTTTCCCCTCACACAAAATTACTGTTAACTGTAGCCTACTAAAATGTTTGCAACACTGAATGAATGTTATGGTTACCTATTGCTGCTTCTTCCGGTTCACATCGTCGTGGGAACGCTCAAGCATGTCGCCAGTGAACTTATAAAAATTAAAACCGTGAAGCATTTTGTTGTCCATAAACTGAATGATGTGGCATTCGCAACGACGTACAAAGCTGATCATCTTCCGAAAAGTCCAGCTACCCCCATGACTTAAAGGAGAGCCTGCACGAGCACCGCTGCCAAATGATCAAATTACAGCAAAGAAAAAAAAAGTTGTCCCGCGGTAGGCGGACGCTCTTCTGCTGTGTCTGGGTCTCACTGTAATCACAGTTCTTTCAGAAAGCCTGACTTCACATTTACCCTTTTTGTGGTATAGACTTGTTTCAAAATCAGTGTTAAGAAAAGGGAAAAAAATACTTGTCTTTTCATTTTCAAGAAGTTGACTGTAATCCCTGTGTGTGGAAAAATCACTTGCCTGGATAGGATTCAGAAAGGCGGCTCCACCTGGCTAAATAAAGACCCACACTTATTTGTTTTTAGACCAAAATCTAAGACAGTTTACAAATAAAGGAACTCAAGACCTGCAAAACGCAGCATACTAGTCCTGAGCTGATGTGGAGCCTTTGGAAGTAAAAAAAAAAATACATTTAGTCTGATACATACAAGTATAGGCTACCACAAAAGTTATATCTTTTGTTCTTGCTTGTTGTTAGTATGTTATAGGTCAAAGGAAAGGACACAAGGGTCAAAGGACACTGGTGGATGTATGGGAATGTTTATGACTTTAACTTGAATTTCTGAACATGTAAAACTTGATAACTTTTTGTTGAATTCCATTTTTTATTTTTATTTGTTCACCAATACAGTAATTCTAAATCTTCTTAGAAATAACTCACTGTAAGCTGTGTATGTCTTGTTATGATTATGTTTCTTCTTTCACTTGTCACTTGTAATTTACTTCTAAAAGACACATAACTTCGACCAGAAAAATAACAGTGGCAACCAAAGTGATGATGGCAGTCCAGTAAGGCAACAAAAGAATTATTCGAATATTAAACACACATTTTTAAACAAATTTCCACCTTTCAAGACAACAGGAGTGACTTCAGGACACATTTTAATAGCCTTGTGGCCTTGCCAGAGACTGCACTTAGCAGAAAAAGGTTCTAAATATTTAATTACATGAGAGATTTTAAGTTTGTATTTGTGCTATTTAATGTAGGATATTATGAGGTAATAAGTGGCGAAAAAGTAAAGTTTCCCAAATAAATATGTCATGATATGGCAACATATATATCTATACTCTTCTACTATAATTATTTTTATTTCAGAATATACATTATAATTCACATAGGACTATGTTGTGAATAAAGAGTCAAATCCCAGAAGAGTGTGCAAATGGTCTGATTTCCAGTGATAGGCAAAGTTTGTGGCCTCAAAAGACTAAGAAATTATACAGTATAAACCATTACTTCAGAAATTATAGGCAGTTTGGTTTGGCATTTTCATCTGCTCAAGTGACAGTGTCCTTCAACTTGTTAACCCTTTGTGAGCAGCATTCATTTTCCATGTCTGAGGGGTTGCTGTGTCCAGACAGTGTGTATGAGTCCCGGCCCAAAATCCTGTTACACAATTCAAAAAGGGCCTTCTTATATTGTTGCCGTAAGAGGGAGTAGACAAAAGGGTCAGAGGCAGCTTTGCTGTACACCAAGCACTTACTTACTGATCCCCCAATAACGGTCCGATGGTTACCGAAGGAGTCAGTTCAGTCAGTCTATGAGAAAAGATGGATATTAGGCTATTATAGAAATATTCAACATGGCACTGTTTTGAGGAAATTGATGTATGACTATGCTGGAAACAATTTACAATAAACTAGTGTTTTCTAGTGTGCAAGTAGGATTATTACAGGGGTTGAATTAATCATATTACATAACAGGGCCCGGATAAATCTACTGAGAATTATTAAAGGAGTAGTTCACTTTTGAACAAAAACTTTTGCTGATAATTCACTCACCCCCATGTCATCCAAGATGTATGGAAACTTGTTTCCGCCATAGAATGAAAAATATAAAAGGTAATTGCGACTTTTTATCTCACGATTCTGACTTTTTCTCACAATTGCGAGTTTACTCTCGTATTTCTGACATTATTTCTCAGAATTGCGAGATGGGAAGCTGAGACTGATATAAAGTCAGAATTGCGTGATATAAAGTCAAGAATTGTGACGATATAAAGTCGCAATTGCGAGATATAAAGTCAGAATTGTGAGATATAAAGTCGTAATTGCGGATATAAAGTCAGAATTGCGAGATATAAAGTCAGAATTGCGAGATATAAAGTCAGAATTGCGTGATATAAAGTCAGAATTGCGTGATATAAAGTCGTAATTGCGAGATATAAAGTCAGAATTGTGTGATATAAAGTCAGAATTGCGTGATATAAAGTCGCAATTACGAAGATATAAAGTCAGAATTGCGTGATATAAAGTCAGAATTGCGAGATATAAAGTCGGAATTGCGACATATAAAGTCAGAATTGCGTGATATAAAGTCAGAATCGCGAGATATAAAGTCAGAATTGCGTGATATAGAGTCAGAATTGTGAGACATGAAGTCAGAATTGCGTGATATAAGTCGCAATTTACTGAGATATAAAGTCAGAATTGCGAGATATAATGTCGCAATTGCGAAGATATAAAGTCAGAATTGCGTGATATAAAGTCAGAATTGCGAGATATAAGTCAGAATTGCGAGATATAAAGTCAGAATTGCGAATATAAAGTCAGAATTGCGTGATATAAAGTCAGCAATTGCGAGATATAAAGTCAGAATTGCGAGATATAATGTCAGAATTGCGAGATATAAAGTCAGAATTGCGAGATATAAAGTCAGAATTGCGAGATATGAAGTCAGAATTGCATGATATAAAGTCGCAATTACGAGATATAAAGTCAGAATTGCGTGATATAAAGTCAGAATTGTCGAGATATAAAGTCAGAATTGCGAGATATAAAGTCAGAATTGCGAGATATGAAGTCAGAATTGTGAGATATAAAGTTAGAATTGCAGATATAAAGTCAGAATTGCGTAGATATAAAGTCAGAATTGCAAGATATGAAGTCAGAATTGCGTGATATAAAGTCAGAATTGCGAGATATAAAGTCAGAATTGCGAGATATAAAGTCAGAATTGCAATATATGAAGTCAGAATTGTGAGATATAAAGTCAGAATTGCGATATAAAGTCAGAATTGCGTGATATAAAGTCAGAATTGCAAGATATGAAGTCAGAATTGTGTGATATAAAGTCAGCAATTGCGTGATATAAAGTCAGAATTGCGAGATATAAAGTCAGAATTGCAAGATATAAAGTCAGAATTGCGATGATATAAAGTCAGAATTGTGATGATATAAAGTCAGAATTGCAAGATATAAAGTACAGAATTGTGAGATATAAAGTCAGAATTGCGAGATATAAAGTCAGCAATTATGAGATATAAAGTCAGAATTGCGAGATATAATGTCGCAATTGCGCAATATAAAGTCAGAATTGCGAGATATAAAGTCAGAATTGCGAGATATAAAGTCAGAATTGCATGATATAAAGTCGAATTACGAGATATAAAGTCAGAATTGCGTGATATAAAGTCAGAATTGTGAGATATAAAGTCAGAATTGCTAGATATAAAGTCAGAATTGCAAGATATGAAGTCAGAATTGTGTGATATAAGTCAGAATTGCGAGATATAAAGTCAGAATTGCGTGATATAAAGTCAGAATTGCAAGATATGAAGTCAGAATTGCGATATAAAGTCAGAATTGCAAGATATAAAGTCAGAATTGCGAGATATAAAGTCAGAATTGCAAGATATGAAGTCAGAATTGTGTGATATAAAGTCAGCAATTGCAAGATATAAAGTCAGAATTGCGTGATATAAAGTCAGAATTGCAAGATATGAAGTCAGAATTGTGTGATATAAAGTCAGAATTGCGAGATATAAAGTTAGAATCGCGAGATATAAAGTCAGAATTGCAAGATATAAAGTCAGAATTGCGTGATATAAAGTCAGAATTGCGTGATATAAAGTCAGAATTGCAAGATATAAAGTCAGAATTGCGAGATATAAAGTCAGAATTGCAAGATATAAAGTCAGAATTGCGTGATATAAAGTCGCATTTGTGAGATATAGTCAGATTTGCGTGATATAAAGTCAAAATTTGCGAGATATAAAGTCAGAATTGCGTGATATAAAGTCAGAATTGCGAGATATAAAGTCAGAATTGCGAGATATAAAGTCAGAATTGCGAGATGTAAAGTCAGAATTGCTAGATATAAAGTCACATTTGCGTGTTATAAAGTCAGAAATGCATGATATAAAGTCAGAATTGTGAGATTTAAACTATTCTGAGGGTGAAAGTTAGTCTTTTTTCCCCTTAGAATTGGCCTGATAAGTCGCAATTGCGAGTTTATATCTCACAATTCTGAGAAAAGATGTCAGAATTTCGACATATAAACTCACAATTATGTGTTATAAAGTCAGAATTGCGAGATGTTAACTTGCAATTGTGAGAAAAAAGTCAGAATTGTGAGATAAAAAGTCGCACTGTCTTTTTTTCTCAGAATTGCGACTTTATTTCACCCAATTCAGACTTTATATCTCGCAATTCTGACTTTATATCTCGCAATTCTGACTATATCTCGCAATTCTGACTTTATATCACGCAATTCTGACTTTATATCACACAATTCTGACTTTATATCTCGCAAATTCTGACTTTATATCTCGCAATTCTGACTTTATAACATGCAATTGTGACTTTATATCTCGCAATTCTGACTTTATAACTCGCAATTGTGACTTTTTATCACACAATTCTGACTTTCTATCTCGCAATTCTGAGAAATAAAGTCAGAATTGCGAGATATAAACTCACAATTGTGAGAAAAAAGTCTGAATTGTGAGATAAAAAGTCAAAATTATTTATTTTATTTTATTTATTTATTTTTGCGGAAACAAGCTTCCATAAAGATGTCCATGTCTTTCTTTCTTCAGTCGAAAAGAAATTAAGATTTTTGATGAAAACATTCCAGCATTTTTCTCCATATAATGCACTGCAGTGGGAACCAAACTGGTTCAAGGTCCAATAGACAGTTTCAGTACAACCTGCAAACTGTTCAAAGAGCTTTAAATCTATTTCAGACGATGAATAATGTTCTTATCAAGCAAAACGATTACTCATTTAATTAATAAATAACAAAGTTTATGAAGTTTAAAAACGTGTAAATGTTCTGTGATCGCACGTTTCTGACTCTCCTGTTTCGAACTCGTTCATCAAAACGAACTGAATCTTTTTCCGAGTCATTTGGTTCATTCACCAACCACCAGTAGCATTTGAGCTTATAAAACTTAAACTTTTTGTATTTTTTTTTTAAATGAGCAACCGTTTTGGTGGATAAGACCCTTATTCATCGTCTGGAATTGTTTAAAGCCCTCTGAAGAGTTTGCAGTTTGTACTGAAAGTGTATTTTGGACCTTGAACCGTTTGGTTCCCACTGAAAGTGAATTATATGGAGAAAAATGCTGGAATGTTTTCAACAAAAACCTCAATTTCTTTTCGACTGAAGAAAGAAAGACATGGACATCTTGGATGACATGGGGTGAGTAAATTATCAGCAAATGTTTTTTGAAAAGTGGACTACTCCTTTAACTGGAGTAAAAATTGTTATAAGTATTAGGCAATCTGTTACGGTTATCAAAAGTATGTGCACATTTTTTATTAATCTCCATTCTCCTCAAATGTATTATCATAAAGCAATACCGTGTTATGACATAGGGGGCGAAGCACAGGACGAACGACCCGATGAATATGCAGATTTTCTTCGTGGCCCTCCGTCTCCTTTTCTTTTGCTCCAATAAGCACCGTTGTTTCACACTAAGAAGTTTCAAAAAATAAGTCACGAATACACATGCTTATAATATGTAACAGTAACTGTTGCTATATAATGTTTTTAAATGTACCTTGGGTGAATGTCCACAAGTAGCATGAGTGTCTGCACCGTTATAACGTCTATCCTCTTACAATGGAAGCGAGCAACTTGTAGTACTTTCATGTAGGTAAAACAAAGGATGAAAAGAGAGAGGGCGAAAGTACATGCGTGGAACACTATGGTGAACACTATGAAGTGCCCACGGCTCCCATCATCGTCTCCCAGGTGCACAGTGCATGATGCGTACGCGGGGCTATAGTCGACCCACGACAGCAGGACAGCAGCCAGCGAGAATGCGAGCGAGTGAAACCAGGCATAACTGACCATCAGCGCGGCATTCTTGAGCTCTCATTTTGCTGGAATAAGTCAAAGGAAAAACCACGGCCATCCAGCGGTCTACGCCGTGAGAGCTGCCATGCTCAACATTGTGTTGGTAGTCAGAAAAGTATCCATGAAACTCACCGTTTGGCAAAAGTGATCGCCAAACGGCTTTTGCCGTTTTAAGACCCCAAATAGTGTAGAAGGCATGTTGAGAACGGTGATGAGGATGTTGCAGAATGAGAGGTTGATGATGAAGATCCCGGCATCTGCGCACGAACTTGTGCGCTGCAGGTGAAACATACTAACACTAGCAAGTTTGCCACGAGTGACACAACTGCAATTACAACGATGAGTAACTCCAGAAATATTTCCAATAAGTTCATGTCTCTTTCTAAATTAAGTAACAGCTGATTTGTTGCGGTGTTTTGTCCGTGATTTCCCCGTGCGTCCTCGTTGGCTCATATTTGCTGCTTTCCATTCTGCTTTGGGAAAAATGAACGGTCTGGCGAAGAGTGCTGTCCAGTGTGCTGAAGTAATCTCTGAATGACTTGATTAAAATCACATACTTTAAGCTCAATTCTGTCGTCCACATTGACTAAGTCAAAATCATATTTGTTTGAACTTGTATTAGAGACCGCAAAACAACACGTTGGAAGGTGAATTGAGAGCGCGCAGTCGGAGCGCGTGCTCATGCGCAGTGGAATTCTTCTTTGAGCGGTGCGGCTCACGTGCAGACAGTTTATTGCATGTGACGTTTGCTTGATAAACATGCAGTTTGGCCAGCGGGAAAGAAGGAATAGATGGATAATTTTAAGCTTAAGGAAGCTGCAAACTCTGTTCAAATATAAAAGAGTTTTACGTTTGAGGTCTGTATTGTAAAATAATAAAAAAAATAATAAAAAAAACTGATTTATCAGAAAAATCAGAAGCTTGATAGACAGGTGGAAGTAAAGAATTACATTTACTCGTGAATTATAGGCTATTCACAGCAGCACAATAGTGAGGATTCTTAACAGGCTTAAAATGATAATCAAGAATTAACAAAATAGAAATAGAGCTGAAGTTAGCCATTGATCAGTGAAGAATTAAAAGATTATTTCTATATTCCATATAGAGCTTGACTCACTTAAATTGTACATAGGTGCACAATATTTTCCATTTTCTTTTGCATTTCTTTCTTTCTTGGGAGAACAAATGTGAAACGTGTTTCTTTCACACATGCAAACACAAAATTGCTCAGCAAGTAAAGCAGGGCTATAATTTATCATCACTATGGCAACTTGTAAAGCATGTGATCATTTCCATCTTTTCAAGGATTTTTTTTTCTTTAAACACTGAGGACAATTTGTGAAACATGTTGGTCAGGGTAGTATTTTGATCTGTGTACAGGACTTAAGACCTTAAGGATTTTCTTTCTGGTTGAAACCGTATGATCGAAAAGCTAAATACTTACTAAATACTCAAAAGGCTAATCTGAATAAAATCCTACTACATGTTCCCCGTCAGTTTGGTTAAACTACCTCTATTATTACATAAGATAAATTCAACCACTGAATTATTTATGATGATTTTAGGTAAAAGTCTTCTGCAGTCAGAGCCAGGTGATAAAGATGACGAGCATGCAGTGCAGGTTAAATAAAGCCTGTGTATAAAAACTGCAAAGTATCACCAACAGAATGTGTTCATCACCTCATTCACAAATAGCTTTGGTAACACAACATGGTGCCATGGCAATTTGCATTGCATTATATTATACTATAAAAAATAAAAGTCTCTGATTCAATTTGCAGATTCGCAAATCTCTGACAGAGCTTCAACGGTTCACTATCATGCATTGAGATAAGTGTTCTCTCATCATGTTTAGCTAGCTCTGCTCAGTGCTCATGGTCATTTTAGATGTCTTGCTGGAAAACCTCTTTAGAGTGCTGAGGAAGTGTCCTGTGGTAAAGTAGGAAACCTCTTTGTGTCCACATGCCCCTGAGAGGATGTTACGCAAGAAAGTGCTGATGAGAGAATCACTTAAGATGTCAACATTCAGGGTATAGCCTACCTCTCTTTCACTCTCTTAATACTGTATATTTAGAGTGAGACATTACATAACAGGATGTCTAGAGGTCAGGATGAATTTTTGCTGTGCATTTGGAGGTGTACTGTACTCACATCCACAAGGACACCTCTAGCCATCTTTTGTGCATAAAACTACACGTTTCACAAACACATTTGATTTTCTATCATACTGGGCGATTTACATTGACTTCTACTGTTTTTATACGGAGACAGCTATATATTCTATTCCCTACACACCTCAGAAAAATTTTAGAATTTACATTAAGAAATATATTGTTTAATGGTGTGTTTTGGCGAATGGTGGTACCCACAACCCAGGCTCATTGGAAAAACGTGCCTGTGTGGAAAAATCGAGCCAGTAATGACATTTCTGCAAAAATGACATTACGTTGCGAGTCACCTTCAAAGTGTAATGAACATTGAGTGTCACTTAAAGCGTGTTCAGTTTTATCCAAAACAGTTGAACGTGAATCTGGCAACGTTTTATTACGTGGCAGTTTCGGAAAGGAAATGTCTGGAGTAGGGATCCACCGAAATGTGATTTTCAGGGCCGATGCCGATACCGATTATTACAGAACAAATAGACCGATAACCTATTTGAACTCTATTATATTGAGGTATTACTTCAGTGTATTGCTTCTTCAGCAAAATCTGCTGCTGCCTTAACTTTGAGAGACAACTGATGCGTGATCAGTGTAGCAGCTCCAGTCAGCGAGTGCTCTCGATGTGAGAGGGCAAAACTTTCAGTGCCTTCAGCTTGCCACGCTGATTGGCCGGACTCGTGACTCCCAACAAATCAGATGTGCGAAGAAGTCTAGTCTACAGAGTGGTGAGTTCCAACAGAGGTGGCTGCGTTAGAGCCAAATATATCGCATTTCGAAATAAATTTTTTTTTTTTGGCAAATTGGTTTTGAAAATGGCCGATACCGAGAACCATAAAAATGCTTATATTCGGCGCCGATAATCGGCCTGGTCGACCCCTAGTCTGGAGTTGCGCTAAAAGGTTAATGCTCTATCGCATTAAAAAATAACGTAGCCTACCATTTTGTACACTAAACATAGCAGCGACGCTTTTTCGTTCCTCGTTGCCCCATCAAGCTCTCGCTGGATCCTCTCTTCGGCCACGAAACAAAGTTAAGTCTACACCTCCTCGTTTGACCACGGCGTATTTTTCCGAGTTGCTATAATAATATTAGTAAGTTTAGTAGCTATCTCCGGTCAAAACTATTTAAAAATGGCCGGGGTTATTTTGGATACTGCATCTGGCGCGTACAATGATGACGCAGTGAATGGTGATATTCTCTCTGACCAATCAGCAGTCGGCATTGTTTTCACGTCACATTTCAGTATCCCCTCAGCTCACCTTAGCCAAAGTCCTTTTCGGTAAGTCATGCCATCTCGGCGCCATCTTGGCAATGCCTCAGGGCAGCTATTTCAGACTAACAAGACCAGGCTCCTATCTAAATGAATGGGCAGAGACTCAGAACTGCACTTTCACTGGTCACCAGGACATATAAACTGCTAGTATAGAAAATCTAATTAAAATCGCTGAAAAAGTTTGATGACTTTGCCCCAAAATAAGGTTTAAAACGCCTTTTTCCCCACAGGTTATACATTTACTGTGCATGCACAAGGGTTGTCTCGCTCTGACGTGTGCGGTGCTACTGCTCGCTCGCTCTAAATTACGGGAGATTTGAACTAATTTGTGGTCATCAGGGAGCCGCTATCAATCTGCGTGAGACTCACGGAACCTTCCGGGAGACTTGGGATGTCTGATATTATCAAATCTTTTCAAACAGTAACATATTTTCCGCTGTCGCAAACCTCAACGGTGCGCATGCGTCGGTGGAACCAGACGACAGTCTTAAATGTTTCCTGGCTTGACTGTTAAAGCAGACGATTGGCTTTCCAGCGGGAGGGGGGTGCATGTGCATACAACCGCCATCTTTGGTGTTACGGGTTTTCCCTATATAGTTGTATTAAGGATTGAGGAAGTGGCATGTCTCTATATAAATAGTCTCTGCCTTAGCTCGCTCAGAACCTCGCTGGAGGTGATACAAAAAGTACCCGAAAGCAGGTACAGGTACAACTTTTACACAATGGAAAACCAAACAAAGTTGAGCCGAGCTGGTACTATGTAGTGGAAAAGCGGCATTATATTGGGACTTGTCATTCATCAAAAATGTATAAGTTTACAAATGATGGTAAGTATTTGTAGTCACAACATGGTGTTGACAAAAAAAGTTTTATTAATCAATAATCTGCATCTGTAATCATAATTTTGTGTAAAAAGCAATACATTTGTTGCAGTTTCACTAGTGTTCAGCTGGAAACTGAAGTTTTTCCAATGAGCATGTGTTGCGACTTCAGGATTTACTATTTCCTTGTGGCATAGATTAAAAAACCTGACTCACACACACACCAAATTGTCATATTGTCAACAACATTTACAAACCTACCTGTACATTTGACCCGATTCAGGATCACATCTGCCACTATATTAATGTCTTTATCAAATTAGGCAGCCTACAGCATCATAGAATCAACAGACTGTTTGCAGAATAGTTCATCTAACCAAAGTAAACAATGCCTTCCAGTATTACACCCCTATATTTAACAAAGGCATGATAGGGGCACAGTAGTTATCAACCAGGTTTAATTTTCTTTATGCAGTAAAAACAAGTAATGTCAATATACATGCAAACACTTCTAAGAGAAGAACAGGAGTATAAGAGGAAGAGAAGAAGCCACTGGTGGTTCTGCTGTATTGTTCCAGTTATATTAATTTGATAAGACAGGTTGACCCTCCACTGCCTGCAGCTTCTCTGCACCACAGGCACACACACAGCAGGCTGGCTAGCATTTGAAATAGATCAAAATGTTTCCATCCCCATAGATGTAAAATAATGTATACTTTCAGTTATGATTCAGTCGTAACATTTATTTTTCCCATGACAAACAAATGAAATTGCGTATGGTGAACTGTGTAAATGCCTTTAGTGTATATAAATAATTTAAAATGGACATTGTGATGCAAACAGTGTATATTTGCAAACATATGAATATTTGTGGAATGACCCATGACCCTATTGTATTTACCATAAAACTTAAAGTAATAGCCGAGTCCCAAATAGACGCCTGTCTCTTTTACACGCCTGGTGTGACTGCAGGTTTCGGTAAATAAAAGCCGGTCTCAAATAGAGGTCGGGTCTGTTTTTTAGTTTTGGGTTGTTAATCTTCTAAAACCGTCAGATCGTCCGCTTTTTGGCGGCCGCCAAAGCAAATTTTTGTCCCGCCAAAGCCTATTTTGATCGGCGAGTGATGTAGTATAGAATAGGCTCTATGCACAACTTACTTCTGCATTCTGTATAACATATCGCATCTCTTCCGGTTCAGGTCTTTTGTTTTTTTGTCTTTTGTTTTTTGCGGTTTTACTCAAGATAACTTAAAAGGAGGGAGCAAAGATTAGCATAACCAATGTCCCTCACTCACATGTGCAGATTGATATTTAAACGTTTTATATTTTTTCTTCTTCACAGTAACGTTTAGATATTTAAATGGAATAAAATCGCAATAACAAAGTGAACTAGGTAGGTTGGCTGATTACCTTAATAAAAATCCATAGATATCGTAGTCAGTTCTTACGGCCATTAACACTTTCTCTGACGAACGGATGCGATGAGACCCGTTTTTCGGTTTGGTCACGTGATGCTCGCCATAAAGCCTAACTGTACATTCACACCGCCTGCCGGCGAGAGCGGCAAAATTTGCATTGACGCCCTGCCATCGACGCTGTGGAAAGATTCGTAGACGCTCTGATGCTCTGACGTAGATCGAATGCATGATCTTTTTTTAAACAGTATTTAAAGGGCGCAAAGCAAACAAGCATGTTGGTCGTTATTTTTGCAGAACATTGATTGATGGAAGTAACTTTAAAATTATAGTGACATGTTTGCAAATGAAATAAACAAATTAAAAGCCATATCTGTGTGTGGTGTGGCTTTTGTGTTCATGGTTAAGTGCTATTATAATTTGCATTCCTGCTGAAAAAGTGTTCTAGCACGAAAATCTTGCCTATAAACAGTGTTGCGCGCCCCTCTTATCAAATTCAAATGATCAACCTCCTCTATTTTGCTTGGGAACTAATGTGGTCAGAACTAAAGTTTACAGGACTGCGTTCTCTGGAATTCTCTCAAACGGAGCACTTCTACATTCTGATTGGTTGCCGCCATTTGCCGTCGAAACCGCGTCATTGCTTATTACCATAAAGTTGAACTGATTTCAACCAGAGCCCATCTAACGGAGAGCCTTGGCACTTCCTATTAGCCCCATTGTGTATCATCTTGCAGTTCCATTAGAATTCCACTGGAGGTGATCGCAGGCGAGTGCAGAATGAATGGGAGTCTATGGGGCTAAACGGCTAAATGTGTCTCTTTCACCTGCTTGTTGTTAAATCAACATAGATTTTATTGTTGATTCCGCAAGTTCAATATAGATTATAGGCCAAAAGTCGAATGAACGAGTACTTATGTCCTTTTGATTTCTTACAGGTTAGGCCGTTGTTGGCTGGAACACGCTGAGCATTGTGCTATTGTGTAACGTCATCACATTTTTGAACGGATTTTTAGAAAAGATAAGTGAACTTAAAAGTGAAATTTTCAGCTGAGTGTATTATCTTAGCCCTCCCTTTTGAATGAAACTTTCAAATTTTACATCCTGAGAAAAGTGGATTTCTGGGGGTGAAACCCCATTGACTCCCATTCATTCTGCACTCGACCGCGAGCGCCCCCGCATGGACAGATACGTGTTACTGCAGCCAGTCTAGAAACCGGAAGTAACCAGTCAGTGCCAATTCTCTTCAATTAGACATTCTCTGTTTCAACTCTCCTCGCCGCTCTCCACGTTCAAGACTTGCCGAGCCGCCCTCGCCGGAGCTCACCGTCGGCTCTCATTGAAAATCAATGACTTCCGGCCACTTTGATGCTCTCACCGGCAGCGGTGTGAACGCACAGTATGACTGCTGCGCTTGACAGGGCGCATAACGAGCAGAGAGAGAGAGCGAGCCCAGGCTGCGCGCACAAACTCTCACGTCTTCAAACAACACAAGTGCTGTCTTGCGCTCTTTCCCTTACGCGTATTAATCAAATCAATTGACATGATAGTAAAAGAATGGAAGACCACAGTTTCACATGGAGCATTTGGAGATTTTTAGAGATTATAGACTCAATGAACAACATCTCAATAATGAGATTTTTTGAGATTATAGACTCTATGAACAACATCTCAATGCTAAATTATAAAGGCCACTCTCATATAGACGCCTGTCTCAAATACAAGCCGGTGCAGTTCGACGATTTGGGAAAATAAAAGCCCGGGCTATTATTTGAAGTTTTACGGTACTACAGCACTGGACAAAAAAAAGTTTACACATCCCTGTTAAAACACTTTTTTTTAATGTCACGTCAACTGATTTCAGTTCCATTTTAATTTTTACATTAAATGTGCAAAAGGTCTGATATAATTTATCCTTGTTTTGTTTTTTACATCACAAAAAATGCTATTTTAACAGGGGTGAGTAGACTTTTTATATCCACTGTATATAGCCCGTTATATGTTGGATTTCAAATAGGCCTACTGAAATCTGGACAAAACAAAACAGACCCGTCCTTTAGGTACACAAGCCACTTAAATACTACAAGCTTTTTCCTCCGCACTGCAGGCTTTAGTAAATAATTCACTAAAAACTCATGTCTAAAACTGGACTCATTGCCTGCAGTTCTTGTTGTTCTTCTGTGATCTCATGTGTGTAGGCATGTGTCCTCAATCATTTCGATGTGTAAACGTATTTCAAAGATTAAATATTAATGTAAGTATTAGTTTAAATCAACTCCATGATTTAAGGTTGGGAAACAGTTTCCTCCTCTCCTTTAAAGGGTTGAACCTGTATTGTTTATCACGTGTCATATTTCCAGGACACTTTACGGAGCATCTTTCCCACAGACATCAGCTCTAAGGGAAAAATATCAGCTCATAAAATGCAAAGACAGAGGCAATAAAGCATTCCATAAATTATTCAAGTTCAGTATGAGAGTATATCTGCTGGCTGTCCTGTCACTAACTGATAGTGTAAGCAACTACACGTCACATTATGTTTTTCTCAGGAAAACTGTCTTGTTTGCATTTCTTATCTGCTTACTATCTGCTAATTATGTTGTGGGTGCTGATTAACATCTTGTGCTTTGTGTGACTATAGTGGCTAACAACAACATGCCCAGATGGCAGGTAGACGGGAGGTGGATGGGTATCGTCTCGGAGCACAAGTTTGTGAAAATAAAGTTGATAAAATAACACTGAAAAAAAAAGAATTCATCACATTGAGTGAAAGTGGACCCAGAGCCATGCTAGTTTGGAGTGAACCCAAAGGCTGTTGTGAAATACGCTACTCCTCCACAAAAATCCCATTAATTTTCGAGCCTCTCGGGCGCTTTGGGGTTTGAAGGAGTTCACTGCTGTGGGTAATAGTTTCAGTTTAATTCCTTTGTTAATGGAGCAACATGTTACACTAAAGCGACTGGAATTTCAGTTTTGCAATGAACTTGTTTTCCCGTTTCAGTTTAATAGGCGACTTGTGTGTGAGTGTTCCATTGGGAGTGGATGGGGTTATGTTCACTCAAGATCCAACTGAGTAGACCATTAAACACAGTGAACATCCCAAAGAATTTCATCATTTGACATCATAAGACATTATCAGCAAATGTATTATTTATCAAGATTGCAGCACATAATGATGATATCTAATATAAATGTTCCTTTTATCCTGAAAAGGTACTTAATTTCTTAATTTTCCCACACTTGCAGTTAGCATGCACCATTATTTATAACAGCAGGCTGCACTACATTTGTATTTACTTGCGCTCTTGATTTAATCCATGCGACTAAGCCATTTTTACCCAGCTGTAAACACTAACATCTCTCCTTTTGTTTTTACAAGCCACTTAGTTTCAATCTGCCTTGTTTATAATGAGATTGCACAAGCCCCTCCAGTAATGTATTCAGCACCTCTGTAATCAGTACTGGCTCCACAGGCCTATCACAGTCCTTCCATATTCCCCAATGCATACAGTCCACACACAATAAGATAGAATGTATTGGACACAACTCATGGGGAACTCACTAAATTGAAAACAGGAAAAGACATTTTAAAGAATTTACAGTTGTATTTTTATGAACAAAAGTTAATAAGTAAATCCTTTACTGCATTATGTGTACTTATTTTTAACTGTATTTTAAAGGTTCTCTAAGCGATGTGGAGCCAAAACATTTTTTGTCACATACAGCAAACGTCTCCTCACTATCGGCTAGCTGCCCTAAACACACTGTAAAAAACGCGGTCTCTGTAGACACCACAGGCTCCACAAACGGCAACAAAAACAATCGTGTCTCACCCGGACCACGAAACCTAACAAACAGTGTTCCAGCCAATCACTGGCAAGAAGTATTTGAGGGTGGGTCTGGGGGGTTAGTGCTCGTGCACATGAAGGGGGTGTGTGTGTGTGTGAAGGAGA
This sequence comes from Hybognathus amarus, assembly GCA_030378365.1. Lineage (NCBI taxonomy): Eukaryota > Metazoa > Chordata > Actinopteri > Cypriniformes > Leuciscidae > Hybognathus > Hybognathus amarus. Next base: position 226,563 of record JAQIUQ010007474.1, read on the forward strand.
GAGAAGCATCAGAGGAAAGTTTGAAAAATGGACGACACACGACCAAAGAGACGACGTTCTGATGAACAAATTAAAAAGGAGGAGGAATCAGATTAAGAACGTGCGAAGTTCCAAATTTACATCGGTAAAGCTTTTGAACGATGGCGAGAACTCCGGCGGCAGAAGGGCTTCCAGTCCGACATTCAGGTTGCTCTGTTTTTGCTGGACAGGTGGGTAACATTAAATTTATTATTTTTTTCTTCTAAATTGACGCTTATGTTCGCCAAACCCACACAATTCAAGTTCACAATTATTTCAGGAAGCACAGAAGGGAGGGGGAGGAGATGAGATGCGGAGGAGGGAGGGTCTAGCTAGCCTCCGATTTGTTTGAAAATATTTTCCGAACGTCAACACCCAGGATCGCTTAGAGAACCTTTAAGTATAATCTGTACTTTTCATATATTGTGTACTATTATCTATAAAGTAAGCCTATGTTTAGTTGTATACTATCTAGCTTTATTTTGGGCATTGTCATGTATATTGTTTTCTGTATATTGTATTCTGCACTGCTTTGCCCAAGTGCTGTTAGTGATGTGACAATAAAAGTTATTTGATATGATTTTGATGGTGGAATATGGAATATGGTTAGTTCATGATAAGTATTTTATTAAAGTAGTAGTTCATTTTAAAATTAAAATTAGCCCATGATTTACTCATCCTCAAGACATCCTATGTGTATATGACTTTCTTCTTTCAGATGAATAAAATCAGAGTTATTTTGATAAACACTCTGATGCTTCAAAGCTTTATAATGGCAGTGGATTGCAACCATCAGATTGAAGCTCAAAAAAGTGAATCAATCCATCGTAAAAGTGCTCCGCACGGCTCCCAGGGGTTAATAAAGGCCTTCTGAAGTGAAGCGATGAGTTTGTGTAAGAAAAATATTCATATAACACGTAAAAATGTTACATGTAATTTCACAAAGTAAAAATCTAGCTTCCGTCTGAAAGAAGAAAGTCATACACCTATAGAGAGCCTAAGTCCCTCCCCTTCCGGTCGACCACCATGGGACCTTATTTCGGAAAAATATTGTACGGTAGTCAATGGCGAGAGATAACAAATATTTTGATTTCATTTAAATTGATCGCTGAATTACACATATGATGTTTGTCAATTTAAAAGATACATTTTAAAGTCAAGAAAGTCACAGTTTGATGTAAAACTGTTGAGATATAAGACTGTGAAAATACGTAATTACAAAGACTACAAACCCCAAAGCCGCACATTTTCTCTCAATGAATGAAGCGAACTTTACTGAGGCTATTTCATTGTTTCTATAGCCTTCCGTTATAATCGTAACGTTACCGTCATGAGTGTGTTGTTCCAGACTGCACACACACACAGCAGCTGATCTTGCTCGTTGTTTCGGCTCCCGGGAGATGTAGTTCATTGAGGGTTTTTCACATAAAACTAAAAGTTACTCTTCTGTTTTATGACGAACTGCGACTTTCTTGGCTTTCATAATTATCTTTTAAATTGACAAACATCATATGTGTAATCCAGGACACTGTTCAGAAGGAATAAAAAGATAAGTTATCTCTCGCCATTGACTACCATGCATTATTTTTCCGAAATAAGGTTCCATGAACCGAAAGCGGAGGGGCGGGACTTAGGCTCTCTATGGCTTAAAGGGTTAGTTCACCCAAAAATGAAAATTATGTCATTAATGATTAATGACATCTCATTACAAGCCGTGAGACGTGAGACGCGGCTGACGTGTGTCTGGTGCATCCGAGCTTCGTTCACAGTCTGATGGAGACGCACGCTGTACAAAACAATCTTCGCAAACATGTCTAAAGATTTCCACACAGAGGAAGACTTGCATTTTTTTGCCCATATTTATTTGAATCCCGAATACACGGACGCACCAGACACACGTCAGCGTCGTCACTGAACGCGGATCCACAACAGAACCGGAAGACAATACAATGCTGAATAAAGTCGTTGTTTTTGCTATGTTTGAACCAAAAAGTATTTTTGATGCTTCAAAAAATTCGAACTACCCACTCATGTCACATGGACAACTTTGATGATGTCTTTATTGCCTTTATGGACAAGGACAGTATAAGGTACATACATTTTCAATGGAGGAACAGAAAGCTCGCCGACTAAATCTAAAATTTCTTAAACTGTTTTCCGAAGATAAACGGAGGTCTGACAGGCTTGGAACGACATGAGGGTGAGTCATTAATGACATAATTATCATTTTGGGGTGAACTAACCCTTTAAGGGTGAGTAAATCATGGGCTAATTATCATTTTGAAGTGAACTACTCCTTTAACTAATGTTATTAAATGAGACCATATTGTGAAGTGTGTTTTTATTTTATTTGAATGAATTGAATGCAAAAATAAATAAATTGAATGAACCTGAATTAAGCCATTAATGGGCTCTATGCACGGCGATATTTCCGGTGAAGGTTTAAGGATGCTCGATAACTTCCGCTGATGGTAGAGTCCAATGCAATACCGAGAATTTATATTGAATTTTATACTCCATGGTAATAGTAAAGAAACGTTAGTCACAAAAACAGACAAAACAGACATCCCTTGTTGTGTTTATGAGTCTTTTTAAAATTATATTAAATAAAACTATATATAAAATTACATCTAAACGCATGAAAGTTTCTTTTCAAAGACGGGAGGACAGTAAATATTGAAGACTCTGCCATAATCCCGTTTTCCTCCGCTTTAATCTCCCCAACCGGAAAATGACGAGCATCCTTGCGTCAAATGCGGAACTTGCGTGCATACAGCCCATTGATTTTTTTGTTTATTTTTCATTTTTTTATATACTTGGATTACTCATTAGATAAACACACCCACACATGCACTGCAGTGATCTGACTATATTTAGCACTTCACAGCAGTCTCAATGTGACACGTGAGAGTGCTGTACCAGTTGACAGGTATACTTCTTATCATCCACGAGCACCTGCTGATCTGAGAGACGGTGAGTCTGTTACCGCTGGGGTGACAAAAATAGAAAACAGCAAATGTTCTCTTCCTCTTTCCAACCTCTGGCAGATAGGGTAAAATTAATTGAATGAATGTGAAGAACGTGGTTGGAAAAATATTCTTGGAGAGGAGATCATGAAGAATGACAAAAAGGAAAAAAATATATATAAGCACACACAAAAGTACATCAATAAAGAGCATTAGAGATAAAGTACATAGAAAAATAAAAAAAAGTGTAATAAGCTTTCTGGAAGGCCTTTCATCTTGGTGAGTGCTATTAGAGAAAATGTGTCTGAATTCTTCAAACACTGCCCATTTTTAGCCGGGAAAATAAAACACACCCTATTTGCTCTGTCTCATCGTCTCCATCACCTTTGCTATTTCGTTCCTCGCAGTGGTTTTATATATAATGTGTCCAGATTGGCTTCAAAGGTTATTTACCATGGCTTAGATGCTCCATTTGTAATAGTGCTTCTGTGGAGCCTGAATTCGGTAAGTAATTGGCAGACTACAATATGCAAAAGCACTCTCTGCTTGTTCCTTCTCCCCTATCTGTCTGTGTCAAACCCTCAACTGAGGCGGGCTGCATAAATGGCAACATATGCTTACTTCAGCCTCCAGGAATAGAACTCTGAAGGAGTGAGTGATTAAAAGTTTGTTCCTCTGGGTTATGAGAAAAAACGTAACAGTCTTATTCACAAACCATTTTCGCATTTTTGTGTGTAAAATATGCATATAAATTGTATATACCTGTATGCATATCATTTTTCATATATTTTGTCAACACAGAAATCATTATTCAAAATCACACTAAAATGTACTGTAAATTTAAACTGAAACCATGTGTACACAAAAATCACATGTGAGTGTTATGTCTGTTTTTGGATTTGAGTTATGTTTGTGAGCACCTTTAGTTCCCATAGATCAGTAGTAGGGGTACTGTTCAGGGAGTCAGCCTTTTTTAAGAGCTATCTGATACACAAACTCCTTCAAGTGCACTGAAACATTCGCTCCCTAACTAGTCCCAAAACACACCGTAAAAATCAGAGTGCATTCGATGCCAACTAAACGCTCCCTTAATAAAAGGAGTAGTTCACTTTTAAAAAAACTTTTGCTGATAATTTACTTACCCTCATGTCATCCAAGATGTCCATGTCTTTCTTTCTTCAGTCGAATAGAAATTAATTAATTAATCAAGGTCCAAGTAAGTTTCATTGCAGCTTCAAAGGGCTTTAAACGACATCAGACGATGAATAAGGGTCTTATCTAGATTGATCATTTAAAAAATAAAATAAAAAGGATTAAGTTTTATAAGCACAAATGCTCGCCTTGCTCTGTTCTGTGATGCACGTTCGTGACTCTCCTGTTCAAACTCGTTCATCAAAATGAACAAATGAAGAGTTCAGATGCAAAAGCCTTTAAATGCCATTTGAAATTTTCTTCTAAAATGACCATTTTTATCAAGCTTGTATATTTAAGTTCAAATTAATAGGTAATCTTCATTGACATTTAAGTGAAATTACTGAACTTAAATATACAAGCTTGATAAAAATGATCATTTTAGAAGAAAATTTCAAACGGCACTTAAAGGCTTTTGCATCTGAACTCTTCAAATCTTTTTTCAAGTCATTGGACTCTTATTCATTGTCTGGTGTCATTTTAAAGCCCTTTGAAGCTGCACTGAAACTCACATTTGGACCTTGAACCATTTGGTTCCCAATGAAGTCTATTATATGGAGAAAATCCTGAAATGTTTTCATCAAAAAAACTTAATTTCTTTTCGACTGAAGAAAGAAAGACGTGGACATCTTGGATGACATGGGGGTAAGTAAATTTTCAGCAAACATAAATCATGTGAGCCTTACTACACTTAAAGCTGCAATACCTAAGATTGGCATGTCGCTAGAGGGCGCTACATTCAAAACAACAACAACGGCTTTGCTTGATGACGACGTGGAGGAACGCGGAATGATGGGAACTGTTGTTTTCAACTCCACTGTGGATAAATCGGCTCAGACGGGAATCGAAAATTAGTTGTCATGGATGAGGTAAAGTTCGATTTCTATAAATGTTGCGTTTAATGACATGCTTGTTTTTCATTAAACTGAAATAGCCGCAAGAAAAGTCAGGTTTAAAAGTAAATAAGTTATCACAGATGTGTCACTGGACGAAGCTATGGTGGAGAGGGTTTGAACTCAAATCGTTGCTGATGTATCCTGACTTCGCCCTATGCTGCAATATGCATTTAGTTTTGCATTAATTTACAGAAATCAGCTGCTTCTTGAATTACAATTGCTGATGTTATTAGATTTTTCAGGTGAGATTCTCAATTCATTCAGTTAACAGATGCTCTGAGGTAAAGTTTTCAGACTGCAGACTCAGCAACGATTGTATTTAATTGTACAGTACAATCATAACATAGAACAGACATTATCTTCCTTTCATGTCATTAAACATAACAATATTGCTGGCCATATACTGATGAGAAAGTGCGCGTCCGGTGTGCGATACTGGACTTTGTCCTAGACGTGGCGCGGCTCTTCTCGTCCGGTGTGCGATACTGGATTTTGTCCTGAGACGTGGCGCGGCTCTCTCGTCCGGTGTGCGATACTGGACTTTGTCCTAGACGTGGCGCGGCTCTTCTCGTCCGACGTGCGACCCCCTTTACAGCCAACAGTTCACATTCCGAGAATAATTGAAAAGAATAATTGTGCTCCATTCCATAACAAATGCGCGAAACAAGCTGCCGTTTGTTGCTTGATAGACGCAAACGCACAACTACAACTTCCGCATTTGTCCAGGACTACACGTAGTACGAGCGGAAACCGAGGTAACGCGGATATGACGCGATTGACTGGCGACTCCCAGCTCACCCCTGCTCACACGCCCCGTTTCCTTGGTTAAAATCTCAATTTTCTCGCGATTTAAACATTGCTTGAAACATTTGGAATATTGTAAGTTATCATCTTAACTAAATATATAACACTGGCCTTGTGATTTTGGGGTATTTTAATGCAAAAATCTTAGGTATTCCACCTTTAGTGACACGCGATAGAGGTTTTTTAAAATGAGGACATTGTCATTTAGCCAGAAATAGAGTCATCAGTGTCCCAATGTGTAGTGAGCCAGGGTCCTTACTGTCCTTACCAGTGCCCAAATTCATGTTCACAATATATTAATTCAAAACCTAGGAAAGCTGGGGAGCTGATTGAGACACACTCTTTGAATTGTTTTTGCACTGTTCCCAGTTTAGTTTCCTATGTCTATTTCTTATGCCATAGTGTTTGATGAGCCGCCATGCCTCACCTGTGTCTAGTTAATTATATAGACCAAGGCACGCCTCTGCACTGAGATTCCCCTCGAAGTACATAAGACTATTGTCATTTCCTGATTTCCCTCACAAACTACATTTACCATAAATCACTGCCTAGACTCATTCCTGATTGAATCAACTTGTGTTTTATTGCCCTGTCAATCTAAGCCTATTTAAACCATGTAGACTCCCTGCAAAGTCTTGTATGTTGTTGCGCTGCATTTCTGAGCATTTCTCTGGTTCGACTCGACCCTCTATGGTCTCGATCTCGACTCAGACTCGAGTGAGCTGGTCTCAACTAAAACACTGTACCAAGGAACATAAAAATGCCAGTGCCAGTTGGTATAAATGAGGAAACTGATGCTTCTGTTGAGCCCAGACGGGGAAGGATCTCCACTTTCTTGGTGGCTCCATTGCCAAGAAAAAGGAAAAGTCACAAAAAGCGAAAGGGAATCCAAATAATGTTATCTAATTAATATAAAAAGACTAAAGCTACTATAATTATTAATAACAATACACTATAAGTTTTCTAACCTGATATAATGTAACAATATACAGCCCTAACACATATGACACAATAACGACAATGCCAATGAGGGTTCTGTAACTCTCTGACACTACTACAACTGCTTCTACTACTCCTGACAACACCCAGAGGGTGGCGCAAGATTTCGTTTCTGTGGGGGTTCTTATTGAGTAAGAGGGCATGGAGTGGAGCCCGACCTAAAGTACCAAGGCCGATGAATGTGCTAATGTTAAACCTCATTTTTAATGAGTAAGTAAGGATCAGAATAGTGCCTGTTTCATTGCCAAATACCATGTCTGTTTTGTCGCCAAGCACCATGTCAGTGTGGATCATGCTCCAACCCTGCCCCCCACTCCCACCTCCTGTCTGTCTGAAAATTCAGCTTTGCCATCACAAAAAAATACAGTTTATAAAACATTTTATTTATATGACATATTTTAAAATGTAATATTTAGAATGTAATATAAAATACATAATTATATTTTTTACTGTATTTTTGATCAAATACATTCAGCCTTATAAGGGACTCTATAGCCTTATAAGAGACTTAAAAAAAATATTACCAACTCCAGACTTTTGAATTGTGGCATATATTAACAGAAATAGACTGAGTACAAAAGTATAGGCTAACTGTTTTATGAATAACAATAAGTAAAAGAAAAATGACTAAATGTAGCCTGCTTGGCTGGCAAATGAGAGGTTCAAAACACTATTGTGTGCGTATAAAAACCATTTATACTGTGTTTTAACTGGTTTTGGGAATTGCTTTGCTCAAAGATCTTTCTGTATGCTCAGGCAAGACATGAAAGAGAGAGCATGAATGAGTAGGAGAGAACATCAAAAGCACTTAGACATGGTTTGTGTTTTTTATGCAAATTACTAGCTCCCTCAATTAGAATAGTTCAGAATCATCAACATTACAATGAGCATAAGAACAAATACACAGTATGTATAGCGTATCACCTGCTGTGTATTCATGCCAAATTAACAGTGAATGAGGCCCATTGTCAAAAATTTCATCAGAACACCAATACCACTGGGTGGCCTGGTCTCACATGTTGAAAACAAATAACATCTGGAAATATTTGGTAATATAACAAGGAAAAACAAATATAGAGGTCAGATGCAAAAGCCTCTAAGTGCCGTTCTGAAATTTTCTTCTAGAATGATCATTTTTTACAAGCTTGTATATTTAAGTTCAGTAATTTCACTTAAATGGCAATGGATATTACCTATTGATTGTCATTTAAGTGAAATTACTGAACTTAAATATACAAGCTTGATAAAATTGATCATTCTAGAAGAAAATTTCAAATGGCACTTAGAGGCTTTTGCATCTGAACTCTTCAAATATAAACCTTCAGGCATCAGCTAGGAATAAGCCAAAGATTAAGGGAGATATTGTCAGTTTAGATCAGGGGTCTCAAACATTTGATGTGCATGATACTTACATCCCACAAGTGTTTATTTTATACTTAAATCTGGCCCTTAAATCAGTTTTTACTTCCTGCATTTTGGTTTGTCCTTTAATGTTAATGTTAAACAGTAGCCCAACATGTACTTTTCTACATGGTTTATTATAGGCCTAAAACACAAATGTAAACTTTTTTGCAGCCTGAAGCCAACAAGCCTGCATCAGTCAAAAATGTTTTTGTGTGTGCTAAATTGTCATGCATAAATGTCTCTTTTAGTTAGTTAAAAAAATAAAATTTACATAAAATCTAGAAACTAAAATTGGCAGATCTAACTCGGATATCATACATTAGTTGCCATTTGTAACCAGTGTCATCACTACTACAACAGCAAATGACAAATTAGGCCTAAAAGAAGTATTAGTCAGCAGTTCTAAATATTTAGTATGAGCTCATAGACAAACACAAACTCATGTACATATACTGTAGCTCAGCCCATGCAGTATAATTGGATATACATCAAATTAAACCATTAAATTAGCATAGGATAATTATCTGTTTTGATTTGTCGATTATCTCAGATTTCTTCAGTTTTATTTTTAATTGTATTGGTTTATATAATAGGGACCATGCATATGAACATTGTTGTATAAAAGTACACCATGTAAATATGCCAGACAGATTTAGGTTTGACCCAATAAGATCCCGTATTATATCCTTTTGTGGCCTTTTCCACATTCTGACTGCAAGACTGGAACACATTACAAATAGCAAGTTTCAGATTAATCAAGTATACTGGACAACAACATGCATCGCTGGCTCATGGGATTTTTGGGGGGTGACCAGGTTAACTCAAAAAAGCAGAAATATAGCTGCCATGTGGATGGCTTCCTGAAATCTCCAAATGCTATACAGTCGATGGGCTAGATGTAATGAAATATGTATGCTGGCTCTCAAAAAGGACCTAGACGCATTTTGAGACTCAGAGGTTCACAGGATGACATATGTGTACATTTGAGGTTGGAGGTTTTGAGTGTATGGAACATCATTAGCTGTTATAAAATGTAATATTTTGCTATGAGTTAATCTGTGTTTAATTATTATCCAAAAATGTCATCCAGATGTCATAGCATGAGAATTGGCACAGCATGAGCAGGAAACAGATAATCTGTACTGGCGCAGAGACAGTTCAGCACTTGCCAGTTTGTCTGTGACCTGTGTTTAACTGCTATTGTCTACTGTGTGTTCCAGAGGTATGAATCCCCATTGCTCCTTTACCACTTAGATAAAAGGTCAATGCTAAAGAGTCTCTATGGAATGTGTAATTGTGAGTTTCTCTGAACGATGTCCAATGGTGCAATTTCAGAAATGGAGTAAGAAAAAAAGATAAAAAGACATCTAAATCACTGGATAAAAATCAAATAAAAAATGACAGGAACATGTAGGTGATTCTGGCCTGCCTTCCTATTATAATTCTCTGTTATGCTATTAGTGAAAGAGAAAGGTCATTAGGAAAAAATGGACAAACATTTATAGGAGATCTGGCATGCAGTGTTAATATTTACAATAATGTATATCCCTATGCATATTTTTAGATATTTTGCAAACAAAATCTTATTATGGCCAGAGCCCTGCTGGAACACTCTTTATTTACTTTATAATTTTACAAAAAGATGTTTTATATTAAACTGCCTACACATATATATATATATATATAATAATGTAATATTCTATAATAAAAAATAATGTTAAAACATGTGATGTTAAAACACACTCACACAATTTGTGAGTTTTAATTTTGTTTTAATTTATTTAAATATATATATATATATATATATATATATATATATATATATATATATATATATATATATATATATATATATATATATATATAGGTAGCTGAATATAAAACGTCTTTCAAGTCTTATTATACAATGACCTAATAGTAGAAGGAAATCCAAGGCACTTCTTTAGAAAAATATAAAAAGCCTTTATTAGACTGGCTATTTTATGATGGAAAGACTGGGGAATACAACCAACGCGTAGCGGCACAGACTGTTTGTGCTGCTATGCGTGGGTTGTATTTTCCCCATGTCTTTTAAAATTTCCATCATGAAATAGCCAGTCTAATAAAGGCTTTTTATAATTTTCTGAAGAAGAGTGCCTTGGATTTCCTTCTACAATTGTATCTTGTTTGAGGATCATTTAACTAAAATAGACAAAAACTATTGATTAAGAAAACAACTTTTGCAGGGTGCAGCAAACCTCTGATGGAAGAGCAACTCAAGAGCCTGAGAAGGACAAGTACACTAGAATAAACACAAGAAAGTAGATGCAGGACTGTGCCACGTCCCTCAAAGAGCAGGACTTGTCCGATGTCTAAACAAACAGCATCATCTAGTGGTCGGTTAAAAACTGACTCAAAAACTAAGAAACCAACATGTGAAAGTGAAAATGTGAATAGGTATTGGCAGCTTGAAAAGATAAATCACAGCTGGAACCGAGCAGTGTTTAAAGTAGGAATGAAAAATTGATCTAAAATATAAACATTGCTGAAATCTCTCAAATGATTACTTGTAAAAACAACTTCCTCAAGAGGGTGCTCACCAACTGCCCTTTAGAAACTAAAGATTTGTTAATTAAGTTGACTCTGCCTGCCTTCATCACCATAATGGGCTTTATCAAAGATGGGAAACTGTTGGAAATGGACATGTCAAATGACCTAAGTTTAAGTTTTGCCAAGAAAACTTTACACCTTTTATTAAAGAATGATGACAGGAAAGAGTGGGAGGGAGGAGGGGTGTGTGGGATTGGGAAATGATGCGGTTTGGCCTCAGACTTGTGTCTTCAAAGGAGCACTAAAAACATATGTGTCATAAACACGTGTTCTACTGCTGTGCTATGGCTCTGGTATTAACCACAGGAGTAAGAAGGTCAAAATCAGTCCACTATATTTTAGATAAAGCATACCAAAAACCAATCCTAAAATCTTCTTAAAGGCATAATATGTAGGGTTTTTTTTGCCACAAGAGGGCGCAGTTTCCAACAATAAAAAAAGCATAGGTTTATGACGCAGTGATGAGCTGAATGATGGTGGACCTAATAATGTTAATGGACGAGTGCAAACATTCATGTTTTTTAACAATACAGTGGTATGAACATGAAGCAGGTCGCGATAGCTAAAGAGAATACCCACAAGTGCTGGATTACTCACACAGGTCAGTTTATTAGACGAATCATACTTGTGAGGTAACGCAGCGCTGCTTCACTTGGTCTAACGTTACATTATCACACTAAATGGCGCATTTAAATGTGTGTTGAAAGTTATAATGTTAGACTAGTAGTACTACGTGTTAGTTTGTTTGTTCTACGAAACCTAGCAGTAAGCTCAACATTAGAATAATATACTGACCAAATTCTAACATTTCGTCATGTTGAGCTAATGTTATATAACATGGATTTTGGATTTGTTTCATGTACATTTGCTCACCTGTCTAATAAAGCAGTCAAGTCGTGACTCGTGAAGCTCTCGGCATCTCAAAAACGCCACGCTGATATTGATCCTCATTTTAAGTTCTCCTTGTTTGTCCCAAAGTCTGCTTGCCATGGTCTATGTTTGAAAGAAACGAGAACTGTGTGCCTCTAAACGTTAAGCAGTTGTCGCGTCTGTCGCCATGGTTACGTCATGGCTATGGCAGTATGCACGGAAACCGCGGATATCGCGTCATTGACAGGCGACATTTTTTTTAAATTGGTGCCACTTATTTAAAAATGGAATTTCTCTGAAATAAAAAAAATCTTTGGAGACTTTTGGTATATTGTAAGTAGCCTACACAACTGCAGGAAATATGTCACACTGTTCAAGTGATTTTTTGATATTCTATAACAAAATTCTTACATCTTGAATTCTTCCAAATCCACAATAATGTCTCTACCACAACATGAACCAAAATGAAAGTTTTCTAAAGTTCAGAAGTCTACAGTAAAGGTCTTGAGGTTTCAGACTGCTTTGTCACAGCTTTGGTTTTACATTCTCCAAAATAAACTTGGACACGTACATGAGAAAGTGTGTTGGCAGTCAAAAAGAATACCGCATCATCCTTCTAACTATTCAGGTTTCGATTTTACTCAACTCTCCCTCTCATCAACATATTTTGTCTATACATTAAAGGTTCAATTTGTAACGTTTGTCCCTCTAGCGGTTAAGAAATGAAACTGCATATATTTTGTGGAAGAATGTTGTTTTTATTTGAGCTTCGACTCTGTGTGAGTGTGACAATGCAGAATATGGTTCTTTCTCATTAATAAAACATTCACTAGATCGTCAGATATCCAGTTTAGATGGAAAACTAGAAGGATCTCAAACTGACTAGATGAAGACATTGCATTAGCTATACCCATTAACAGACACGTTACTTCCTTGAAAATACATTCCCTTTTACATTTAAAATCCCTCAGTTCTCACCATCTCCCTGAGAAGCCAAGCTAATGTTGATTCTGTTTTCATTACAAGCTCTGTGTGCAATTTCCCATGAAAACCATGCAGTCAGGTCTAAATAAAAACACTTATAAGCTTACTATAGTGAATTAGGATAAGACAAAAACACGTTTTGGAAGAAGGATTGATGATGTATTGACTTATTTAATTTAGTTAATTTTGAACAAAATCAGATACATAGGTACCTTTTGGAAAAACATTAAAACTAAATGATAAGGTTCCCATCAGTGTTGCCAAATAGAATACTTGTAAATGTTCAGTCTTGCCACTTCCTGAAGTTCAGACACTTTTAGTCATGTATTCTTGTCTATTTATAAGCCATTTGCAACATCCTCAGCTAAATTGAATTATTTCTGTGACAGCCAATGTCATATGTGCAAATGTGTACAAATTACTCTATAAACATAACCATAAAGGTTCGCAATAAAGTATTAAAATATTTGTCTCTACTTTTAATCTAGTAAACAGCATATTGACCAAGATAAACAAACACTTCGCTTCTAAACAGCCTCAAAATGGAGTAGAGAGGAACTGACATGCGAGTCAGAGTTCGGACACATAAAGTGACCTCCTTCCAGAAAAAAGTTGTCGTGTGGACTTGAACATATGAATAGTTAAAGGATGCATTCACAGGCATCCTGCCAGAGTCAGACATTTGTCCACATTTGAGGGTTTAAACAAATTAATTTTAAAATATTTTTTTCTTCAGATTGTTTCACTACAACAATGTGTAACTCTATACACCATATTGTTGTTTTTACAAACACAAATATATGTCAAATGTGTTATATTTTGTTTGCACTGTTTGTGTAGATGAGATGTGTTGATTTACACAGACATGTCACATTCCACCACTGTGCCAATCGCACCTACCTGTCTTCAGGACAGTGATGGAGTCACCGGCTTTGCTGTTTTGCCTTGATGAAATTAGAGTGCCGAACAGCTGTTGACTGCCTGAGATCACCTTAAAAGGAAAGTAGGTTAGCCTACAATGTTTGTTGAGAACATCTTATCCCTCAACATTCTTTAACAATATTTTTAGAAGCAAACTGTGAATTATTGGAAACTAGCAGCCTGCTATTTCATAACATCTGTCTGTGACGATTTAGGTAGGATAATGACCAGCAGCTCTAGGAAGTGTAGGCTATCACCCTCAATCCCTGAGATAAAAGTATTACTTTCCCAATATTGGCGGCATATGATTTTTGTTCTATTTCAAATCAAATCAATCAAAAATATGAAACTGCACGTTTCTATTAAACTGTTTGTGCAGCTAATTAGCCAATGACAGGTGGAACACTTGCTCTGAACGCTGAAAACTTACCTTACCACAAACTTCTCACACATGCTGGAAACGTGTCCTTTGGGAAAACTTGTTTCCTAATTAATTTTAATTCTGTAGCCGGCGGCTTTTTGAGAAAAGCAGTGTCATACGCGAGAATCGAGAGCATCTGTCGTCTGACGCATGTTTACATATAACCTGGCCAATTCATTCAATATAGACATGGCAAAACAGAAAAGGATAGCAGAGAATGCAAAAACGAGTTAGGCCCCACACGAGCTCTGTGTGTAGGCGACTTCTTTTCTCACGGAACTTTGCTTTAGTTCAAAGTATTTTATACGACAGTTTAACAAGTTAAAATCGAGTAACTTACGTTTTAGACTATATTATGGCCAGTCTCTTTTTGCTTAGTTTACCGTTGTGACTGACAAAATATACAATGGTATTTTGTTCCTTCAAACTGCCGTCGGCAAAATTTTTTTGATCATATTCAGTAAAATCGACCTCGCGCAGGTTACAATGACATGCACACGCGTGAAGTTCGCGCAGTAACGAAGAGTGATGGCGGAACACTATCAAACCAAGTAAGCTCATATAGAGTATAAATGACGTTAGCAGTTGAAATATATTGGTAGATTAGCCAGGGCAGCATACCTCCAAATAATCCAAGGTGTTGATGAATGCTGATGAGACGGTCGCGTTCACAGAAAACCTGGTGCGCACGCATGATTTAGTGTTTTTGAACACATTGAGTAAAAGATTAAATGAAGAGACTGTTTTTAACAAATGTAAATGATTCAAATTAGTCTTTCACATGTCGTTAACTGATTATTGTCTATGGACAATAAGAGTAAATATAAAAGCTTACATTTATATATTTTTTTATTCATCTATGCAAGTAGATATTATATGGTAGGGGGTGACCATTCACATATAAAATTGGATATATTATTAATATATAGGCCTACTACATATTGTCATACTCTATCATCAACTCATCCATCTTGTTCACTGTAGCTACTACTGGCTATCTCACAAAGTTCATTCTGCATTTCCAACTACAGGAGACCTAGATAAACAGTGTGTAATACAAATGATTGAGTAAAATGACTGAAATTATTAATTAGATTACATTCCAAAAGTCATTGTAAATGTTAAAGGGACACTTCACCCATTTGCATTAAGCTTTGTATCTTTAGAAACCCAGTCATATTTTCGAATGGTCATGGTTTATTCCCTTATTTTCCCCTGAGAGGGGAGAGAAATAATTATTTCTTAAAAATCCTTGTTTTGCTTCCTGCTTATTATGACATAAAAATCATCATTTTGTGTCATAAGCAGGAAGTCACATTTCATTGAAAAGTGTAGATACTACAAACGTAGGTCCTCATTATTCAAGGGTGTGGGAGAAGCTGAGGCTGATGGAGGAACAGGAGGCGGCTGCCTGTCGTGGTTGAGGAGCCTGGACTGGCTCGAGCTGAGGTGGACTGATGGTGCTTGTGCTATCGCTGAGCACTACGAACACAGATAGAGTTCGTCTACTGCAGAGAATTTCAACGATGGCAATTTCTCCTGGGCAAAATCTCTGAATCAGACGAGCACACGGACGTTTGTGTTGTGACGTGAACCATCCTAGTTTCGCCTGACTGAATGTCCAGGTATCATGCAGTAATACACCATATAGAAAGAAATACAAACAAGGAGTAAATCACTAATGTGTTAGCTTATACGAGACTGGTCGGTGCGTCTCTGTCTTTCATTAGCTATAACTCAAGCCACCTTGTTCGCCACAGCCAACTAACTAGACATTTTGTGTGAAATGAATTTCAAACTCTGGTGGCAGCTAACGTTAGCCTTGTTGACGAGAAGAATGATTTCTCTGATGTGTGCGTAGTTCCGGGTTATTGGGTGTGGCTTGCGGAGCTGTGCAATGTGGTACATTGTGGGAGTTGTATGTTGTCCATACAAATGTGCCCTTCGGTTATTGTCTGTCTTTTCTCACCAAATTCAAAAATTATTTTACAGTTCGACTACATATATGATCCACTTTCAATAAAGATTGATGTTGAAATGGGTGAAATGCTCCTTTAAAACAGTGCTAACGCTTTAAATCAGCTTTAAAAAATGTATTTAATAGTATTCAATAGTCATTTATCAAAATACACATTCATTGTGCAAATATTTTGCATTTAAAAACTAATAAACAATATCAGCATTTTCCTTTACAAAAGCTGTGTGCAAAGACTACTCTGATTGGTGTTTTTCCTGTAAGCAAAATGATATCAAATCAAATGAAAATTATCCACTTCATCAGGTGCCAAAAGCATTCAGTAGCATAAATATAAAGTGTATACCGGTAATTGGCCAACATCCTCTTTGTATTTCTAAATGATAATTGATCTTTATTGTGAAGACCAAGACAATCCATACAGAAAGACACTGTATTACTTTGGAGTTAGAATGACATTAATTGAATCCAGTGCGCATACTTAATTGTTTTTATTGCATTTGTCCTTTGAAGCCCAGATTGTTAATTGTGCTTTACTTTCTTTCCACATTTTCATCCAGCTGTAGAAACTCAAGAACACATCAGTCTCTACCAATCTGCTCCACTTGATCTTGTTCTTCAGATCCCTCTGGTTCCACATCTCTCCCATTGTCACTGCATAAGGATACGAGGTTCAATGTTAAATAGTAGATCATCATTACCACGCCGAACTTCAAGAAGGAGGGGCGTGTCTTCCTGAATCGCTTCCTGTAGTTCTCCAGTGTTGACCAATGGATGGCCGTTTAGCTTCACTATAATATCACCTGTTTCAAGCCCACCCCTGTAAAGAGGAACCAATGAAGAATGTCACGTGATTAGTTTGAGATAAATAAAAATGCAGTTTTTGATGTTGCACTTTGAAAAGAATCTGGGGTGAAAATAAATATATAGTTTGGCTTCAGGCCAATTTACACTGCACCGACAGACGCAAATCAATGCCGAAAAAAAAACAAAAAACAAAAAAAAAACTACAAAGTCTCAGTTGGTGTGGTGTGAATTGGCCCTTAGACATACTTCTGAGCTGGGGAATCGGGGACAACTTCATGGACAAGAATTCCTTTGCCAATATCTGGAAAGTCTGGATTGTGCCATTTTAACTCCTGGGCAATGCTGGGGAAAATAAAAAGAGAAATATAAGAAAAGGGAAAAGGGAAATGGGATGCAGAAAGACATTTCTTCTTTCAGAAAGCTTACTGATTATACTTGACACTAATAAATGAGAAGGATTCTGTTTTTTTATTTAATTTTTTTATAAAGCAATGTTGTTGATTGACATAACATACTTTTCTGTTAAAGTGACCATTTTGATTCCAATAAACCTTTTCTTGGGGCCTTTTATATCTGAAAGAGAAATTATTAGTTTTAGATATTTGTACAATTCCAAAGTGAATTCAAGTCATGCCTGAAAGATCGTTTTTACGAGTTAAAAGCACATGAATTGCACCACAAGTAAATATGATTGGGAAATTCAGGATTTTCTTATATAGCCCTTAGTTTCCCTGAGGCATGTCAGTGAGAAAACAGGGCGAATGCCTGGGATGCAGGGTCTGGGTCTACTGAAAGTAAATTTGTGGAAATTATTGAAATATTTTTTTCCATTTACAATAAAACTAGAAATTGTACCCACAAATTGCATGTAGAATTGGTACATTGGTACACATTCCCAACTCATAAATACAAACTTCCCAGGAGGACTTGAAAGCACCATCAGATATAGTACCCATACTGAGTGTTATTCACAATCATGAGTTTAGTACTGCACAAAACTGAACTGAACAAAATAATGACTGCCTTTTTGTTTGGTAGTGATTTTCATTAAACACTGAAGCAAATCTGTTCTATTGACTTGCAGTTAGCTAGTAGCCGGTTACTGGGACAACTTCATGCATATCAGTTTTATGGTATAACAGGATAAACAGTTTACAACCTGATTCAGCCTTGTGGCCTAAACATCAATGCTGCACTTTTACCTCCTCTCACAAAGTAATTTAATGGCATGATGGACCAGTTCAATTTCAGTTGATTCTGCTATAGCTTGCATGTTTGAGGTCATCAGGCCAGCAAGATGACTAGCAGCTAGCTAGCAAAGTGACATTTGCTAGCAATTACCTCACCTGAGGCAGTCTTCACAGCTTGAGACTGCGTGAAGTTTGTCCTGACTACCCTTTGTTTGACTGAAATCAAAGTAAATGACACCAAATGTAATGGACAGGCTGTTCATGCAGTGTATTCATGTTTTGTAGTCATTTTGTTACAGTTGGCAGAACACAAACGTCAAATTAATCCATAGAATTGAATGAAAATAAACATCCATTTGTATTTCAGATTTCTGTGGGCTAAAATGTCTGTTGATGAATTCATTTTTGGAATTACCAAACTAATGTCATCACCCATCACGATGATGCTTACCTTTCTGCTGTTTATCATTGGATTCATCAAGGAACTTATTGATTCTGGTCGGATGGAATGGCAAAAGAAATCCCTGCAGTAACTTTTAGTGTGTTTATTCCGATCACCTCACCATCCTACCATGACAGAAATATTTAAAAAGCAGTGTAACCAGTGTCCCCTCAATCTAGATGTAAAACTTCATTCCCACTCACCAGATTGACAAGTGGACCTCCTGAGTTTCCATACTTCCCATTGATGATGAAAGAGAGAGGAATAGATGATCAAATTCAGGTAAAACATCTATCATTCAGTTGTTGTAGCCTGAAAACACCATTCTTGTTTGTCTTACATTGATGATAGCATCGGTCTGGATGTAGTCCATGTCAGAGTCGTGGATGCCAAGCTCTTTTCCATCTCTCTGTGTTGTGCTGACGATGCCTGTGGTGACTGTGTTCTGGAGAGCGAATGGACTGCCAATGGCAACCACAAACTCGCCAGGCCTCAGGTCAGCAGACTGACCCAGTGATAACACTGGTAATTTTTTCTGGAGATAAACAGAACAATTCATGCAAATTAAACCAACTTCAGTCCAGTCACACAGCTTCGCTCAGGAATGTAACACCACTACATTACTCAGTATTAACTTATTTTTATTCCATTATTGTATAGCACACTTGCAATCATCCTGTTAGTGCAGCCTCGTGCCTATGGCCAAATCACAGCTATCCCGGCCAGCATGTGATTGACATTCAGTGTTGAAATAAATTACATTTTTTTACACACTTACTCAGAACAACGGCTGGGATGGTGAAATGAACAACAACGCTAATGCTCATGCAATATTGCTTAATTGATAACACTACCTGAACAAACTGGTCTGATTCCAGTCCTTGCAAAAACATTTGAACAGTCTCTCCTTAAGACCAAAAATATATTAAAAAACAATGTGAGAAATTGTGTGGAAAAATCCTAAGGCTGCAGGGCAAGAGATGGGGAAATGACATCAACTACTATAAACAGAAACAAAATATCTGCAAGCATTCAAGACTCTCTGACATGGGAACATTCTTCATTGTTTTGTTTCGAAAGCCATTTCTACTTTGAACAGTTTCTTGTTGATAGTCTAATTCAAAAAAGGCCAATAGAAGAGCACTAGACGCTTTACATCTCTATAATCAGATCCACATGCATCGGGAAACAAACCACCTCTTAAAACACAACACAACACCTCCTAAATTCACACACACAAATGTAGGTCAGCATGTGCTTAAAATAAGGCTACAGTTAATATGTCCAAGTGTCTGGATGAGATGGAATGCGTGATATAAACCATCTGCCTCTAGAGTCATAAACATGGGATTTAAGAGACAGAGGTGTTGCCATTTTTGGATGATTTGTGCTGAGTTTTTATACTTTGAATGTTTATGAAAGATGAACTCTTGACTACTGGCTAATAGGCTTTGTGTTGGGAAACTCCACTGTAAAGACAAATGTAGTGACACTAACAGCAAGAAAGGTTGAGGATTAAACTTTTTTCAGCCTCAAGGCCTTGTTCCACATTTACAAAAGGAAATAATGGAGACAAAAGAAACATACTATAAAAATTTTAAAAAATGAGGGGGAAAGTGGGAAACACTAGAAATAATGGTCCTATTATTCTATTGTCACTTATCTGCCTCCCCCTTTTTTGAGCTTAGATGTGGAAATGCACTAGCCAAACTTAAATGGTTGTACATAACTAAGGTGGGTCTCTTTTTAAAGACACTCAGCAGGTTAAACAAATGTACTGAACTTTTTTTTATTTATTTAATTTTATTAAAAATGTTACTCTAAAATTGCAAAAAAAAAAAAGTCAAGGCCATATAACCAAAGTTGTGTTCCAAATTTGAAGTTGATATCACAAAAATTGGTTAGGCACTGCACCAAAAATACCCACCTGGTGACACCCACATTCCATTGATTTTTTTAAAATGTTTTCTCCTGTAGCAAATTACTAAATTTCAGTCATAATACACGAATCCGACGAGCGTTCTGTGTAGGCTGCCATCTTGTGGCGACGCCATTACTGAGCCGTTACCGGTATGTAAACGACAGCCCGGCAGAATGACTTGTTGGGTTGATGATGTTAGACAGTGGTCTCCAGTCACAGATGAAGGTACAAACGATCTTACAGATTATTTATAAAAATAACTTGGCAAGCTAGCTAGGGACATAACATACATTTAGCTCAGGAAAGCCATTTAATGACCATAGCATGTTAATTGACTAGAAAAAATAGCTAGAGAGGAGATTTTGCGGAGCACTATATTACATATTTATTATATTTTTTACTTAAGTCATTAAATGTTATTATACGCGAATGTCCACATCTTGTACTCGCCCAGGAAATCTGTGTAAACCGTATGGAACCAGACAGGGGAAAGTCAATCCGGGGTATTTTATGTAGCTCACATTGTTTTCTCTTCCAAATTGAAATTTTACTGCTGCCATTGAAACAATTTATAACGGAACATGTTTTCCCACTCGACATTATAAAAGTGGTAACGTTAGTGACAGTCGTAAATTGCGCGCAAGTTGCAACTATAACAATAGGAGGCAATGGCGCAACCAAGGGTGTAATCCATTGAACTGGAAGTTGAAGCCTCGTGGGAACTGCCATCTTGTAGCAGAACTTCACTTGCGTTAGCATTTCCATTGACTCCCATTCATTTTTGCGTCACTTTGACAGCGAATAACTTTACATCTGAGGCGTCTGAAGACCCCATTTGTCCATTTTTTACTTCTAAAGAAACACGACAATGTATAAAATGCTCCATTACCTTCGCAGTTTATGTTATGGTCCCGTAGAAGCAGTTTTTTGTAAAAGTAGGCTAACGATTGCGTCATAACAAAGCGACTCTCTGTCGCACAGTAGAGAGATTACCGTACAGGAGGAGAAGCTTGCGGGCAATCGGAGAAACGTGGAGGCAAAATGACAAAATAATTATAATCAGAATACCTAGCAAAATTGTCTCCTTCTCCTAGCTCATGGACAAATCCTATTCACACTCTTTGCCTCTGCAAGTTTCGGAAGGGAATGATTCAGATTTCTCATGCCACAGCCACTAGAAGACAGACGGGTTGCTCACTTCACATCTACGTCGTCAAGTTCTGTTTGAGTCAGTTTGAGTCTGCACGTCAGGGAACGGAAGTGCTAAAAAAATCGCCAAAAACGGGCTTCACTTGTCTCAATGGAGTTCCAATGAGATGGCTCTGTCCACTTCTTATACTGTCTATGGGCGCAATGCTACCCAGTAACAGCTCAGTTGGCGCCCGCTTACTTCGGTAGTTTTGCCGGATTCGTCTATACTATCACAAAACAGTAACCAAATATGGTCGGTAAAGGGTTAGTAAAATAAAGTAAAGTAGTTAAAGGGTTAGTTCAGCCACAAATTAAAATCCTGTCATTAATTACTCACCCTTATGTCGTGAGTGATTAATGATGCAATTTTCATAACCCTTTAAAATACATTTTATTAAATGAAACATGACACCTCCCACAAGGGAGAGGAGCCCGCTAAAGGATTTTAAACTAGCCTACCATTTCCATGGTGATTCACTGTTCGATTTCAATTGGTTTTCACAGGATGATCATGATTTTTCAGTTTTTCAGCTTTCAATGATAGACTAATATATGATTATTGCTAAAATGTGTGATTGGAAAGCAAGGCAATAAAAAAGAGAGGTAAACTGACAGTTATGGTCATTAATGCTTGCAAAATGATTCCCACCTTTGCATTAATTTTGATAGTGGCAATGTCCGAACTTCTTGTCGATGTCTCTGATGGAGGCGTCATATGTCTGGCCATCGTGTAGCTGCACTCGTAGATGCTGGCGGCCTGTTACTGTTGCACTACTAGTGGCTACTACATGAGCATTGGTCACAATCAGACCTGCCTGAGTCATTATGAATCCAGAACCACTTGACAAAGGTACATGGCGGCCAAAGAGCGGATGGCTGGACACAAACATTCAAAACAGTGGTTATCGCATGACTGAAAGGGTGAAAATATTACAATTCTAGTATTGCTTGAAAATAAATAATAATAATATAACAATACAACTTAATTATGCCCTTGCACTGACATTACATGACTATGATTACAACAGAATTTAACAAAATTATGTTAAATGAGTAGATTACTCTTGAGAGTCTTCAATCAAGTGCAAAAATGACAAATAAATGTAGCTGTCACCAGTAAAAACATTACCAAAACATAATCTTTTACAGTTATAGGTATAAAGAAGAGTATAATTTACTTGAGGAAGAGCTCGACGTGTACCACAGCAGGGGCAATCTTCTCCACAACATCAGCGATGAAGTTAAACTTATACCTTGGGCTGTTCAGATGTGCAGGACCTGTACTAGCAGGAAGAATCATTCACGTCAATGACATAATACGCTAGATATGAAGACTAATGACTAATAGGCAATACTTAACAGTTTGTTTTTTTGGTAGCCGCTGTCCTGCAGAGTTTGGCTCCAAACATAATCAAATTCACCTGAACAAGCTAATCAATGTCTTCAGGATCACTAAGGCTTCAGGTAAGGGTTTCAACCTTGACTACAGGTAAGGATTTTTTTCAGGGTTAGAGTAAAACTCTACAAGACAGCGGCTCCCAGGACCAGAGCATACAAGCATAAATGTGCGCTAAATTAATATTTCAGCAAATCTTTCTCACAGAATTTATATTGTATTCGCAGAATTAATGAGCAACCAAATTTTAGGGTGTAATACACTACCGATCAAAAGTATGTTTTTAAAAGAAGTCTCTTATGCTCACCAAGTGTGCATTTATTTGATCAAAAAAATACAATTAAAACAGTAATGTTGTGAAATATTAATGCATGAATGCACATGAATGCATTAATGAACTGTTTTCGATATTGTAAAATGTTATTTATTCTGGTGATGGTAAAACTGAATGTTCAGCACCCATTACTACAGTCTTCATTGTCACATGATCAAATTCACTGATTTGGTCAATTCAGTTATTATTGGCTCTCAATTATTAATAATGGTTCTTCTTATTATCCATGCTGAAAAGAGTTTTTGATGCTTAAAATTTTAGTGGAAAATGTGATTTTTTTAAAAATAAAGTCAAAATAAAAGCATTTCATTGAAATGTAGATGTCTTCACTGTCATTTTTGATTAATTTAATGCATCCTTGCTGAATAAAAGTATTAATATTATTATTATTTTATTTACCCCAAACTTGAATAGTAGTGTATCACAGTTATAAGGGCATAACTGTTTTACTAATTAAAATGAATGATAATAATTATATAAAATATGTTTTACTGTATTTTAATAATAGTTTGTAGTAATACTCATATTGTTTTACTCTATTTTTAATAGAGTTTAAAAACATTCAATTGTTAATTATTCCAAACTTTTGACCGGTCAGTGTGATTTTGAGTAAGAAGTCACTGACAGAGGAATTTCCTCTGAATTTATGCCCAGATCTATGAAATACAAACATATATAGGCTTCATTAACTTAATATCCCAATATCAGCAGCCTCCAATGTGCAGCAGAACTAAATCTTAAGTGAACCTGATTTCACCAAGTACAACTTCTTTGTTAATCCTGGAACAGCATTCCAAACAACTAATCATATTTGAGAGACAATTTTATGTCAAGTTTAGACTTACAACCAGGGTTAGGTGCTTCTACTTTGTAATTCACATATTACTTCCCTCTGGTTTAAGGGATAGGTTGTGAGTTGGGATAAGGCAGGATTCAGGATGTTTTATTTTTTTAGACAGAATGTTGATCTAAGAATGTCTTGGCAAAAATCACAGTGACCAAATGTTCTATAGATAAGTCCCATAGAGCACATAACAGAATAGATATAGGACATCCATTGTAATAATTTGAATCACTGTTCATCTGTGACTAGGTGTGTCACATTTAACTTCCTTCACACTGTGGGCTGGACACAGATGGCTTAGATTTTCGGCTTAGATTGTGTCCTCTTTTCCAAAACTTTACACTGTAAAATGAATATGCAAACAGATTACAAGTTAAATTATTAATTAAATTTAACAATTAGAATTCAGTAATAATTAATCAAATTAATTCCTTAAAAGTTAACCATTTAAAATGAGTAAAACTTACAACAACCAAATAAAAAAAAACATAAATTGAGTCACCATTATGGTGATCGTGTGTTTGTTTTAAAATTACGGTTTTCTGCTTTCATGATTCTGCTTGTTAACATCAGGTGTCTTCAATGTTGGCAATATAAAGTAAAGAGTTCTAAATTAATCTTTGGCGTCTGTCTGTTAGTGAGATATTTTTGTTAATTTTTCTAGGTGTAAACGTTACTCAGTTTAAATGGTTAACTTTTAAGGAATAATTTGATTAATTATTACTTACTAAATTTAATTAATAGTACACTGTAAAAATGAAATGCTTTATATTTAATCAATAAAATTGTGGCAACAGATTACAAGCAATATTATTAATTAAATTGAAGAAATTAGAATTGAGTAATAGTTAATCAAATTAATATTCTAATTAATTCTTATTTGTACAATTTAATTAATAATATTGCTTGTAATATGTTGCCACAATTTTATTCATTAGATAAAGCATATTCGTTTTTACAGAATAAAAAATATTTGCATGTTGTGATTTGTGCTTCAGTATAAAAGGGTTAAAAGCTGCTTTTAGATGGTGTTTATGTTCACACTGGCTCTTAGTAAAATAACTGACAGACCACACAGGAATAGTAAGTGGAAGGGACTTGAGCGGTTGACTCTACATCTCACTAAACATCCAAAATCACACTGGTGTTTCTACTTAGTAGGCATTCCAAGACGTCTCAATCAGACAAAATCAGACATCACACAGGAAGCCAAAATTAGTGGAGATATAACAACAGTTCTACAGCTGACTGAGTATTAGCCTATATGCTTCTCACAAACACACACACACACACACTTGCACTGTCATTATTTTTTTCCTCCTCCCAGTCAATTCAACAGTGGTCTTATTCATATGGACGAAGCAGCAGTAAAAGATGTTCAGTTACTGACGCCATTGTGGAAGTATTTGTATTTCACCCGTTGTAGTATATTACCCCACATTAAAAAATGTCCAATAACAAGGGTGTTTCTACTATTCAGAAATTATGGAAAAGGGGTAGCTACTATTCAGCTTGTCATATAATCTCAATACATTAGCCTTGTCATATAGCCTACCCTAATGTATGCCACTGGAGTCTTCCTTTAATGTAATACACCTTTGAAAACTATTGCAAAAGTAAAACAGGAAATACTGTCAAATGCAATGCATTTATGAAATTCAAGCAGCCGTTTAACTGACACTAAACTTAGGCCTATAATCAGACAAGACAAATAGCACGAGTAGGCTAAGTGTCATGCGCAAAAGCAATAGCACTGATAGTCAACAAAATAGTAGTAAACATAATTACTGAGTTACTATTCCAGACACACTGACAGAACCAATTCTTGATAGTAGGCTCTAACTGAACAGAAACAGAAGAATCAAGAAGAACAATTAGTAGTTGAACTTATCAGTGACTGACCTGAGCTTGATGATGCGCATGAACCCTTGTGCGTTTGGGTAATCACGGAGAGCCCTCGCTGTTGAGCTTTACGCGCGGCTGCCCTCATCTTGCACACATTACCGTAGGTCTTTCCGTCGCTGCCACACACTCTATGAGTTGTCTTACACTGGCAAACGCCTTGTGAAAGTCGCTTTCCGGCTGGAAATTTACATTCAAGCCCGTCGCCACACGGAGCATCATCCTTCCGACCGCACAATGTGCCCCTCGCCCAGGCTGCACACAAGACAGCAGTTGCAGTGGTCGGGCACATACCCGCTCGGACAGCTCGGGCTCGGACATTTACTCACATCACACCTGGATGAACATTTTGTCCTCGGCTCGGCCACGGCGAGGTCTTGCCCAAAGAGCATTGTTGCTGCAAACAGAATGACCAGCATTCCCATTTCAGTTTTTAGGTTAACTTGGAGAGAAATCAGTCTGTTCTGTTTGTAATTTTAACACTTTGTTATATTCACTCGTGGTCTATGATGTCCAAAATTCAGCAATGAGCTCCTCTGACTTTTCCGAGTACGTCACACGATGATTGTAACGCCGTTTAACATATGAATGTACAGTTTCATTCCCTAGATTATAAATTCAGTGCTCGTTCTCATGTTCCTTGTGATATGCCGTTAAAAAATACAGTGCTGGATAAATCTCTCAGATTTCCCGTACATGTGTGGCCACACACACTCACTTCACTGCTTTTGTATATCACACTCAGTATGAGGTAGGCTCGATGATGAAATAGGCAGGACAGTGTCATTACTAAACAATGCATTAAAGAGCGAAATTATTCTGTGGAAATATATATTTCAAGAAGTGGATGTAAAATGCTTTCAAGCTTATAGCTATTAAAAAAGAATCACTAGAAAATATCATTTATAAAAAATAAAAATGAACAAACTCCCTAACGTAATAATAAACGTATGGAACATAATGTCTTTAACTCTACAGTATTGCTGCTGTCTTTTCTGTAATATATGTCACAGTTACAACATGTACGAGAGTTTCTCTCAGCTCACCGCTTTCTTCTTATTGCTATCATGCCTCCTTGTGGCGTATGCAGATACATGCTAAACCTTTTGCATTACTTAACCTTAATTATGACCAACTTTCTAGCTTTTTAATAACAAATAATAAAAGTTCTATTTTTTGAAATGTATATTTTTCTATTTTTGCAAACATTTAAGCTGTGCTGCCATATTGGACTGAAGAAGTAAGGGTTCATGCAGAAGAAAGTTCAACAATCTTGAAACAAACAAAACGTAACACAAATGTGATGTTTCTCTTAAGTCATTTTTGCTTATTAGTATGGTTGAATTGGGTCATTAAAGGTCAACAACATTGGTAAATGACATTAAATACAAAGTATATTTGTGTAAGGTAATACTTATTGCAGGTTTACGTAATATTCAGAGTTTACATTTACTGTTTTTCATTTATTTTAAGGAATACTGAATTGTTTTTGTGCAAGTGAGATTTGTTCATGCTCATTTAGTGAGAACTAATAACCATCAAAACAAGCAAAGTAACATGCAAAGTTACTTATTTGAAAAAGTAACTCTTATGATATTTTGCTGGCACTTTCCGCTTTCGGCCTCAGATCACTTGAACGTGGCTGTGAGTTATACAAGGTAAAAACAATATAAATACTGTTCGTTTTCTCACACAAATCGCTCGTTTAGTGTCTTAGGCTATCAATGTGTACTTACATTTACGACTCATTAAATCATGTTTAATTTGGACTTCTCTGTGCATGCTCTTTGAGGTGGACCCCATACACCTCCATTATATGACTGACAGACAACAACGGTTTGACCTAAAAATATAAAAATTTTAAATACTGTGGAAACAAAGACATCTACATCTTGAATGCCCTTGAGGCAAGCTAAAACATATCAAAAATTAATTTCAAAGTGAACTATCCCTTTAAGTGTTCTCAGTGAGCCGTTTTTACTGAAAGCAACTTATATCGTTGTTAAGCAACAAATCTTTAAAGGGTAACTAAACTCCTGGTCAGAGCCTGACTCCACCCACTGCCAATATTTGAAAATGCTGAAAAAGTGGGCGGACCCCAGCGGACATAGAGGGGACGAAATACATGCTAAAACACTCTATCCTGATCGTTTTCAATACTCACAATTCCAATTCCTGACTCCCTACAGTGGTTTTGACGACACAAGATGGTTTTTATACTGCCAAGGGCTTAGCTCACGTGGTTAGCTGAAACCTGCATACGTCACGAAGTGCGGAACATCCAATAGGAAAATTCAACTGCAGTAGCCACCGTTCAACCTGAAGAGGGCAGCACTAAGACGTTTTTACACCATTAGAACACTTTATAAACAAATGTCAAAAAAATTACTCGAATCAATGACTGGTATTAATAAAGATCCATTCTTACAGATCATTAACTAAAAAAGTTGGTTAAATGTTTAGTTACCTTTTTAAAAATGTCCTAATTGAACTGGAAGTGCCTGTGAAACCAGTCCATCAACATACAAACATTATGTGTGATCTATACAGTGAAAAATGGCTAAATAACTGACAGCTGTAGCAAAGCCATAGTGCGATAATAAACAAATCAAAAGTGATAGCCAAATTTCAAAGGATCCAAGTAGGAAATGTAAACTTTTAAAATGATGAATAAATGAGACAATTGCATTTTTGGTAACACTTTACAATAAGGTTCGTTCAGTTAACATTAGTTAACTACATTAGTTAATATGAACTAATAATGAATAGCACATATACAGCATTTGTTAATCTTTGTTAATGTTATTTTCAACATTTACTAACACTTGATTAAAATCTTGTTAACATTAGTTAATGCACCGTGAACTAACATGAACAAACAATGAACAGCTGTATTTTAATGAACTAACATTAACAAAGATGAACAAATGCAGTAACAAATGTATTGCTCATGGTTAGTTCATGTTAGTAAATACATTAACTAATGTTAACAAATGAACCTTATTGTAAAGTGTTACCGCATTTTTCTTCCTGTTTACTGAATTATAAAAACAACTTTGCTGTTAAATTAAATTGTGTAATGGTTGTATAGTCAGAAACATGTATGGGTCAGCACAAAGAGCAGCAAGAACAAAAGAAGAGTCAGTTGTCAGAGACTACACCAACTTTTATACAGACAAATTTAACCAACTAGTCCTTTTAGCTCCATTAAGCAGTTTTTGAAATCTCCAGGTTTAGGATAGTCATTTAGTAGCAGTGTTACACTTGTCGAGGGTTCCCTGATGGAGGAATCCCTTCATGAATTGTCCTTTGCGTAATTGCCAACACAAATCTTCACAAGTTGCCATGACGGCAAAAAGTTTGATTTACCCTCTTTCGCACCACAGCCTTGTGATTCTCAAAGGATACACTTGTCGCTGTCAGTGGAAACACTGAAATAAATCACGCCACTCTTGTGTTCATCTGTTAGTTAGCAGATGCAGCCCCATTTCTTCTTGGTGTCCTCCTGTGCTATTGTGACTTTTGCTGGGGTTTTGAAGCTCTCAGATCTGCACCTTAACACACATTCGTTCACACTCTGGCTTCTCTGGCTCTTCAGACTCTTCGCCAATGTCACAAAGATGCTGTCGATCTGGTCCCCTTTGTGACCTTTGGCTGAAGTAAGATAAAAGACATTCCATGGACTTCGGCCAAATGACGAGCCTGCTCGATTACCACAGATGTATTTGGAGAGACCAGATCGGCCTTGTTGCAAACAAGGGCCCGGGGAATATCTGGACCAAGAGAGTGCTGACGGCACTCGTCCATCCACAGAGGCAGATTGCGGAAAGTAATGTGGTTAGTGACATCAAACACGAAGACGATCCCGTGCACATTGCGATAGTCAGTGCTGCACCATGCTTTACAAAACGTTCCTGACCAGCAGTGTCCCACAACTGGACCTGAAGCGAGACGGAAAAGGACAAGATTTATATTTTTATTCACATATAGCGCATTTTTACTCATGACAATCTTGGCATTGCTGCTGCCATGCATGACAAAACTACAGCTAGAGAAACATTGAAAATTGAAACTTGAGTCTCCATTGGGTTATATCTGCCTAACCTGATGGTAGGCTATTTATGAAGTTCATTCAGTTTTATTTAATGGCCTACACACAAAAAGTGGTTGGTTGAAATAGGGGTAGTATGGTAGTAATAAAAATGCTCATCTTTAAAGCAATTGTTATTTAATGTTTGTGGTGTAGGACTAAAAGCGTCTCTTCTCAAAAGTGAAGTTCAATTCCTCATTTCAAAGCTAATTAAGATCCCAGCAACACCGTAAAATCCAAGGTTCAGCTGTTCCTCCATGGCATGCACAAGCAAAAATAAATCTACCACTGAATTATAGTAGCCTAAAGAATTTACATCTTGGCTATATTGAATCCAATAAACAGATCAAGTAAATCCAAATTAGTCAGTACACAAATTATTACAAATAGCCTATTTGATATAGACATCAAAACTCTTTGAGGTAGCCTACTCTGAAAACGACTGCATGTGACTGTTGTAGAGTAAAACGTTTAAGCTATAGTTTAATAGGCTATTCGTTGTTTTGTAACCCTAATTATCGTTTATTATTGTTCATTAGCTACTGTCTTGTGTAGCCTATTTATTGTTACATTAAAAAAATGTTTTGAGTCGGATCTCTTCAATGAAATAAGTTTCAAAACCGGTAGGCTGTTCAATGCAGCTTACTGAACATTCGATTTAGTGAAAACTTAATTTAGCCGAATAAAATTTAAAATATTTTTTACAACGTAGGCCTAGTGATTATTATAACTTGACAAACAATTTAAACTATCATTGAGTGTGATACAAAATTACATTTAGCTCAAATCACCAAAAGATGTTGAGATTACGCAATATATAGGCTATAGGAATGACATGAAAAAATCGTCATTACCCCACTACTCAAAGATTTTTGCGAATAGTTTAAAGCAATGCCTTGATTAGTTTTATGCATCCAGACAACATTTTGTAGGATAATCTATGGAAGCTTGTTTCCGCCATGAAAAATAAAAAGGGTAGGCCTAATTGACTTTTTTTCCTCACAATTGCAAGTTTAGATCTCGTAGTAATGAAAACTACGACTTTAATTCTCAGAATTGCGGAATATAAAGTCAAAATTGCGTGATAAAAAGTTGCAATTGCGTGTTATAAAGGCATTGTGAGAAATAAAAGTCAGTATTGCTAGATATAAAGTCGCAATTGCGTGTTATAAAGTCAGAATTGTGAGATTTAGACTATTCTGAGGGGGAAAAATTAGTATTTTTCCCCTTAGAATGAGCCCGATAACTGCGCAATTGCGAGTCTCACAATTCTGAGAAAAGATGTCAGAATTTCGACATATAAACTCGCAATTATGTGTTATAAAGTCAGAAATTGCGAATGTGAACTTGACAATTGTGAGAAAAAAGTCAGAATTGTGAGATAGAAAGTCGCACTTCTGTCTTAATGCGACTTACATCGCGCAATTCTGACTTTATATTAGCCTACTCAATTCTGACTTTATATCACTCAATATTGAATTTTTATCTCGCAATTCTTAGCCTACTTTAGCCGATATCTCGCAATTCTGAGTTTACATCTCGCGAGACAAAAAGTCGCAATTATTTTGATTTATTATTCAGTGGCGGAAACAAGCTTCCACAGTAATTTGCTCCAAAATAAACGTGCTATAAAATAAGTCGAAAATGGAGTGGCCTACAACTGAAATAATTTAATTCTTACTTTGACTTTCTCGCCTTCTATCTCGAGAAGTTTCTCACGAAAGTCCACCCCGATTGTCGCCTCCGTTCTGCTGGGAAACTGTCCGGTGCAGAAGCGGTGTGTCAGACAGGTCTTACCGACTCCGGCATCTCCGATCACAATCGATCTTACAGGTCCGACGACAGCGCACCGGGACACCGTTCGACGAGCTGGAGCTTCTCAAGGACGAATCCATTTACTGTTCCAGTGGCGA
The DNA here is from genome assembly GCA_030378365.1 of Hybognathus amarus. NCBI lineage: Eukaryota > Metazoa > Chordata > Actinopteri > Cypriniformes > Leuciscidae > Hybognathus > Hybognathus amarus. The sequence goes on from JAQIUQ010007474.1 coordinate 258,631, forward strand.
AAAATAAATCTCAATTGGATGTTAAAAGGAAGCTAAAAGTTCAGAGTGCTCCACTGAGCACTCCTCACATGTGCATGACTGATGATTACTTCCCTTTAAATAAAAGAGAAACTTGGACTCGTTTTCTAAGCCCCACATAGGCTACACAATACATCAAAGCAGGTAATTAAAGACAATTCTGCCTTTTCGCAATATAATACATATTATTATTCATTTTTATTCATGAATGTGATTACCAGTATGAATAAAAAGGGTAAGAACCGTTATTAAAAGGAAGTCTGACAACCAGCTTGGACAGAAACCAAAAACAGCCCACAGTTGCTTCATATCCCTAGCAGTAGCTTAAAACGCATCTGATTTTTTGTTATTTTTTATTTTTTTGTGACAAAGTATACCTCAGATGTTTTTGGCCAAAACATGTTAAATACTTTGAAGAGTTTTAAAGACCCAGGCTGGTGTCAAATGTGTGCTCTTACCTTTTAGATTTTTTTTATAAAAAAAAAAAAAATCTATATCATACAACAAACTCTTCTTTAAACACTGTAACCCAATTGGATCAGACAGAGTGATAAAATGAGGTAAGCTGGAACAGAGAGCAGGGGAAAGGGCTCTTGATAAGTTTACTGTCATCATCAAGCCAGTTTTTTTTCCATAGACGCCTCCAAGAAATGCAATAACATCTACACATGCTGCTTCCCCATTATGACATCACTTCCTGTTCACCCAGCCTTCCCCAAAACCATGTCCAACTTCAGACAATTCAGCCACCTTTTCACGCCAGATCTCTGCACAAAAAGCCAATATCCGTTTTAAGCTTTTATTTTTCATATAAATTACTCTTTAAAACAGGGGAAAGATGGGTTTGAGTGTGTTTCTCTTGCTTGGTTTGTTGACTATGGGATTTGCTCTCGCCATTGCACAAAGTTTGCATTCAGACATACTGTATTTCAAAATGGGATGCATGTTTGACTAGTTTCCAGTTAGAGACTAGTCATCAGCAAGGTTAAAAAAGTAAAATGGGCATTTTATTCTCGTCTCTCCCTCCACACCCCTCCTCCTCTTCTTCCTCCACTCCAAAACACAGTCATTGTCTGTCAGTCCTAACTGCAATTTCTGGGGTGTAGAAGATCACAGGAAGTTCCTCATAGAACCGCAATAGTCAGTGGCAACCATCTTGGGTGTTCGACAGTGGCGGTGCACCGCTTCCCATTCCTCCATCTCCTCCCTCAGTCATTCGACCTCTTCGGATGTTCACATATCATTGGCCAGCTCCTCAGTTTCCGTGGAGACGTCTCCGTTGACCGCAATCTTCATGTTTTCCTCATAGCCTGGAGGCATGAAGGCCAGTGTATAGGGGTAGATCTTATGACACTCCGCTCGGTATAACTCGGCCGTTTCCTTAGCCTCTCCGAGGCTGCCATCACGCAGGCTTTCCAAAACATCTGTACAGATCTGCAAGAAAATGAAAGTAGTATGGCTATAATATAGGGTCGGCTCACACCTGGTCACTACATGCGTTTTTACTGGTCGGATAGTTATCAGATTTGTTAAAGCGGTTCCATTTCATTTACACTCGGCCACATAAATGGGTCTCTGCAAAACTCCAATCTTAAATTCCCGTGCTATATGCAAATTTAACGAAGTTAGACCGCAATAGGAGAGAAAGCGGCATCAGCACTGGCAAGATCATTTAGTCACACTACTTTTAATGAAGTTGATTGTGTTTTGAGCATCTGCAACTTACTTTCAGTTTCATTTGTGGCAGTTTGCACGTCAGCTTGCTGAAGAGAAACTCAGCTGCTCATCTGCGGCAATGCGTGTTGCAGTAGAGCTGTCATATCTGGCTATAACATGCTCTCACATGTTTATTTTTGAACATTCTGGAGAGTAAAATTTATGTGGTTTCATCAACCAGATGCATTTACACAGTTCATAGACTAGTCCAGTTTCGTTTGGAATGACTCTCAAACCAGCTCCTGAAGTGGTTTGAGGGATCGGATTTAAACCCGAAAGCGCTTCGGAAGGCATTTACACCTGGTCTGTTCACGGTTATCCGATATCCGATCAGAGAAAATGCATGAAGTGACCAGGAGTAAAAGTTGGAATACTTGACAAGACTTTTAAAATCTAAAGTGATTTTAAAACACTAAAGGCCATTGCACACTGAGTCCGAAATTCGCATCTGGAATTTTCGCACTAAAAAAATTAATAAAATTCGACCTCGCATTATGTCAATCACAGCTTGCACACCACCTCCGAAACTTTCGTCCGTCATTAAAAAAAATAGTATAGGTTTAATTTTCTGTGTTTTTCGCATCCACAGCAAGCATTTTTAAGAGTTTTTTTTTAACAATTTAGGGCCGGGGGAGCTCGTTCTACACATGCGCATTCCTTTCAGTCTCGGTTTTCAATTCGATCAAGTGTTTATGGTCTCTCAAACAGATCAGATAAGGAATAAACCTCTTTTCAATCAGATCGAAATTTCGGGTCGATTAAATGTGTGATTGAGTGGCTAATTCAATAACTACTGTATTATTTGGGAACAATATACAACCTGTAGCCTATACAGCTGTTCTGTCTGCCCAGCACTTCCAGCCGGGTTGTGTGTGTGTGTGTGTCCATCTTAGACATATTGCCAGTCTCTGTTCAGGATCTATTGGTTCATGGAAATTGGTGGTCTTTTTAATATGTGGCTCCAGAATCACTAGCAAAGCATCAAACTGTTCCACTGACATTCTGAAGTAAATTTTGAATCGCTCGGGATAAATTCACAACTCCTTGATAAGGAGGTGGAACTCTCCTTCCTCTCAGTGCAATTTCAGGATTGGGTGGACCCAATATTTTCTCCTCTCTTTTTAATAAGAGAGAGAGCAACAAAATTATCCTCACTGCTTGACGAATCCATTTTGTACTTTTGTGAGTTTTTTCCCACAAAGGTTTAATAAATACGCATCAGACTCAGTGTGCAAATTTTTAGGCCGACGAACACGTAAAAAACGCATACGAAAATATCGGACTCAGTGTGCAATGGCCTTAAGCATCATACACTTGCTGAGTATGTAAATGATTACAGAGTAAAACTAAACGACTGGATCACACAGCAGACTTTCAAGTAGTTCCAAACTAAAATTCATGCAGAAACATGCTGCTAGGAGATGACAAATGAAAACAATACATAAATTGGCTCAAAATATCAAACAAGTGTCATCCTCAGACTGGATGGAATCAAAGCTAATATGAACATGCAAATCAGGGAAAATATCTGTGCAAAAGTCATGTAGTGTGTCAGCCAACTGTTTTCTTACAACTGCCTTGTTTGGCTGAATACATAAGCTTTAATTATTAAAAAAGAAAGCAGAAAGCTAGTCAAATCAATATTGTGAAATCGCTCTGAAATACAAAGCTGTGCATGTTCTACAAGGGACAATGTGGATAAATTCATCCTCTTAAACTATCCTTTTTAAAAGTAGTTTTACAATATTTACCCAAATGTGTCCATTCATGTCATTTTTTATACATTAACAAGCTAATAAAATCCTCTTAAGGTCATGTAGTCTACTAGGTACCTGAACACTTCTGTTGTTCAGTGATTCATCAAGTGCTATAGCCAGCTCCATTGCTTTCTTCTGTGTTGAAGGGTCTAAATAGAACATCATTTTGGCAGCTGTGAAAGAAAAAAGAGGGGAAAATGCATTATGGAAATATAGTAGACTAAAAAAAGTGTTGTGAATCTAAAGTGTTGAGCATGTGCACCTGCTACTCGGTGAGGGATGGAACTGGAGTGCTTGGTAAGGAAGGCCTGATTGAAGCTCTTAGCATTACTTTCCCCAAACAGCCTGGAGATTTCCTGCTTGAGCACCATGCAGACCGATTCTGCTAAATCTTTACTTTCAGACACTATAAGCCAATCAAAATGAACACATTACTGACCAAACTTGACACATGGTGGTGAAAATGGTTTTGGAAACAACAAATAAGTCAAAAGAGTGGCCAGTTGATTAAATGTAAAGAACACTCTGGGTTTACTCGCCTCCTTTAAAGAAGCGCACTAGACACTGGTGAAGCCAAGGGTGGTCCGGGTCTATCTGCATAGGCCCTCTTCACCGACTGCAGCATTAACAGGAACTTTTCTGAGGAAATTGATGACAAATAACATTAAAATAATGCAACTATTAAATTCACAACGTAACAGAAGTAGTGATTGATTATTTAATTCACTGTCATGTAAATCCAAGTGAAATATAATTGAAAAAAAAAATAAATAAAATTGTAAGGTAGTTGACTGGATGGAGGCAAATTTGAAAGCGTTTAAAAATGAAATTTGTGGCGTTTAACCGGAAAAATATGGCATAGGTCACCAGAGAGAAGTTAAATTTGACAAGTTATATTTTAATTAAAAAAAAAGAAAAACATATGTATGGTTAAATTATTCACAAAAATATCAATAATGCACATTTAGAAAGTAGACATGGGGAATTTTAATTTCATGGCGACTTATGGTGCGTTCACACCGGACGCGAATTGAATGATTTCAATGTTAAGTCAATGCAAAGACGTTGCGTGTGTAAAAAAATTCCTGCTGCCAAAATGAGGTGTAGAGCGTGGCGCGGAAGTCGCGAATACGCCTCGTTCGCGCGAATTGAGCATCTGCCACAAATTATTTAGTTAGTGCCATTTATTCATTCACGTGTTTGACGCGAATTCGCATCTGCCGCCCGAGTTGAAAAATCTGAACTTTGGCGTCAATTGATCCTCTGATCCGATGCATAAAAAAATTCCTGTAAAAAAAAATTCCTGCGGCCAAAACAAGGTGTAGAGCATGGCGTGGAAGTCGCGAATACGCCTCGTTCGCGCGAATTGAGCATCTGGCACAAATTATTTAGTTAGTGCCATTTATTCATTCACGCGTTTGACGTGAATTCGCATCTGCCGCCCGAGTTGAAAAATCTGAACTTTGGCGTCAATTGATCCTTGCTCCGATGCATAAAAAAAATTCCTGTAAAAAAAATTCCTGCGGCCAAAACAAGGTGTAGAGCATGGCGCGGAAGTCGCGAATACGCCTCGTTCACGCGAATTGAGCATCTGGCACAAATTATTTAGTTAGTGCCATTTATTCATTCACGCGTTTGACGCGAATTCGCATCTGCCGCCCGAGTTGAAAAATCTGAACTTTGGCGTTAATTGATCCTTGCTCCGATGCATAAAAAAATTCCTGTAAAAAAAATTCCTGCGGCCAAAACGAGGTGTAGAGGCGCGGTGCGGAAGTCGCGAATACGCCTCGTTCGCGCGAATTAAGCATCTGGCACAAATTATTTAGTTAGTGCCATTTATTCATTCACGCGTTTGACACGAATTCTGCATCTGCCGCCCGAGTTGAAAAATCTGAACTTTGGCGTCAATTGATCCTTGCTCCGATGCGTAAAAAATTCCTGTAAAAAAATTCCTGCGGCCAAAATGAGATGTAGAGCACGGGGCGCAAGTCGCGAATACGCCTCGTTCGCGCAAATTGTGCATCTGGCGCAAATGATTTAGTTAGTGCCATTTATGCATTCACGCGTTTGACATGAATTCGCATCTGCCGCCGAGTTGAAAAATCTGAACTTTGGCGTCAATTGATCCTTGCTCCGATGCGGACAACAGTTCATCAAACTGCTCGCGTGACAGGCGGAAATTCCGCTGCCAGCTGCCGTCATCCAGAGCAGCTCCTGGAGCGAGCAAATGGTGAAACTCGCCAAACGGTTCGCCTCTAAAAGGGTCCGGTGGACACAAATATACAGCGACAATGGTCCCCATGCACGCCGCTGTTCTGCTCTCCAGAGTAAATACAGAGCGGTGACTCTCTCGATTAATGCTTGGTCGACATATAAAAAATGGCCGCCAATGGATTTCAATTTGGACGCGCGTAAATGTTGCTTCGTCAGTTTCACTCTTGACAACGAATTAACACTAATGGTCAAGCGTCAAACTGAGACGCTGTCAGGCACGAAATTGACGCACTATTCACGTCCGGCTTGAACGCACCATTAAACATGACTACTAGATTGTTCTAATGAAGATGAGACTGTGGTTCAGAGATGTAAAGCGCATACCTTTCCTAAAGTAGATTTCAAAGGCCAGAAGGTGTGTGTCTATTTTTATTCTTCACCAGGTTTTTCAAAGGTGTCAGAAACTTTACAGCTTCATCTAATGGGTTCTCCACCTGGGAAAATAAAAGAACTCTTTCTGTCCAAGCACAATAACAGCTTTTAACTTCCTTCAAATTTCCCTTTGGGTTCCTACAAAAGACATGAATTTTGTTTTTCTTATATCATCAGAATTCCCCACATTCACAAACCAAACACACACCCTGGCCAGTTTCTCTGGTATGAGTTCCTCTTTAGGTCCGCCGATCTCTTCGTCATCATCCTCTTTTTTCTTCTTCTGATTCTTTAACTGTTTTTCTTTCTCTGCATTCTTTTTTTCCTCCTCCAGCTGTGCTTTCTTCTGTGCTCTCCGTTGCTTATTCCTTAACTTTTTCAGTTCTTTGTCAGTCAGGTTCCCTGTTTGACAAACAAGCAGCATTAAGCATACTTCCTTTTAAGAAAACACATGAAAAATATTATCGCTGTCGGGAGGAAACCTTTTATGTCCAAAACCACTTTTCAGGAAATGGAAAAAAAACACTATTTTTGTAAATAAACACTTGCCTGTTGTCAGTTAGAAAATGTGGTTCATATACGGTCAGACCCTTGCATGTGTCATTATATTATTAGCAATTAAAGAAAAGAAAAGAAAAAAGTTAAAATGGAGTTACAAGGCTTTTGGCCAGCGAATGTTTGACATGCGACAAAACACTTCACTTTGCACAATCAGGGTTTCTGCAGGTTTCAAAAAGTGAAATTTAAGACTTTTTAAGACCATTATGAATGAAATTGAAGACCTATATCACAAAAAAATGTCTCAAAATTGTTGGCAAAGTTATTTAATTTATTCAAACTGAACATTCGTCGAAAATTAGCACGAACGGTCCTGTGATTTTGTAAATTAGTTTTGTTTCTGTTTTTATAAAATCCCCTTTCCAAAGCACGTAATGTAGGTCGTCTTATCTTTCCCGCACCAGAAGGATTTAGCGATGTCAGAGTCCGGAAACATTGTTTGAAACAATGTAGGACTGGTGTCTTGTTGCCGTGTGGAGAAGTTTAGTGTTGGCTCTGATCCAAAAGCAAAATCCAAATCAGCAAAATCTGATCCAAAATTCAGATTTTTTTAAGCCAAGTCTGTCTGTTTTATGTCTGTGGTATCCGAGATAGGCGCCAAATAACACCAAACCTCAAAACTGATTGGCTGTTGCATGTTGGTCTATTTTGTAGTCGTAATACAGCGAATTAAGAACTACAACCACCGAATATAAATAAAAAAACATTCCAAAGCACTGCGGGAGCATTTCAATGAGATTTACATGGACATAGGAAAATTAAGACCTGTTTAAAATGATTTAAGACCTAGAACACTATACTTCAGCAAATGTAAGACTTTTTAAAGCCCTTAAATTGTGATTTACAAATTTTAGACTTTTTAAGACTTTTTAAGGCCCGCGGAAACCCTGACAATGTGTCTCTGCAGCAATTTATTTTTTTAAACTTACAAAAATAACGTATTTCTCATTTAACTACATTTAAATTAACGAATATTCCCCAAAAATGCCCATCCCTAATCTTGGCAAGTATTTTCTCAGTTATGTCATAAGTGAACAGTTGAGAAAGAAACCAGATGCGTCAGTTTTTCCGGTCTATACAATCTTAAAGTGACAGCACATAAATATATATATATATATATGAAGAGTTCAGATGCAAAAGCCTCTGTGCCATTTGAAATTTTCTTCTAAAATGATCATGTTTATCAAGCTTGTATATTTAAGTTCAGTAATTTCACTTAAATGGCAATGAAGATTACCTATTAATTGTCATTTAAGTGATATTACTGAACTTAAATATTAGGGGTGTAACGATACACAAAACTGAACGGTTAGGTTTTCCACGAGTTTTGACGTTCTCGGTTCGGTTCAATTCTGGTTTAGGTTTAGAAAGCTAAAATGGCTTCTTTTTTTTAAACAGTGGTTTAATGAAAAAAAAGTTCTTTGTCTTTAAATTATTTCAGTTACAATTAAACATTTCACAAGGATTGAAAAAAAATCTGCTAATGCTGTGAACTATATTGAAGGCTGCACATTACTATAACATTAAATGTTGTAGCCTAGACTTTTAACCTAAATTCAGATGCCATTTATTTTTTAGATATAATAATCAACACACAACACATTGTATGAAAACATGTAAACTGAACATAAGGCAGTTTTTACATTAACTTGTGTTTTTTCTCTAATAATTTACACAGTTGTCATTTTCATGAAAGATATTTTAAACATGAATTAAATAATCAAGATATCATTAACAGGTTAAGTAAAATATAATATACAGGCTAACATAGTGCATTTATTTAGTGCAAAGGAAGTTGTGGACACTGAATCACTTGCCTGCTGAGGTAAAAATAATGATGCTAGTGACAAGCTAAAGCTTTGCTGTTTTATTGACGTCTTCCGCGGCTGAAACACTGATTGAGCGATTGCACCAGTTATGATGCCTTTCAGTAAGTATACTGTATCTTTCAACATACCTTCAGGTGTATTTTCTGTAACTGAGGAAGAGATGATCGCATTTACTCGGCGCGCGCTGCCGCTTGAGATGAGGAGCCTAGTAAGCGATCTTGTCACGTCACATCAAAGAAGCGCCAAAACGCCATTTTGAATTTCGTGATCGAATAGACAGATATGAAAGATTACACCTTGCATATTATTGAAAGTAACAAAACACGGAGCTTGTTATTTGGTGTTAATGGTGGTTAGGCTACAAAACTGAATTCATTGTGTACTGTTTACATAAGACATGAGGTCCATTGAGCCGGGCTGGGCAGGGCCGGGGTAGCAGGGGGCGGGGTGGGGCGTGTTCGGGTACGCAATGACAGTATCGACGACTTCGAATCGGTGAGTTCAGTATCGCGTTTTTCGGTTCGTGCTTGAAAATCGTTACACCCTATTAAATATACAAGCTTGATAAAAATGGTCATTTTAGAAGAAAATTTCAAATGGCATTTAGAGGCTTTTGCATCTGAACTCTTCATATATATATGGGGGTATAATAACCATGAATTTTGTGATCCGTTCCACCACTAGTTAATAATTGCAAAACCCACAGACATATGTAAATGGTGACCAATAGTAATAAAAAAAAATTAATTAAAAAAAGAAGTGAAATACGGAGATACAAGGTTTCCACCCAACAGCAATGATATACAGGCTTAATTCAGTCATATTACCAGTTTCAGCCTGTAGTTCCTTGCTGTCATCCGTTAGCGGGTTGTCGTGCAGGTTGAGGTAGATTTGGATGGCGGTGTGTGAGGCTTTAAAGTAGAATGGGTGCATACGTAACACGTCCCTCCAGTTTAAGCAGGTCCACGTAGGAGCGCAGGGTCATCTTTCGCATGCAGTATGTATGGAAGTCAAATTGATCATCGGTTATCTCTACAAAGTGCTGTAAGGAACGAATGTGTGAGAGAAACAAACAATCAGATGAGGAGGTAAAATCAGCACAAAAATCATCATATAAATGAAGCAGAAAAAAACGCACCCTTTCAATCTCATGGCATTTTTTGAGTGCTTCTCCACATTTCTTCATAGATTTATAGGCCAGAGCACATTCAGTCTGGAACCACATACACTGCATCTCATTCAGATTGTCTACAGCAGACGCTCCCTCCTGAAGACACACAAAACAGACACAAACATAATTACCAGAGAGAAACCTGCTTATGGACACAAATGAGCACGAGCGCACACTCCTCTTACCCTTGTGAATTTGGCGCACATTTCCTCAGCTTCTTTGACCAGACCTGCTTTAAGCAGATACTTGGCGCATTTGGAGTTGATAAACCTGTCTGCTGTATCCAGGGCTTGAGCTTCTGTCCATCCATCGAGCTGCTTCCCGCATGTTCCCAGCATGCTGAGAGAGGGAAATACAAAAGAAACACAATGAAGCAGGGATATCGGACAATCAAATCGCTGAACCCACCTAATTATTGTCATTTTCCTTTGATTAGTTAGACCTTTCAATGAGACCCAAACCGTTGTGATGCTCGCATCAATTAGCAAACTGCAGATTGAATGAAAAGCATCGTCAAAATGGTAATGGTGTGTGATGCGTTTTGTGTGTTACCTTGTATATCTTGGCTTTAATGAGGAAGAGCTCTATCAGAGTTGGCGTGCTCTCAATTCCAGCGTTGATGTATTCGAGAGCCATGGTGTGCTGGCCGATCTGATCATAGTGCTGAGCCAGAAAATACTGCACCCAAAGTAACGTAGTGGGCGGCTCCTCTTTACCCGTCATCTACATGTGACAAGCAAAATAACCAATCCGAAGGCTACACACCACATAAAAAGTATAATATACATTTTTAGCATTTAATTTCCACTTGTTGGATGAGTCGACATGCACAGTGCAATTGCTTTTCTATATTCTACAAGATGACAGGGGGCAGCACTGAGTAGTGTCATTACAAGACATTTGCTCAGAAGGATAGAAGAAGAAAAGTCAGTGGATCCGCCATTGCATGCAAAATTTAAAACAAGAACAAAAACAATGAATGATATGCTGCTTTGTTATTTTAAATCATTTTCCACACTTTTCTTCAGACTACTGTCTGTACAATACATCATGACTGGGTACTGCCACCTAGTGGACTCTTCTGTCTCAACATTCACTTCACGCATGAGCTGTTGTACGCGTAAACCAAAATTGGACCGCACGTGGACAGTGTGCACAAACATCCACGGACCCTCCTGATGACGAAAATTATGTCACGCAGAGAGTTGCGAAACAAACGGCAGAAGTATACTTTGGGCTTATAGGGATGCATCGTCATGTGACAAGAAACTCGCGCTCATTTGCAGAGGCTTTGGATTACATGAGGTAATGCTGTAATTAAAGGTGCCCTAGAATGTGAAATTGAATTTATTTTGGCATAGTTAAATAACAAGAGTTCAGTACATGGACTTGACACACAGTGAGTCTCAAAAACCATTGTTTTCTCCTTCTTACTTAAATCTCGTTTTTGAAAAACACCCCTGAAAAACAGGCGAATCTCCACATAATACCGACTGTTACGGCAAGTCAGGATCATTAACATGTATGACCCCTAACATTTGCATATGCCAGCCCATGTTCAGTGACAGACGAGACGTAGCTGCACAGCCGAAGCATTGGAGTTGATCAGCGTTCGGACGTACACATGAACACAAAAGTATTTTTTTAGTTCATTCATCCGAGCCTCTGAAGAAACAATGGGTTACTTTTATCTCTCTGGATATTTCCAAACATTTCACCGACGACTGTTTCCTCAACACGGATTAGAGCTGATGTGTTGTTCAAGTTCAGACAGGTAATCTTTCTCTCAAAATCGTTCAAAACTGTTTATGCATCAGTAAGTCAAGCCAGTGGCTAAAATATCAACTTCACATCTTTTAGTAGGAAGGAAAAAAAAAACGTATTTAAATTGTGAATAAATTATATACAGAAAGCGATCAAAATCTTTCCACACAGTGACGGCGTGATTTATCTGGACACTTGCCAAACTCGCTATGAATTCAATGACGCACGTTGCCACTGCACAACTAAGCTCATGCTGTATTTACATGATCGTGTCTGCATTAGTGAAAGCAGAGAAGGCAGAAAATGCGTTGCAATGATAAGATCTTCATCCTTCGCTATAGACAGACTCCTCTGCTTGTTCAAATGCTCATCACAGCAACATTTTATGTGATGGGAATAGAGCTAAATACTTCAAAAACATCTCACGATTCGTTAATCTCGATAGCTGTAATAGTAAAAACGTCATAATAGCTGTAGCAAAATTATTCGAGAGAGTTTCACATGTAATACTATTTCATATACAAGCATGTCAGCCAATCACAGCAGAGGCTGGTTACACACAGCAGACACGCCCCTTCAAACAGGGTGTTCAAACCAGAGGCTAAAATCAGGCTAGGAAAAATGCCTTTTATTTCAAAATTATGACTATTTTTTTATCTAAAAAAACATACTAATATTATAAGGGCAACCCAGGAAACATTATAAAATAATTTAAAAAAAAAACATTCTAGGGCACCTTTAATGTTCAGTTTCTTGCACAGAACGATTATTTCGCCTTATAAGACCTCAATGTATCGTCAGGAGCCACGGGTATTATTTTGTTTTGCCTGTATGTTTTTTGACTTAAGTAAATTAACAGCAATTTTTTATTTTTTTGGTAAACTATCTCTTTTCATCCACATTTTTCACATAGCTGTGGCTATTCACATCACAACAACTGCTTTCATACCATTTTGATAAAGCATTTTTGCACTAGGGAGGAAGTTTTTGTGTTCTAAAAGCTACAATACAGACTTTAAAAGATCAAGCAAAATTTCATTTCTCATGATATGATCCCTATAATCCAAATAGTATAATCATAAAATGAAATAAAAAGTAAATTAAGAAATAAAGAAAAAAATCATACCATCTGGGCTGAACATTCGACAGCTCCGTAATGACGTTTCAAAACCAACAACTAATTCTTCAATTATTGACACCTGCAATTAAAATAATATGTGAAAAACCCATCTAGATGTAATCACTGGTATGAATGTTCTGTTAGTGTAGTGCGTTTCCTCACCTTCTCTTTGTCATGATGAGAGAGATCTGAGTGTGGTGAAGACTGGAGGACAACCTTTACTGAAGTTCAATCTTAAATATCTATCCAAACACTCTCGAAACTTGTCCCCTGAACAATGCAAAAACATTTCCTTCAATAAATCCAAAATTACGGTAAAAGCTGATGTGTTAGATTAGAAGAGCTGCCTACCAGAGAGGAAGCTGAGCGGCAATCTGCGAGGTCACGAGACCTTTAGGGTATTTCTCCCAGGCCTCCTCATAGATCTTTAGCTTCTCTTCCGTATTCACTGAAAAACACCACAAATGCTGTGTTTTATTCAACTGCTACTCATGTGAATGCATATTGTTATAAGACGTGAGATAAAAACAATGCTGGGAATCATGCGTGTGTGTACCAGGCTTGAGGGATTTCTCCAGGCCATGATAATAAGACCAATTTTCAGGATTTCTCTCCTGCAGTCGTCTGTATACATCTGCCGCCTCCTTGAACCGTTCCAGACTCAAACAGAAGCTCCCCTACACATCCACAACACAAACAGAAGAAATTAAATGAGCAAATTTTCCATCAGGCACCACAAACAGGAAGTCAATTTGCAAGACAAGCTAAACTTGAAAAGGAAAAACTGCATAATGGACAAAATATCATAGAACACAGAAGAAAAAACAGGAAACAAAGGAAAACGTGTAAGATGAGGAAGAAAGTGGTGCACTTATGTACCTTTGGTTTCCTGCACGGCCAGTTTATCACAGATCTGTTTCTCGTAGGTGGTGAGATGCTCCAGAGCTTCTCTAAAGAGTCCCGCCTCCCTCAGGACCTGATTCTGATACAGCAGCAGTTCACTGTACTCGTAATCCACTTTGTCAGGGATGTCTGAAAAAAAAAAAATTAAAAAAACTTTTAAAACACCCAAACACACACACACAATGTGTTAACTAATCCTCCTACAATAATACAAAACAGTTAGGACTAGGGCTATCTATTTAGCCTGAAACTTTGTTTCCTGTTGGGTTAGAAACCAATGAGAGGAAGTAAGCGCCTTGTCTTGGAATCCACAATAATCGAGTGCCATTGTGTTGCCTGTTGACCTGTAGTGGCAGCTTGAAGTTTTCACAATACCTCTGCCCTGTTCTTTCAAATCTATTCTAAGTTGATAGGGATGTGAAAAGTACAGGTACCTTGGTACGCATGTTGATAATGTACTACATACTTTTTCTTTTTTTTTAAAAGGTCTGTCTCACTGTCTGACAGGCACCATTTTTTGAACATTCATGTGTTTTTGCATGCATGCTCTGAGAAGAGCAGTCATGTTTTGACAATGCATTTCCTATCAAATTTCCACGGCCTCATAACAAAGAAAGAAAAAGAATAGAAAAAGAAAAAGGTCTGTCCTTGATATTAGCCAAACAATATGACAAGAGAAAAAGTCTATCCTTAAAATTAGTCAAACAACAATATGATGAAAAATAAAATAAATAAAAAAAATCACTTAATTATTTGAAAAACTTTTAAAACTGTACTTTGTTAATTGAAATGATATAAATTAACTAAATAAACTAATTCGATATAAATTAATAACTAACCAAAGCCAAATTGCAAATGTCCTTTTACGCTAAATTTGAAGCCCTAAAACTTACAAAAAAAAAAACATATACTAATAAAAAAAACACAAATAAAAAATACAAAACCACAACAAATGTTTAATTAAAACAAACTAATATGAAAACTTAAAATATAAAAATAAAAGCTAATTGAATGATTAATAAATAGTATACAAGCTAGTGGCATTGAGATACTATCTACTCCTCCTTCAAATTTTGTTCAATTTTGTCCAAAATTTGCTCAAATGATATTCGGACTGAGCCGCACAGAAATGACTTAACAGATTTTTTTTTATTTTTCTTTCTTTCAAAAGTTATGGTTTTGCAAACTTAACGAGGTCCACCCAAAATTGGCTAAGAGGCTGTATCTCAGCCAAAGTTTGATCAATCGAAACGAAAATTGGTACAGTTCGTCGGAAGCATGTTGTGAGGTTCCTTACCAAAGTTGGGAATAGCGCCACCTACGGGTCATGAGATATGCAAAATTGCTATTTTGGCAAATAACTTTTGAACAGTTTCTCAGAAAATTATAAATTTGGTATCTATGGATTCCTTGGATCATGCCAAATCCGTGGATATCGATTTTGCCATGATGGGATGTACCTCGTGTCCGCCATTTTGAATTTTGTCATAATTTGCAATATCTTTAAAATTATTTGAAATTTATTCACCAAATTTGGCATGGATCATCATTAGCAATGCCCGAAGGTACATGAGAAGTTTTATTACAGCGCCACCTAGTGTTCCAAAGTTATAAGGTTTTTTGTAAAAACGCTTATAACTTTTGCAAATATAGTTCAAAATTTAATTTCTTTATGTCAATATGTTCCTTGGCTTATTCCAATTCCAACGATGTCTCATTTTTCATTTTCCAACAATGTGACTGTCCGCCATATTGGAGCAAACGAAAAACCATTTTTCGCTACTCCTCCTTCAAATCTTGCTCAAATTTCTCCAAAATTTGGTCAGATGATCTTTGGACCGAGCCGCACAGAAATGACTGAACAGATTTGTGATATTCACTATCGTTTGAGAGATATTTGTCTCCAAAGTTGACCTAGCCTGTGTTTGTTGCCTTATGCTAGTTAGCTTAGCATAATAATTGTTTAGCATGCTAACCACGTGCAATTCTTTTGAATGCGGCTCTTTAGCTATCAGGATAACCATAAGCTACATTAGCATTGAGTTAGCTTAGCATGCTAATCGTGTTAACATGATTTTGTGTGCTTATTCTTATACTGAAGCCTCTCCTCTGCAGCTCTATTCTTCGCCTCCTCTGTGTGGCGCAAGCTGCTAAACCACGTGTCATGAATCCCGAACCATTGCGGTCGTGGGTTCGAATCCTGTGTGGCACATGCCCAGACCGCAAGAGGTACTGTGGCCTTAAGTGGTGGAGAAGTTGTTTCAGTTCTAGACGTGGTGTGTGTGTGAGAAAGAATTCCAAAAATATAACATGCAGCGAATTTATATTTTAAAAAATCTTAATTTTGAGGTTATTTTCACTTGTACTACTGACACAACAGTTTTTTTTTCTTTTTAAATGTTCTAATTTAGTACACTTCTAGTAATTATAATGAAAAGTAATTGGAAAAAATGTTTGAGTCTTTAGGGCCAACTCCATAGCGCCACCACCAGTTCAAAAATTCAACATTGAAATGGTTATAACTTTTGAACCCTTTGCTCTAGAGACATGAAACTTTGTACACCTGATTCCACTCATCATGCTGATCACAACCAATATCTTACGTTAAGACCCCGCCCATTACAGTAGAGGCCATTTTGAAATGTACAGTATTCAGTTTTTTTGCTACTCCTCCTTCAAATTTTGTTCAATTTTGTCCAAAATTTGCTCAAATGATCTTCAGACTGAACCACACAGAAATGACTGAACAGATTTTTTTTATTTTTCTTTCTTCAAAAGTTATGGTTTTGCAAACTTAACAAGGTCCACCCAAAATTGGCTAAGAGGCTGTATCTCGGCCAAAGTTTGATCAATCAAAACGAAAATTGGTACACTTCATCGGAAGCATGTTCTGAGGTTCCATGCCAAAGTTGGGAATAGCGCCACCTATGGCTCATGAGATAAGCAAATTTGATTTTTTCAGCAAAAATGTAACATTAAAATGATTATAACTTTTGAACCCTTTGATCTGGAAAAAATAAACTTAGTACACCATCTGTTCCAGGCATTGTACCTAAGAATGGTCTCAACTGAAGCTGTCACATACATCATGCAGTGCATTTTTTTGCCAGCCCTATGAACCACAAGTAGAGAATTGCCACACCTGTAGTAGTAATATCTGACCAATTTTAGATGATTTATTTAAACTTTTTAAACACAATATATTCTGCATTTTCTTTAAAGTTCTTCATTTTGACCTGATTCTCTTTTGAAACTATTCTCTTTCGGCAGCTGTAGAGATCTATGTCTGCCAAGTGGCGCAATGTGATGAGTGACAGGCAACTGACCCATAGATAGTGAGTTTCGAATCCCGGGTGGGACAACTCTACAAAATTCTATGTAATATTGTATAATTTCAGTTCCTTTATTATCCAAGTAAGTGATGTAATAATCTTTATTCCTCTTGGATTAAAAATAAGTATATTTTGTTCAGACTGTATTAATTTTCATCTAAATCAAACATGCTCAGCCGGGGTGAAACTCAGTATCGCTGAACAGGCGGGGGAAGGAAGAGGAGGGGGGACAAGGAAGAGGAGGGCGAGAGGCGGAATAGGAGGGCAAGGGGAGGAAGGTGAGGGAAAGGGACTGAAGAGGAGAGGGCAAGGGACAGAAGAGGGGGCAACGTAGAGTTGCTGCTGCTTCCGAGCTTGGCCCCCAATTCTGGCTGCTTGCAGCTATATTTTATTATTAATTTTTTATTTCAGTTTAGTATGTCAAGTTAAAGAATGTACTAAATAAAAAAGGGAAATTCCTTAAGTTTAGTCTAAGATTTTTAATATTTTAATACTTTACACTTTAATATGTGTATTTTTATATACAACTTTTTTATGGTTTTAATAACCTTGATACAAGCACATAATACTACAAAAAACTTGTACATACTACATACTAAGGGTGACTCCGAATAGTCAAAGATTCGATGCTTCGATAGGAGGAGCCCAAATTCAACTAACAATCTCAGTCAAATCTTCACAGAGGTGTTGCAGAGGATCATACCATATTTGCTATATGAGGGTGCTAAAATTTCAAAAGGAACTACTATTTTATACAGCCTATTATTATAATACTGTCAATAAAAATGTGCAAAGAAAGAAGCTTTTAATAAATATTTTTAACATGCGGGCAGCGTGAATAATCCAAAAACCCCACGACAGATTTAAGTTTCACTTTCGATCTGTGACCAACAGAGGAGCGTCTTAGCAGCAGGGATTTAAATCTTAAGGGAAAAAAATCTAAAGTGTGGATGCATACCAAAGGATATTCTCCAAGGCTGGATTTAACATCAGGCATTATCATCATCATTAGCATTTAACAAATTGGTTTTCCTCGTGACATTCTAAAACGCTTAACGTGAAAAAAGCTTTTAAACCCCTTAAATGGCACTTTTAATAGCTTAATGTAGGCTACACACCTCATTAAGAAACCAAACTATGTGCAGATAAGCAGATGAACCCAGAATACGAACGCCACACGTTCCTCCTATAGAAAGTCACGTAAAATGAGATTCTGACTCATTTTGATTTGCATTTTTATTTATTATAAATGTATATTATGTTCTTAATTGTTGATTATTTTTCAGTGCATCAATGTTGCGCTGTAGGCCTATTGAGCGAGCTCGCACCGGCAATTTAGCCGATTTAATTTGATTTGCATGTGAAGTGCAGTTATTTATATTATTTCTTAGTTTTATTGATCCGATTTTTATACACATTATTCTATATCTTTGTATAATGTTATGTACATCACGGCTTTAAAACATTAAAGCCTCCTCCCCAAACCCCACACACGATTCCGGCTATTAGTCGACTACAGGCAAGACTTGATTCTGATTCGAGTATGAAAATCCTAAGTCAGGGACACCTCCACTACTTCATATCATTATTTACATTTTTCAAATATTTTTTTAAATAACATTTCACAATTCATGTTGTTTTAAAGTATATTGACATATCACTATGCTTAAAGTTTTATACTAAAAACTTTTGTTTTTCATTAATATACTAGCAGTATTGTGACAACCCTCCACAAAAAAAAATGCTGTATCTGCCCATCATGTCTGTATCTACCTGTTGTGTTTTTCTAAACTCCTCAATGATTTTGGCGGCCATCTCGTAGTCCTCTAAGAGGTGATAGGCAATGGCGTAACCAATCCATGACGCTCGCTGGGCTGGCCGCAACTGCAGCAGCTGATACCGGGTCTCCTATAAGAGTCAAAAAAGTCAGAACACAGATGTTGGTTTTAAAAAGCTTTTGAAGGGTTTAAGCTATTGCTGAATGGAGAGGAGAAATTGAATATTTTTAAAACAATGTAACAAAGTACCATCTAAACCTTCTTGAAAGCAACAGTGAAGCAATATTGCTCAAAGACCAAATCTGAGGCTTTTATTTCAATGGTAAAAGCAGGTATCGGAGAGCCTGAGGTTATGAAACATTTCACAATCACTTTATCATACCACAGAAACAAAGACACAAGAGAGGAGTAGAGAGAAACAGGCTTAAGAGACAGGAAATGGACATTGTCGAGTCATGGCCCCTGTATTTGACCCAACACACAAGCATCTTTTGTGTTTCACCTCAACACTGTGCAAGCACAAGGGGCTTTTACTTAAAGCTGCAGTCGGCAGTTTTTTCTCTCTGTCGCCATCTCTGTTCAAAATCTGCAGTTGCAATTATTCGTGGAATTATCAACTTTACGTGTGTTGTACCTCGGCACGGCACAGCTACGGATGAATCCAATGTTTTGAGGAGAATGTGCCGCTCCAAGTGTGGAAACAGCGAAACTCACGATGCAATACAATTCACAAAACTGGTTTCACAATACGATTTTCTCACGATCTTTTTTAACAAACAAGATTTAAGTTATAAATAAAAAAGTGTCCCTTTTATTATTTGTCAGAAAAAAGGTTGCACATTTATTTTTAATTTTAAAATATATTTGACAAATAAAAAAAAAACTACATTTAAGATTTTAATTTTGTTATAATTTGTATCATTACACTAGCAAGAGTTAAAAAAAAAAACACATTTAGAAAAATGTGCCATAACCATAAATAAATTATCATTATTTTTTTAAATTCATGTACACATTTAGAGAGAGAGATGGTAAAATAAATACAACACGTGGTTACCACGAACGCACTGATGCACCTTGTGATCTCCGTGGCTCTCGCACTTCAAGTATTAACGCCTTTTGAGTGAAAACGGAGGTGACTGGTGCTTCTCGCGCCGATTATTAATCTACGGAAAGTCAGAAATGCCGCCACACCTCCGATTTTGAGTCGAGTCAGACGTCAACATCTACGCTTGCTTGCTGTCGCCATGTGTTTGACGCGTGCGTGCAGGCTAGTCTATTCCACACACTGGCGCAGCACGAGCGGAGCTAACTGAGCGTTTTCAGTTCGTTCCTATGGAAGATGAGCTTGACTCACACAAGCTCAAGTTCCATGAATGAAGTGAAAACACTCGCTAGCTTCGCGCCAGTGTGTGCTCGCTGCAATTATGCCTGTAAAGCGAGGTTCACAACTTTGCAGTATAAACGCCCCTGCTGTTTAAAACGTGTAGAGCGATTCATTTAACATTTCAACCGACTTGAATAGTCACACATTTTTATCGATTTTTTAACAAGTGATTTTTTGCGAGTGAATCGTTACATCCCTACAGTCATTCAGAATCACAGATTATTCTTTTTGGAAGTATGATCAACATAAGAATTTTTACCAGAAAATGTAATCGAACAAGTAACATCCACTGGTCTGACCAACTAAGGGAAAAAAATCATTGCAGTAAATAGCGCTGATTAAATATAATGATTGAAAATCGAGTCGAAATGAGAATATGATTCATAAGTGTGGTATTTTTCTTTTCTCAAAAATACCACGCCCAGCTTAGCTGGCAAGGTTTCCATACAGTCATCTTTGTTTAGATCTATTCAGAAACACGACGTCAAGTTCCACAGAAAGTAAAATCTTTAATATTTTACACCCTCTCAGGATTCCACATTCTCGCAGACTCCCGCAATAACACATTCCCTTACACATGAAGTTAAAAATCTCCTTGATTTAGTACTGATTCACTTCATATAATATCCTTGCTGAATAAGTAATTTGAAAGTTCATTTGTTTTTTTAATCATAAGGACCCCAAACTTTTGAACAGTACTGTAATTGAACACACATCCTTACCCTGTAACCCTCCAGGTCCCTCATCTGGATCTGCAGCAGGGAGAGATCTCGAAGGATCTGCAAGTTGTCTTTGTCCCATTTCAGAGCGTTTCTGTAGCACTTAATAGCCTCATCGTACTTTTTGTCAGACCTCTGGAGCAGACCGTACACGTGCCAACCTGAAAAATGTCACATTAAGGAAAGCAACTAGTTTGCTAAGGAGAAACAAAATTAGAGAGCTGATGGTCCGTAGCCATTCCACAAAATACCAGGTAGTATTAATCTAAGAGTGTCTTTTGTCCATCCACTATCAAACATTTTCAATTAAATTCTAAATAAATTGAAGCATTTTTGGTATGATTTTGATAAACTTGTGAACTTATTATATTCCAAAATGTATTTTCTTTCTCATGTAAAACATGAACCTCTAGAATATGAATAATCTGACCGGCACTGAGGAAACACCACATTGTGTTTGGCTCTCCAAACAGTTCATGGTGTAACTGCACATCATTGTCAGCCACAGGGCAGGAATTGTGGCTGGGCTCCATCCCCACCGGCAACGACAGGCTTCAAATTGAGACAAATACTGGAGTGTTAATTCTGCTGCTGTGAACATGAGGAAACAAACTCATTCGTCTGCTCCAACACATGGAGCATTACCATACTCCACTCAGCATGCTGGAGGTTAATGCATATAAATGTAACATTGAAATCTTTCCGAAAGTGTGTTGGTCACTACTTCCAAGGATACAGACGTGGCTCTTCAGGTCATTTCGGAGACCTCTGCGGACAAGTTCGATGCAGCGTCTTCTTTCTTTCCCAGGCAGTTCAGGGTCAGGCCTTTCATCGCCAATGTCTCTGCAAAGATCATAACCTTTAACTTTTCACTAATTAAGCCCAAGTAAACTTACGATTGGTAAACAAACGTATCTGTTGCAGTCTAAACCTATATAGATATGCATATTTTGAGATGGCTACTTTGAGATTTTAATAACAGTACCCAATTGGTCATTCGGCCCAGTCACTAAATTGTTTTGTCAATACTCAGGATGGGCATTTTTCAAAAACATTTGCATTCGAATATTCAGGCGCATACAAATCGAATATTCGGATATTAGTTCATATAAATAACAAAAAAAAAGAGGTTATTTTAAGTAATTTTTTTTTACGTTGAAAACATTAAACAGTAAGCCTATGAGTAAACAAAAAACAAAAGCATTAATAAAAGCATTCTCCAGGAGCGCAAACGGAAAAAAACCCCGCCTATTAAAGCTGATTGAGCCGGATATCGATACGTAACACACACACACTCAACAGCAAATGATTATAGTGTTTATATTGTTTGACATTTATATTGAAAAAAAAACAAACAAACAATAATATCCACTTGTTCTAAGTTTCTAACAGCACTTTGCGTTTTCTTAAACCGGTACAACTCAAAGAAACTTAAAGTCGGCATGAAATCAAATTTGACAAATCTTGTAATATTACAAAATACTATAAAACACTGTAATATAGTATAGTGTTTATTATAAATGATTTATCTGTGCACTTCATTATTTTTTTAAATTCATGTAGCCTTATAATCTTTAATCAAAATACATTACCCCTCCCTCGCCCATCAAAACAATCTTTCTTCTATTTCGGTCACATGGAATAAATCATTTTGCTATTAGATAAGTTATCATCTCGGCTCCCAAGGGGTCCAGCTGCCTTCTTTCCAGCTGCTGTCTTTCCTCATTCGACTATTTAGAATTCAATTGATTCTTCATTGTGATTATATCATAACTCGTATAATTAATTAAATTAATTAGATCAAAAGTAATTCCATTTTGTAAGATCCTTTAGTGAGAGGCAGATGATAATATTATGTGATAAAAACAACTTGTTAACACTCCACAGCGTCACCCTGAGCATTTAATCATAACTGTGAGTTAGTGCTTGGGATTTCTCATGGATTCACTGCATTTACGCCCAGCAAAGCAACACAGTAAAATTTGGATAGTATTTTATTTTTCAAATATTTCAAAAATTCGGAAAACTCTGAATATTTGTGCACACCCCTAGTCAATACATTGACATGTTTGAGCAAATATTGTTCAAGAATATGCTCATTTTAATTAGATTTGTGTCCATGATATTCACATTAAACTGTATAAGTCAAGTATGGTTCTTACCTCCATGTTCTGAGAACTTGAGATTGGAGAGAATCTGTTTGCAGAATTTCAGTCCATTTCTGTACTGCTTGTGTTCATAACATCGCTGATGACATAAGAAGAAAAAGAAAACTATTAATACAAAAAATATAAACTCATTCAAACATAAACAGTTTTTTTTTCACGCTGATGTTTTTCATGATCTTTATTATTGATAGCCTACAGATTATTTATGTTTTTATGAAACATTATTTAATATTAATTATATAATATTTATGAAATATTATTTCTGTTTTTGATAGTCACAACAGCACTGAACAAAACCGTTTTAACACTTTTTCCCTATTCATTTCCTCCTTTCATACATCCCAAAAATACTTTTACATCAATATATAAAGGGGTCTGAAAGAATGCAAACAATAAAAGAATAAAGTGTACTGTCACTTAAGTTTTGATCAGGTAAACAAACATGTAACAAAACAGAATTATTTTTACAACATTTTTTTGACAAGCATTGTTACTTTAGTGCAGCTTATGTTAGCAGTAATATTAACAATAGAAAAAAATACAAGTACAAAGTCTTTTTTTCCAAATAGAGAACATCAATAAATGACAGGCAAGTCTATTAACTTTGCGCAAATATAAGATTTGTTTTAAAGAAGTGTATGTGTTGTTTAATAGACTAAAGCGAATTGAAGACGGTGGAATAATTGCTGAAAAACGCATACACTGCACATACATGTTTTGTTGGTCTAGATTATAAACCATTTACCACTATTTATGCATTATATTAAATGCATTTTATTTAATTTTAAGTCTGGGTTCTCCTAAATAAACTGCAAGTGCAGAGTTTTGGCAGTACTATTTGTATCTTCTCTTATGGTTAGTGCTTCCTAAAGACAAGTCATAGCTGCCTAACCTTGTGTGAGAGTGCGCTTGAAAAACGCACATGCTCACACGGTCCCCTGCAAACACTAAATGATGGTAATTTACTTTGAGATGGTCTATTTGGAGCAGCTTCTGTTTCCTCTATTACACAGGCCTCTGCTCAGCTAATAGGTGGTGAGATCACTAACATTACCTTATTCTGTCAGCAAATCTGAAATCAGCTCTTCGACATTCAATACAGGACTACTGACTACTGGCATGGTTTCAAATCAATTCAGAGCATTCTATATACAACAGCATTTCTAAACTAAAAATAGAGGCTTGAAAACTATTAAAAGGGCAGTCCCAGTAGATTTTAACTACACGATATGGACTTGAGTTTTCAGTTTTCATTCTTTTTTTCTTGTTATTTTAAGTTTAAAATGGCCAAGACGGTATGCATGGGGTATATGCAACTCTGACACTAGGTTCCTGAGAGACTGGGCGACGGTGTGTATTTATTTATCCTTTCCCTAGCCACATCTCAACCGAGATAAGTGTCTCCTCTGGATAAAGTTATGCGGTAGACCACAACACCAACTAAACGCGGATAAATTAAACAAGGATGTCTACATCTGGTGATGTCAACAACGTATTTGAACGTTATCTTTTAAATCTCTAACGTAACGTTCAGACTAACGTTACATTAGAAAACATTAACGTTCAGCTTCTAGCTGCGTTGTACATCATGTCAATTAGCTTCATTAACATACACTACCGGTCAAAAGTTTAGAGTCGGTAAGATTTTTTATGTTTTTAAAAGAAGTCTCTTCTGCTCACCAAGGCTGCAATTTTTTGAATAAAAATACACAAAAAACACAGTAATATTGTGAAATATTATGACAATTTAAAATGACTTTTTTATGTTAATATATATTAAAATGTAATTTATTCCTCTGAAAAAAAGCTGAATTTTCAGCATCATTACTCCAGTCTTCAGTGTCGCATGATCCTTCACAAATCACTTATGCTCCAAAAACATGTATGATTATTATCCATGTTGAAAACAGTTTTTTACATTTTTATTTCAGAATTCTTTGATGAATAGAAAGTTCAAAGAACAGCATTTATTTAATTAGAATCTTTTCTAACATTATAAATGTCTTTACTATAACTTTTGATCAATGTAACTCATCCTTGATGAATAGAAGTATTGATGTCTTATTTATTTCCCCCAAAAATAAAATACAAATTCTTACTGACCCCAAACTTTTTAAAGGGTAGTGTTTAATGTAACAAAAGCTTTTCTTTTGAACTTTCTATTCATCAAAGAATCCTGAAATAAAAAAATAAAAAAAACTGTTTTCAACATGAATAATAATCATACGTGTTTTTGGAGCGGAAGTGATTTGTGAAGGATCATGCGACACTGAAGACTGGAGTAATGATGCTGAAAATTCAGCTTTTTTTCAGAGAATAAATTACATTTTAATATATATTAACATAAAAAAGTCATTTTAAATTGTCATAATATTTCACAATATTACTGTGTTTTTTGTGTATTTTTATTCAAAAAATTGCAGCCTTGGTGAGCAGAAGAGACTTCTTTTAAAAACATAAAAAATCTTACCAACCCTAAACTTTTGACCAATAGTGTATATCTGTAAATAACCGAGATAACAAATGTTAACAATGTTGTGCTGAATGATTCATGTAAATACTGCAGCACCAAACGGTGATGGCAACGATATGCGGGTTATCATGTTTACACTGTGACCTGTACATCTCTGCCTGGAGCTGAAGCTTTTCATCGACCTTCTCAACAATAAAGTTATTAATATAACCCTCCAATGCATAGTTAAGGCCCTTTAGGTGACTTCAAGATTATATATAATCTTTCTGTCTCCAAAAATCACCAATTGTCTCCTGTGAAATGTCTCCTACTATGACAGCTGCTATAGCGCCCGTGCCGTGTTTGTCCGAGTGAGTGGAGGGGGCGTGGCTTAGCCATAGGTTAATTTCAGACCCCTCCATGATTTCTAAGAGGGAGAACTTGCAAAATAGCAGGGTGTTCAAATACTTATTTTCCTGGGAAAAATAAGTAATAAGAAAATGTAATACATCTTTAATGGTTCTTTCCTGACAGCTTTTACTTTACTACTTTCAACACCTATAAACAACTAAAGGTTAATAGACTCTTGTCATTCATGTTCTCCATTTGAAAACAGTAATAATTAAACTAGTTTAAATCAGAATGTCAATTTATTTTACATATTGTTAAAAACTGCTATGTGTTTTATTATTGTAATATGAATATAAAATTGAATAAAAACAAGTAACACATGAGATAAACTTTGGTTCTGCATATTGGTTATTGAACGTATAAACATACAAATTATAATAGGTATCAGTCTTTTTTTTTAAAGAAGCAATATTGGTTGGGCTGTGATGACACACTTAGCTCAAGAGACGACACACAATATTGGCTTTACCAGACTAAACAATATTTTAACACTTTTCAAGAAAAACTTTGACAACATAACCGTGAAAAAAATAAATATTTTTATAAAATTTTATAATATTAAATATTTGATTTGACTGAAAGTCACAAAAAGCAAAACAATGTGTTAGTAAAAATAGACCCAAGTGAACAATAGCCTTTAAAATGCATAACAATGGGGGCAATAATAACTGATTCAAATGAAGTATCAAAAGCAAATATGGTTTTATTGAACACTTAAAATACATAAATACACTATATACAAAATAATCAACTTCTGTATAATAAGTTGATAACAAATGCTTACAGAGGGCGCCATCAACGGCTTATGAATGACGTCACACTTTAAAGCATGTAAATTTGAGATGTTTTTTAAACCTTGTTTAATATTGGCCTACAGCACTTAATACAAATGTCCAATTAATCTTTAATATTTGGCCATGACTTTACGATAGAAATGCAACAGCCACTGTGATTTCTTGAACAAGAGGACATCAAAACACACAAACTCAGAGCCTAATTTCAGAGCCAAAATTAGGTCTAATAATCTTGAGTATGAATTATCATATGTGGTAAAAGACAAACTTAACTTTAGAAATCTCAATCACGCCCAATTTCGATGGATCTCTAATATTTATTTCAAAAAGTTAATTTTAGTTTAACTTTCATTTAGTTACCACAGTAACATTTCTAATAAGTGTTGTTTACGTTATTTATTTAGATTCAGCTTTATTCCAATTAACATTTTAAATTAAATTGATTTAGTTATTATGTAGTTACGATTTATGTGTGGCTGCAGCAATATTAATTGTACATTTCATAATCTTACTATAGCAGATGCGTTTTACTCGCTGATCCGTCTCGGCCACGTGACCACTAAACATTGCTGAGATATCCAGTGAGAACTGAAGCGCTTTGATTTAGTGAAGAACTTGAATGTCTTCGGTGATTTAAACTAGTTTAAAGTCAGATGAATCAGCGCTGACAAACAGTAGAAACATTGCACCCAATGATACAGTCAGAAGGCTTTTCAATCTACAAATAGCCATCTTTTAACATGGATTTACTGTAGTAACACTAATAGCACCATAGTATTGTGGTAAAAAGGTGATATTCATATTGAATTGAATTATATTATTAATGTAAAGTCTCCCTGCAGTCAATAATTTTATCCCTTAAAACTCATCTTTATTTTGACAATTTTAAATGTTTTTTTTTCCCTGGGAAAACTGTTTTATTCATGCGTTAAAATAGCGTGAATGTAACTCTACACCCTTGCTTCATTTTGTATACACCAGACCTCCACTCACTCACACCAGCTAAGAACACCTAACCCACTCGCTCAACTTCACAGCAGTAAATGCTGTGCAATGGCAAGTGGAAATACAGGTTTAATTCAGTCATGTTTGAACCAAAAACTGATTCAGAATTGGAACTGATTCAGAAGCGAATTATACAAGCTTGTCAACAAAGTCGATGCATCAGAATGGTCATGCATTTTGTGCATCGCTCTATACAACGTCGGACACATAACAGTAATATGACTAACTGCGTTATCAAACAGCTAATAATGGGTTGCTAAGGTTACGAAAACCATGTTCCCGTTCGCCATCTCTGAGTCAGACCGCTGCCTTCTAACAATCAGTCTCCTTACAAACGCTTTAAACAACTCAGTCATCATCCTAACATTGCATACAGAATTCACCTGCTATATTGCTAAATGTTTTTTTATAGGCTATCAACAGTCATGGCTAATGATATGCTAAAGCCGGCCGGCCAAATGTTTTTGGTTACAACATAGTTTGTGACGCAAGAAAAACTGGCGAAAAAACTCTGTCTTATGAATTTGCACTTGGTTTGTCTTAAAGCATATTAAAACACCAGACATATAACCAACCTTAGAAAACCTGATTTTTTTTCCCACAGGGGGTCTTTATAGGAATAAAGGAATATATTCCAGTATTTTTTTTTTATATTAAGCTATAGTATTTGTGCATTTGTACAAAATGTATTTAGGCAACTGTTTTTCATACAAATGCCATAGAAACCATTTAGTTACATTGTGTCATGGTACTGAGGTGCTACATGCGTGGTTTTAACTGTGGTTAAGATCTAAATATCTGCATCATGGAAAAATAATGGTTAATATTAGAAACCGACTTAGGTCGTTACAATTTTTACAGAGCTTTTTTTAGCCTGGGTTTCCCCATACTGCCTTTGCACAGTACGATTTTATTCATGCTGCTAGGCAGTCTGGATACCATGGAACAAATTTTCACCTCAGCGAGGGGACCAATCACAGAACAGGGAGGCAGCAGCAAGACAACGACAACGTCTATGCCACACACCGAAGCAGTTTGTTTATACCTATGAATCAAACATGGCAGCAGACGCGAAGTTACCTTTCGATGCAGCCTTATATATTGTTCTAAGTAGTTTAGAACGCAAATAAATCTCTGACCCATCGTCTTCTTCCACATCTAATTTCTTTTGCCCTGCATACGCCATCTGGTATTATTGAAACGATTGGCTATGAGTAGTGATGCACCGATGTGAAAATTTGTGGCCGATGCCGATAACCGATATTAATATTGCTGTTATTGCCGATACCGATATTTACCGATGTCGATATCTCTGTATAGAAAACACATAGCGAGGATTAGGGCTGCACAAAATTGGTAAAAAATTACATTTTGTGATATTTTATTTTTCTGTGATATATATTGTGATTTGTGATAAAAACAATTTCACCAGATTACTTGAATATCTCTATTTGGAAAGAATGAATAATTCTAGAATGACTGGGGTGGTTTTGTCATGGAGTAAATCTAATATTAAATAATATTAAATATATATTTAATATATTATAATATTAAATTAAACTAATATTAATAGAATGTTCATAAATGTACACTTTAATAAATGGAACCTTATTGTAAAGTGTTTCCGATTTATGTCTCTTGAGTTCAGTGCAGGACAGATCAGTTGTTTTAACCATTCATTAAAGTGAATCGGTTCAAATGAGTCATTAGTTCGCGAATCCGATGTGTCATTAACGGAGCACGGAACATGTTGTGTGATTATCCAGGCAGTTTAGGACAACGCACGAGATTTGTCTCAACCTATTTTTTATAGTTCTCGACACGGAAAACATTTCATCACCAGGTAGATTTTTTTTGGTTTATTGAAAGTGTGGTTTATGTCATCTGATCTGATGTGTGGAAAGCTGTTCAGAGAAGATAAGGCAACGCTATTTTAGCACAATTCACAACCAGTAGTTCAGAAAAAAAAACATTTTACCATCGTGTATTCTCGTCTATTCAGTCAACTCAATTCGTAAACATGCGCGAGTGAGGAGAGAGAGACCGTTTGAAGACGACAGCGCGCGAACCGGTGCTTTCACTCTCTCTCTCTCTCTCGTTCCCTCAGTTAAACAAGCGAAGCAGTCACTCATCTACATCACTTACCGGTCAAATATGGCTTTGGCGGGACAAAAATACGCATTAGGCTGACAGAAAACAGCGCGCCAGTTCCAGTCTTCAGGCGCTTGACGTTTTAAACGGACTTGCGCACATCCCAGCCCCCACACTCAAATCTACACGCACGTCAAATACATAGGAATGATCATCGGCCTGTTCACATCGGCCCTATTCTGACATCGGAACGATACCGATGTATAAAAAAATTACCAAATCGGCCGATGTTATATCGGCGGGCGATATATCGTGCACCACTAGCTATGAGCTACATACAGGCGCAATTAATAGACAATCATAGAACCCAATAAACAGCTCTAGGCATTCACAAACCACCACGCCTCAAATACGGGAAAATTAACAGTTCCCAGACCACGTCACAGACGTTAGCCAGGACGTTATTTAAAAAAAAAAAAAAAAAACTTGCATCTGCACCCCAACTCAAGCTACTCTGAAATGTGCATTCCTAAGAGACAAAACATGTAATACTATTAACATTGCAGCAGCCTGCACTGCAAAATGTGCTGTCATACATGTCAAAGTGAGGCAACACAAACCTGTTTCAAGACATACAGAAACTAAAAAATGTATATTTTTTTAATTACAATATTGATTATGTTAAGGGAAAATGACTGGAAAAGTGTAAAGAATTCATGTTCTGCCTTTAAACTTTTCTGATATCAACTGAAATAAAAAATTCTATTGTGATTTGTTTTTGGCTATATCGCTCAACCCCTAAAAAGAACTGAGGGACAAAATGTAAATGTACGTGAATATAGAAGACACAATTTAATGTGTCTGTCCCTTTAATTCTCTGGCAGTAAAGCAAATCTGTGGCTCCACGTTCAGAAGATGATCTTGAGTACCTCAGACAGTCCTAACCGAGGGGTCAAGGTTTTGTTGCTTAGCATAGCCCCATTACTTCTTGACTGTAAAAATAATCTTTTTACATTGACCGTCAATGCGATTTGATTCATTGGCTCAAAACAATCTGGAAGGAGAACAGAGCACCCAACCTTGAGCAAAGGTGGTAGAACTTCCAGATATGTCCTCAGGCTTCAACATCATCAAAATTATATATTTACTGTCTGCCAACATGGTGAGTTTCTCAAAATCCAAACCAAAAAAATGAAGATTCAATAATGCTTTAAAGTTGAAATAACTAACTAGTAGTACAAGTTCTGGAAACTGTCAATTTCTAATTATTTTAGTTGATACTTTGGTAAATATTCAGGGATGGGCAACGATTAATCGCATCCAAAATAAAAGATCGTGTTTACATAATATATTTGTGTGTAGCGTGTATAATTAATTTGTATATATAAATACACACACATGCATGTATACATTTAGGAAATATATGCATGTCTATACTTTATATATGTTTATACATAATTAATATTATATGTAAATATAAATGTTTGATTTATTAATAACACATTTTTTCTTAAATATATACATGCATGTGTGGGTATTTATATATACAAATTAAGTATACACATTACATACAAATATATTACATAACACAAACTTTTATTTTGGATGCGATTAATCACGATTAATTGTTGCCCATCCTTAAAATGCACTACTAATCTTTAAATTAAATAGTGTGATATCTAATCATACATGCATAGGTCATACAAATAAAAAGAAATACATAACGTTCAACCACTACCAAGTTCAGCTAAATCAGTGGATTCATGATGACAATTTGATTAATTCATGATTGACAGAGCCTAAGAGGCGAGCTCACATGTAGTATTTTACAAGATAAAAATTCACATAAAGAAGTAGGCTACGTCTTTTGTAGTTTTGCTTCGCAGATAGATAATTTAAGAATAATAAGCTACATAAAATCAGTGCATCACATACCAGAGAGATAACCAAGTTTTTGTAGACATGACTTGAAATGATTACGGTTTACATCTTCATGAATAGACTGTGCATAATATATCTAGCCTAAGCCAAAAAAACAACAACACTAGAATCTTCACTATTGCATGAAGGAATAAAGTTCATAAATCATTGCTTATCAGTTTTACCAAAGTTACAGCTGAAAGTCAATAGTTTTGGATACAAGTGAATACTAATGAAAAAGTTATATGCATGCTATGCCAAATACATTTGTTTGGTGGAATGACAGCATGGCAGCACTGAGAGTTTAAATTAAGGTTATGCATGCATGTAAGCCTATCATGCTGTCAGTTTAAATTCTCAAGCCCTCTACTTTCCCCATATCAAATTAATGCCTGCATCCAACTCTAATACATTTAAAAGTCTGCAATAACAAATACCATGCAAATGGGTGTTATGAAACATGGATAAAACAGCCAAAATGCAGCTAACAGAAACACATTAATTTATCAAAGGGCCTGACAGCTCTAAATTTAATCCAGCATATATTAGTGGAGCAAAAACAATGTACGCTATGAGAGTGAATTGGAGTTGTATGAACACGTCAAGTGTTTGTAGCTCTGAAGTTGAGCATCACTTAACTCAGGCTTTCCTTTAATGTCCAAACACTGCAAACATGTTGAGCTCATGCTGTCTTCTCAAACAACTCTGCAAAGCTCGCAAAATCAAAAACTCCACCAAAATGTCATTTTCAGAGAAATATCCTGAGGATCTTTAAAAGTGGTTTGCTGGATGAACAGGCCACGAGACTGCCTTCAGCCACTGGCATAGCCTCACAGTAGATCACTTGACTGTATAAACGTAGTTACAGTGACATTTATGATAAATAAATGAAGAATAAACTCCCCCTACGATTTTATTCAACCAATGACAGCCTCTTTCCATTAGCATTGTGTCTGTATGTTAAGCTACATTAGCACACTGACAGCTAGCAGCTAACAGGCTAAAAGCTAACCTCCATTTGACAGAAAGACTCTTTTGATAGTTCAGTTTCGCACGTAGTAAAACATTGCTTTAGCGCAGAACCACATTCATGACGTTGCTCACAGGCTTTTTTTGTCGGGTGGATGTTTTTGTACTGGAGCATTAGCACTCACCAGGATCCTCTTGAACAGAGCGTTTTCTTTGGGAGGCAGAGTGACTGTCGGCATCCTTTACACTCTCTATATCAGCACATGTGAAATGCGTGCGGGTGTGTGAGGCAGAGTCTTCCCGTTTTTTACCCCCTTGTTCTCTGAGTCCTTGCTCGGCTCGATTTAGTGCCCGTGTCAGACTTACTAACCCGGCCCTCACGTGGTGACAGAAAAGCCCCCTTTGAGCCCAAAATGGCCGATGCGGTGCTTCTCCTCCGGGTCAAGCTGCTTGACTGCTCGTCGCCTCACGGACTGTAGGAGGCGCATCATTTGTAGGTCAAACATGTTTTACCATCAACAAACAATATCCAAATAACCTTTAATTTGTTATTTTAACAAATTGTAATATGTTATTGTTTTGTTTAACCTAATGCAATCTATTTTGATGTGTGTAACCTCTCTCTTATTGTTATTGTAATTATTATTTATTTTTATTTATTTATTTATTTATTTATTATTTTCTGCTCTCTGTTATTGTATGTTTCCTTATTTTGCAATAAAAAATAAAATAAAATAAAAATATCCAAATCTCTACATATTTCACAAGGAACTGTGCCATTATATCTTATCATTGAAATCAGGGAAGAAGAAGAATGCCTTAAATTTCAATAACTTAAATAAGTAATCTAGCAGATAACCCCTATAATCGCCTCTTTACTTAGTTGTTTGTTCATTTATTTATTTATCTATTTATTTAGTGATAAATTAATTTGTTCTTCCATGACCTATTCTTCTTTTTTGTCTTGTTTTAATATGCTTGTCTGTTCTTTTTTGTTCTGGTTCTTGCAATTAAAAAATAAGTTTGCAAGTTAATAATAATGATACTAATAATAATAATGGACAGTATATAATAACATAATTTTAAAGTATAATTGCCTAATTTATGTAAACAACAAATAAGAAAACTCGATAATAAAAAGCTGCTAGATTACAATTTCTGCAATTTTATTTTTGAATCGTTTTACTGTCGTTACCACGGATCTCACTGATTTTTATATTTGTTATTGATTAAAAATATATTTGTTGTTTCGTGTAGAGTTGGCGATATTGGTGATCTTTAGGTAGATTTGGAACTCTTAATAAGTGGTGTTTGCCAAAGGCGATTTCTGTAATAATTTAATAATTTCTGTAGTGTAACATCATTAATGAAGCATGTAAAATAAATCATTTAATAATATAGTCTCAACAGACAATGTTATCTCATTTTTATTTTAGCTCCTAACA
This sequence comes from Hybognathus amarus, assembly GCA_030378365.1. Classification (NCBI taxonomy): domain Eukaryota; kingdom Metazoa; phylum Chordata; class Actinopteri; order Cypriniformes; family Leuciscidae; genus Hybognathus; species Hybognathus amarus. Next base: position 292,584 of record JAQIUQ010007474.1, read on the forward strand.
TATAAATTAGGAACAATCCTAAAGTGTCGCATAAATAGGTTTTATTTTGCAACAGCTGTGTGTGTGAGTGGTATAATTTTGGTTAAATAAATTGGTTCTTTATTTTGATAGGTGATGCGAAATATATATATATTTACAGAGACGTGACAGCGTATAATCGTAAATGACTGGAAAAATTAACGGCGCTTTTATTTTGGCGTGAGATGTGAAAGTATATTTTATCATACCGTGTAGTGGCAAATGAATGTATGGGACTTTTATTTTGATAGGTGTTGTGGAAGGGTTTTTTTATCGCAGAGGGGCGGTTGTCAGTGGCGTCCTGCGCTTCTGATAACACTGGCTATCGCTCTCATTCATAGCGGATTCTTCGCGCCGAAATACTGGATGACAAACCCATCCGCTTGAGCTACAGTTATCCGACACATTGCCAATATTAATTCAGCTGGAGGAGGTGAGTGAAAAAATATTTTTTCTGCTAAACACTACTAACGCAGACACAGGCATCTTCACCTTCTTCATCGTCATCATCATCATCGTCATCACCCAGCTAACGGTCCTGCAGCTAGCCAGAGCACGTTATTATAATACTGTTATAACTAAAATGAAAGCAATAATAAATAAGATCAATAACAAAACTGAGAAATCCATAACACCAATCGTGCTTAACTTAAATGTAAAATATGCCATTGAATTATTTTAAAGATTAGCCTAACGTTAGCTACCTGTTTATCTTACTCGTTTTTTTATCCGATCTTCTTATAAAAAGGGAATTCTTACATTAAACATTGTGGAAAAAATAGCTCTTTCGATGGCAGATGTGTTGATCAATATATCGGGGTCAAAATGTCACGGAATCAGACGCTCCGCCCCAAAGGGAAAATAAATAATTTAGTTTTTATCATTACTATTTATTTGTTTTCTGTTGGTCATGCTCTATCTTGCATGTTTTTGTAGATGAAGTTGCGGTGGGGCTGGACGTGTCTCTTGTTGCTCTCCATCTCCATGGTAACATGGGCCCAGGAAGAAGACCTAGAGGATGAAGAGGAGGCTCAAGTGGAAGATGGGGATGTGGACGTGGAGACAGACAGTGGTGAAAGCATTGAAGTAGACGCCAATGTGTCTTTTCAGGTAAGATATACCACAAATTATACAAATGCATGTCACTATGAGCAATTCTCACCTTAGAAAATGTATATACAATTTTGACTAAGAATTACACTGATTTGCACTAAATTGCTTGGGCTCTTCAAGTTACATGTAAAAATTCATCATATGAATTGCACAGGTAACTTACAAGACCCCAGTTCCAACAGGAGATGTGTTCTTTACTCGAGACATTTGATGATGGATCTTTGGGCAGGTTTGTGAAGCTTATCAATTTGATATTGCACAAAGAATGGAATCAAAATGACCGTTTATTGGCTTGTAATCCATGTATATTTGCTTTGAAATCATCTTCATTTAACTATACTCACAAATGTTGACAACATTTACATTTAAAATGTACAGCTTTCCTGTGGGCGAATCGACTAAGAATATTGATAACTAATTCTGCACTCCACAGATTGTCAAAAGGACGATGATATAATGATAAAAAATCTAAATCAATCAAGCTCTATGCAAATATCATGGCATTTTGTTACTTATTGCTTAGTAATTTGTTAGCTTTTTCATGTTTTATTATTTTCTGCAGTTGGCAGGTGTCTAAAACAATGAAGGAGGATGCTGATGAAGATATTGCGAAATATGATGGTTAGTTTTCCAGCTGAGAGGATTTGTGATTTTGAGTAGGGATGCACGATATATCGGCCGCCATATCGGTATTGGCCGATATATGTTAATTTTTAGTGTTATCGTTATCAGCCTGATAAGAAAATTAGGCCAGATAAATTATAGGTGATAATTTATGTAGATTGCAGATGGACTGTTCAACATGATGGTTTGGAATTGCTTGAAATATGATTGGACAAAAAAATAAAAATACAGTTTTATGTCTGTGATATAATAATGAGAACATTATAAATGTGTGCTTGGGATATGGATTTTAATGGTGAGACTTTTGTTTTTGTAATCAGACTCTCAAAAATAAAGTAAAAGATTTATCGGCCAATATATCGGTTATCGGCTTTCAAGTATAGAGAATTATCAGTATCGGCCAAAATGTTAATATCGGTGCATCCTAATTTTGAGTGCCGCTCTTTATAAATTTGTATTAATTAATAATTCTGATAATATATTTTATCATTAACCCTACTTAAAAAAATCATCTGCCAAATTATTTTGTCTCTTATGCCTGTAGGTAAATGGATGGTTGAGCCCCTTAAGGAAAACAAGGTGCCTGGTGATTTGGGCTTGGTCCTGAAATCTCGTGCTAAGCATCATGCTATCGCGGCTCTGCTTAACAAACCCTTCGTGTTTGAAGACAAGCCCCTCATTGTCCAGTGAGTGCTGTTCTTACTTGCAAACTGACATCTCACATAATACTGGATTTCTATGATACTTGTAAAATAAAGCATGTGCATTCTAACAAAATCCGATCTATGCAGGTATGAGGTCAATTTTCAGGATGGGATTGACTGTGGCGGCGCTTACATCAAGCTATTGTCAGACTCAGAAGACTTAGACCTGGTATGTTCATTGACTGCTTTATATGTTTGTATTAAATTAAAGGGATTAATCACCCAAAAATGAAATTTCTGTCAGTAATTATGTTGTTCCAACCCCGTACGACTTTTGTTCATCTTTGGAACACAAATTGAAGCGGTGGTTGATTATAATTTCACTTTTCTAACTTTAGTTAGTGTGTAATGTTGCTGTATGAGCATAAACAACATTTGCAAAGTTACAACGCTCACAGTTCAAAGCAAAGGAAGATATTTGCTTTTAAAGAAATAGTTTTTTAAGGACTACAACAAACGGCTGGTAGGGACTACACAACATTTCTCACGGGTTAGTGACATCACCAACCCTAAAATTTACATAAACCCCACCCCGGAAACACGCAGTCCATTTTAAAGAGTTGTAGAAGAGCACATTTGTGATTTTGCTCGAACTTTAGCATCCGCCTTTCACATGCAATAGAATGTCACTCTGTATGCATCTCACAACAGTTCCTATAAGAGCTATTTTGTAGATTATCATGACAGAATATGCAAATTAAAGATAGTTAGCAACATAAATTCATCAACTAACAATTCAGAGACGTCCTGTTGCATTCTACGTCTTCTTGAGTATCTCCATCTTTGTCTGACTCCGGTTTAAACTTATTAGGTAAAATAGTTTCTGACATTTTAGCATGAGGTGATCGGAGCTGCTAACACACAAGCTCTTAAAAACCCGCCCTCTGTGCCAGTAGCTGCAGCTCATCCGCATTTAAAGGGACACACACAAAAACGATGCGTCTTTGCTAAATGAGAACGCTGTTATCTAAACCCTGGTGCACACCAAACAAACTCTGGTGCAGGTCGGATAAAATATGAACGCAATACGGACCCAGGACTTCGAAACGAACCAAAAACAGGACGTGATGCCAGAATGCAAAAGCATACCTCATAGTCACCATGTTGACCATCGCAGTTTGGGGCAGGCATCAGAAACAAAGTCTCTTTGCAATTGACCGTGTAGGGATTCCTGCCACTGTTTTGACTTCTTTACACATTTTATAAGCTATTCATGAGTTCTTAGCTGGTCAAAATACCATCATGAAAAAATATGTTCAATCTAAAAGATGACCGTGTGAACACTAAGCGAACCAGGACTACATTTCTGTAGTGAAGTGAACCAAATTACAAGTGTGAAAACACACCCTAAAAAAAAAGTGCCCTGTCATTAAATATATATTTGACAGAAATTGAAATGCAAGACACTGGATTCGAATACTGATATAAAATTGCCATTGTAATGGAATATTACAATGTAAAACAAAGAAAAAAGATATAATATATATTTTAAGAGTGATGAATGCACCTTTGTCTCACAGGAGCAGTTTCATGACCGGACACCGTACAGCATCATGTTTGGGCCGGACAAATGTGGAGAGGACTACAAACTCCACTTCATCTTCAGACATAAAAACCCCCTTAATGGAGACGTAGAAGAAAAACATGCCAAACGGCCCGATGTCGATCTGAAAAAGATCTACACTGATAAAAAAACTCACCTCTACACACTTGGTGCGTACATACACTTGTGTTCTTGTAATGATAAGATTGTGAAAGCTCTCACAACCTTTTAAAAATATGTTTTACTATTATATGGATATAATAAATGCTAGGGATGCACGATGATATCGGGACAACATCAGGTATTGGCAGATAAAAGCTTAAAACTGACCATTATCGCGCATACGGCCGATATGAATATTCTGCCGATGAGCCTTGCCGATTGGGTTGTGTGTTTCCTATGCGCACGTGACGACCATGAACGAAGCATGAGCGCCAGCAAATTAAACTTCCAAGTAGGGGTGTGCGTGCGTCACGGTTTCTGCTTTTTGAAGAAAAATTCTGGTAGGCTATCGTGCATTCTATCAGTTCAATTCTGGCACCTTCACTCAGTTAACGGATGCTCTGAGGTAAAGTTTTCAGACGGCAGACTCGGCAACAATTGTATTTAATTGTACAGTACAATCTTAACATAGAACATACATTATCTTCATCATTTCATGTATTAAACATAACAATATTGTGTATGATAAGTTACCTGGAGTTGTCCTAGACGCGATGCGGCGCTGCGCTTCTCGTCCGGTGTACGACCCCTTTACACTCACGGGACACCGCAATTCACAAAAGTTCATTATTTGCATGTGCGTCAAAGTCTTGCTAGGTAAACATATCATTCACGTGCTGTGCTGATGCGCTGTTCTAACATCCGCTTTTCTGAGCGCGTTCACCCGACGCTCACAGGAACTAACGTTAAAAGCCTGTCACAGCGCCTGCATACTGGACTAATCTTCCGAGTCTTATTGCGCTGATACTGTCAAATACACACAAGGTTTACAAAAACAAAGTTGGTTGTGTCTAAAGTGAAAGCAAACAGAGAAAATCTGCTTGTCAAATGCGTGTATATTAGACGCATCACGTGCAGTTCTTAAAGAGACAGTAATAATATGCTGCCGCTTGTCCTTAAAGACATACTGCACCCAGAAATAAAAAGTCTGTCATTATTTACTCACTCTAATGTTGTTCCAAACCTGTATTCTTTTCTTTCTTGTGCTTAAATATACTATGGAAGTCACTGGAGTACAGCAACTGTTTGGTTAGCCACATTCTTCCAAATAACTTTTATAATTTCAACAGAAGAAAGAAACTAAGAATAGTAGTAAATGACGACAAATTAAATTTTTTTGGGAGAACGATCACGTTAATATTAATAAAACAACAAAACACAGAGGAAATCACTCACTGCTCTTGACTGAGAACTTTAATAGAAGCTTTAATAAGGTTTTTTTGCGCTTAAAAAAAAATAAAAATGTATCGGTATCAGCATCGGGCAAAATTAATTTGAAAATATCTGCATATCAAATATCGACCAGAAATCCTATATCGTGCATCCCTATGCTATAATAAATGATTTTAATTGATCAATTGTAATTATTTCACCATATTTCAAATGAAATGTGAACATTTTTTCTGTTCAATTGAAAGAAATTTTGCATGCATTGAATGATTTATATTCAATGGTAATTTATTTAGTAATGATTTTTGCTCTCTTCTTTTCCTCTTCTCAGTTTTAAATCCAGACAATAGCTATGAGATCTTTATTGACCAGTCCAGTGTTAGCAGGGGAAACATGTTGACAGATGTCGTTCCACCTGTGAACCCACCAAAAGAGATTGACGATCCCAAAGACTCCAAGCCAGAGGACTGGGATGAGAGAGCCAAAATCCCAGACCCGGAAGCAGTCAAACCTGATGACTGGTGAGATATATGAATCTGTAGCTAAGTCAAATGCAAAGAGTGTTTTTGGTGTGTTTTTTTAAATCTTTTTTTTTTTTTTTTTTGCATGAGTATTTTTTTTTGTCAAAGCCACTTAGGTACTTAGTGTTAACTTAACAGCACATTCTTGTGACTACATTCACAGTTTTTATTTAAATTTTAAGTCATAGTAACAAACATGGCACTGATATGATGAACCACATGAACTTATGATTGTGTCAAGAGAATAGCAGCTGTAGTATGTCAAGACACTTTTTTTTTTTTATCTATCCATCTCTCTATCTAGGGATGAGGATGCCCTTGCTAAGGTCCCTGATCCTGATGCAGTGAAGCCTGATGGTTGGCTGGATGATGAGCCAGAGTTTGTGTCTGACCCCACTGCAGAAAAGCCTGAGGACTGGTGAGAACAAAAGTATTTTGTTTAAACCAGTGGATATGTCAGTGCTCAATGTCAATGAGGAACTTTATAGTAAGCAGGGCTCCAGACATTTTGCAGGCATTTTGTTCGAAAGCGTATCCAGAGTGATTTAGCTCTCAGATTTAATAAAAAATATCTTAATTTGTGTTCAGAATACAGAACGAAAGTCTGTTGTGTGTCACCTAATACATTGTTATTAGACAATTATTTCACACATTTTATTATACAAAAAATGCTCCCTTTGTCCGATAGAATTGGCAGACTATCATTTGTAGCAGTATTACACTATGCAATACGCAATGCTGTCGTTTTAACTGTATTTCTACCTTTTATAGAACCTTGTCAGCAGTATTCTGCTCACCCCCCCCCTCTCTCTCTCTCTCTCTCTCTCTCTCAGGGATGAGGAAATGGATGGAGAATGGGAGGCTCCTCAGGTGCCAAATCCAGCATGTACAGCTGCTCTTGGATGTGGTGAATGGAAGCCACCCATGGTCAATAATCCTCAGTATAAGGGCAAATGGAAAGCTCCTCTCATAGACAACCCTAACTACCAGGTACTGACATCTGGAGTCTGGAAATGTAATGTTGCTGAAGCTCCCAGATTGTATTCAGTACAAGCAAATGTGACACAAGGCCTGTCTTGAAAATTAGGTTAAAACTATTGCATATTACTGCTTACTAATTACTATAATATATATATATTATTTCTTTCCCCTCACTTAAGCTGTACACTAAGTGGGTGTTCACTGTTGCGCTCTATGACCACTGAACATTTTTTTAAATTTATTTTCAACAACTTTGTGTATTTGTTGACAGGGTGTGTGGAGTCCACGGAAGGTTGCAAACCCTGATTACTTTGAGGATCTTCACCCGTTTAGGATGGAACCATTCAGAGCTGTTGGTCTGGAGCTGTGGTCTATGACTTCTGACATTTACTTTGACAATTTCATTGTTACCGCTGAGAAGGAAGTGGCGGACCGTTGGGCTGCAGACAGCTGGGGACTCAAAAAACTGGTGGCTAGTGCCAATGAGGTATGCCTCTGTCTTACATAAACTTTGCTCTGGTAATTATTGCTCATTGGGCTTTAGTTTGGTTGACGTACTCACTGTGTTGACTGTTTCTTTTTTCTGTCGTAGCCTGGAGTGTTGAGTCAGTTGGCACTGGCTGCAGAAGAGAGGCCCTGGCTGTGGGTGGTTTACATCCTTACCGTTGGTTTGCCTATTGGACTGGCTGTGCTCTTCTGTTGGCCAAAGGTAAGGCCTGATCCCATAGAGGAGATCCCATTGAATGCAAAAGTGGTCAGCAAATAAATCTGTAGTAGAGGCAAAGGCTGCCCTTCAAATTGGTGATATCGTGGGACAGGTACGGCATGGAAGAGGGGGTTTTGGGCTCAGTTTAGCTCCTCCTAAATGGCACAAGGCAGGCCCAGCTCAAAGGAGGAAGATGGTAGTCAACGAGGTGAGAAAGCAGGAGGAGAGAATGAGGTGTATAAAGGCCAATTCCCAGGCCAAGCAGGGAGAGTGGATGAGATGGGAGAGTGTGGATCAACGCAAGATGGGATGGCAGGACCTTTGGTCAGTGGAAGAGAGTAGGATCAGTTTCCTTATCAGGTCAACATATGATGTTCTCCCATCACCGCAGAACCTAAACCTCTGGGTAGGAGAGGATCCCTCTTGCCCTTTGTGTTCATCACCTGCCACATAAAGGCACATTTTGACAGGATGTAAGGTGGCTCTTAGCAAGGGTCAGTTTACTTGGCGCAATGACCAAGTACTGCAATGTTTGGCTTTAGCATTGGAAGGCAAGCGTAACCTGACCAATAAGTTTCCGCCTGATCTAGCAAAACATTACACACAGAAGACAATATTCCTCTCACCCAGGCAAGCAACCCCCAAGAAAGGTGTTAAAACCAATTCTCGCCCAGGACAACTGGAAGACCTTACTGTAGTTGCAGCCGTCGTGTGTGCTGACGCGCCAAGTACACTGCAGCCGTTAATGCCGGACAGAAGGAGATTCACATCACCATATAAAAAGAAGCATAAATAGATGGAGAAGCATAGTTTACTGTATAATTACATCTTAGTTTGTGCTTATCTTGGCGAAAGCGGAGTACAAATCAGCATTAAGTTTTTAACATCTACTCTCGTGGAATGGAAATCTGCATGTATTATTTATGCATCTGTTTGAGTAAAAGTTTGATTGTTGTGTGTTTGCTAAGTGACAAGATCCACATAAACGGTACACCTCAAAGAAACAATACAGCTGATTAATCTGGTTTACTATGTTGGATTGTTATAACTCAATTTATATGTTGCTAAAGATTATGATGTTTAGGATTAGCCAGGGGTGCCGCCATGAATTTTGGACCCCATGACAAAAAATATCACATTGGGCCCCCTATATATTAATATTATATATATTAAAATATGCCATACACCAATAACACTACAGAACATTGACACAAATACATTAGATACAATCTGTGTGTGTGTTTTGCGGTAGGTGGTGTGTGTGTGTGTGTAAGCTTCTCAAACAAATTGCCCTTCATGATAGAAAATAATAAAGTCTGTATAGATGTCATTTACGGCCAAAATTCAGTCTAAATGAACAGATCAAACTGGATTATTTTAATACTGTCTGTAACTTACATGCATGTTGAGGTAAGCTACTCCTTGTTGTTTCTAACTGTATCTACTGTACAGACAGGAGATTGTCATATTTTTTAGGTACAGTAAAAAAGAGCAAGACAGACAGAGAACCCCACAAATACTCCCTGGAATGATGCTAAGTCAACACAATGTTGCTCACCTTCTTCACTGGGACAGGGAGGGGTGCAGTTAGTATGGGGAGACTGGGGTGCTGCTGACTCATCTGTTGTTGTTGCTAAATCTGCTAAAAGGGGATGGATGATTCAATATGAATATATTGCTAAACGTTTCCCTGCACTTATTAAATGTTGATGAAATGTAGGCTAACACTAGCCTGCAGCTAAGTTAGCTAACTTATTTCACTATGGACAACAGGTTTACTACTCACCTTTCTTTGTGGAAAAACTGGGCTACAGAACAACAGCCTTTCTTTAGTCTTTCCTCTCTCTTTCCTTTCTTTCCTTTTCTGGAAACCAGATTTTATTGTACAATTCGACATTATGGTCTCTGTATTTCTAGCGCACCGGCGCTTTCACCGCGCATTGATTGTGGCTGCTAAAACACATGCTAAAACACCGTCAACGATGCGCGCGCTTAGGCAGGACCAAACCATTTCATGCGGATACATGGGGGTGGTCGGTCAATATGGATATTTACTTTTTGGTCAATGGGGATATTTAACTTTTATTGCCAAAATAAGTCAAATCAAAGACAACGTTCAATTTATTATTAATTGAAATATACTCAATGATGATATTTTATATATATATATATATATATATATATATATATATATTTTTTTTTTTTTTTTTTTTTTACCTATTTGATGGGTTTCGAATATTCTTAACTTACATGTTTATATGTGAATTGCAGAAGTCAGATGATGACTATGTGTACAAAAAAATCGATCAGCCCAAAGCAGAACCAGAGGAGGTAGAAGACGATGACGAGGAGGAGGAGGAAAAGAGGAGGAGAATGAGAAAGATGAAGATAAAGCAGATGAAGCTAATGGTTTGTAAAATGAATCCTTTCTTCCCATTTAAGTTACTCTCCAGTGTAGCTGACCGTTCATAATTTCATAACTTTCTTTTTTTTATTTTCCCTTACCAGTGGATAAGAATGAGGACAGGATGGAGAAGGACATTGGAGAAGATGGAGGAGATACAGATGAAGAGAAGGAAGAGGCCGATAAGCCAAATGGCTCAGCCTCAGAGGATGAAGTAAGCAAGTTTGCATTGGCTTTTAGTCTTCTGTAGCCAGACATTTGATCAACATGAAGTCAATTACTCCGCCCATTTAGACAAAAAGAGTAGGGTCCTATGAAAATGTGCAGTTGATACTAGCAACAGCGTTACATCTTTCTTACTGGGAAGAAACCATTCACACATCAGTACCAAAATACCGGTAAACTTCGTGATGTCCATCATTCGGAAATTACCTTTAAAGGGATAGTTCACTTTAAAATAAATTTTTGATATGTTTTAGCTTACCTCAAGGGCATCCAAGATGTAGGTGTCTTTGTTTCCACAGTAGTTTCAATTTTGATATTTTTAGGTCAAACTGTTCTTGTATATCAGTCATATAATGGAAGTTTATGGGGTCTACCCTGGGTCCACCTCAAAGAGCATGCACAGAGAAGTCAAAATTATACATGATTTAATGACTTGTAAATGTAAGTACACATTGATGGTCTAGAGACATCGAAAACGAGCGGTTTGTGTGAGAAAACGAACAGTTTTTATATAATTTTTCTTGACTATATAAATACTGTTTATAACAAAAGAGAAACAAAGAGAAGTAGCTCAGTCTACAATGAATGCATTTACATGCCACCAATAACCTGTTCGAAACAGGGATATTAGCAATAACCCGGTCGCGAACGGCCATGTAAAAACCCGAAAAATGCTCATATCCCGGATTTTAAAAACCGGATATTATACCTGGGGTACCCCTTTTCTAACCCGAATTTTGGTCATGTAAACGCGTATCGGCATATCCCCATAGTGATTTGTGTTCTGCGCATGTTCTATTCGCAAGGAATCTTGGTCTTTTGAGTAGAGAAATTTCCCGCCGCATACAAAAATCTGCGTGTAGTTCCGGAAGTAAACATGGCAAGACACAGCACAGCATACTTTTGGAGCGAGCTCAGTAACATTACCAGCATCAAAGCGCAAACAAAGGCGATCGCATTTTGCGTCTTAAGGTAGTCCGTACGTCTAGACGCTGACCGTGCATCGCCGTTTACATCGGGATATTGCAATTCCATGTATACAGGAGAAACCCTCTGTAAACGGGTTATTCCTAATGTTTCAGAAACCCAAATAGTGACCTTAACCCGACCATAACTCCGAAAATTGCCTGCACGTAAACGTAGTCAATGTTCTTTCGCAAGTTCTGTTCATTAACCACAAGAGCCATCTATTACAGACTGCAGCTTTAATATCAATAATCATTTTGTCTTTTTTTTATTGGTTTGTACTGATAATCTAGATCCACTGATTATTGTTAGACTGACCATTTTTGGTCTTTTGCAGATGAAGGACGCCAATGAGGAAATTCAGGGCTCAGGAGAACCTAAAGCTGTGAGAAAGAGAAGAGTACGGAAGGACTGAAGACCCACATTTTCCTCATTTCCTCCTCCCTTCTCTCAGTCCTTTGCCTCTTTTTGCTGCATGCTTTCGGCTTATGCCCTTTAGCATGCAAAAAACGGCAAACCTAGCCGCTCTCCCGAAGAGGTCATCCTTCATCCGACTAAACCTCGCCTCCCCTCTTTCAGTCTTCCGCTTAGTTCTTATCAGTTACCGTTGGGATTTGGATTTAGATACAAAAGTCAGACCTGCTGAGTTTTATCTCCACATTTTTTCCTGTTTTCTCTTTTTAGATTAGAGTTCAAGAAGTTTTACTGGGCCAGTGTTTCCTTACTAGTGATGAAAGTTTGAATACTGTGAAGGGAATTCAATGGATATTTTAGAGAGATTAACTAGTTTATGATCACCTCAACGTTTCAGTTTGTTAAGTTATTAAAAAGGGGTCAGTTCTTTTGTGAGTTTAAGTCTTTTTAACACAATCAAATCGTTCTGACCGTATTTATTTTTGTGTCTTGTTTGAAAATTGATGCAATTTAGGCATAGAACGTTTTAATATCGCATTCTACTGTGTTATTGCCACAGTTAGCTGTGGAGAAGAGCTCCGTGAGACCAGGGGCCGTCTCCACCGAACATCTTGGTCAGCGGAGTGCTAGGAACGCAGATCAGTATTGCTTTTTCACCATCAAAGAAAGTCGTTACGCACAGTTTTTCCATCACTGACACTCTAACCGCAGAGCCAGTCGTAAGCACACTGAAAACACTCCTAATGACATCAGACTGACCGCCATCTATGAAACCATAGAGCTTTGGAAACAAACAGGTTGTTTTTCGAGTGATGAACAGTTTTGTTTTTCTGCTTTTTTTAGGTTGTGAGTTGAGCCTTACGAGGACAGCCTTTTGTTTACATGTTTGCAAACTGTTCATTGCTCTTGGAAATAAATATTTACTATGAACATCTGCGCTCTGTTGCCATGACTTCAACCAGGAATGGTTTACTCGTATGTGCAAAGGCAAATTATTTTATTAAAGGCATACTAGTTACAAAATAAAATGTACACTTTCAGAAAAGGCAGGTATAAATTACATAAATGAAAATTTGTTTTACTAAAGAAATACTGAACAGAGTATGTAGTGTTGTGGCAAGTCCTTCAATGTCATGTCTAATTCATACGAAGTACAATGTCACGTCTTCAACAAACTCAGCAAAGAGCAGAACATCCAGGTTCATAAATGTCGCTCAAGCAGACGCTTTGGCGCAATCGGATCAATATCACTCAGCAACCTCACTTCAGTCTTTGAAAGCAGTAAAAGCTCAAATCCATCTATTTCATCCATTTTAAGTTGATCTAAAGGACGTGTGACCATGAAAAGCCAACTCTACAACACAATGCTGCCGTTGTTAACATTGTGGTCTATGATCCTACTCAGACAAGTCGGGTTTGTGCACTAGTCAGATCTTTTAAGATAAATCCATGCAGTTCAGTGACTCAAGGTCTCATACAAATGCAATTGCCTGATTGGCCTCTTAAGCACTTAAACATGGATCAGGGACCACATTTTATACATGGCAGAATTCAAACTGCATATTTTCTGTGCCAGCTGAGCAACTGTCATGGATATTATCAGGAATGTAGACCTTGGTTCAACAAACGACATACTAAGTGAGGGAGGATTTGTTTTGGATATTCATTTTTAGCCTTTTAAATCATGCAATTTAGCTTTGAGTTATGGACATGCACTTCCAAGGGAACATACCAGTTTGTGCTTGCTTTGAACTCACATTAACATAATGCATTTTAAATGTAAATGTTAGTAGTGAAAAGCTAAAACGGCTCAAATCTTTTTGAAAGAACTCAATAACACCAGACTTTGGCTTTCTAGTACTTAAAAAGGTGAAGTCAATGAGAGGGTCTGAGATTGGTTATGTACTAAGTGAATTATACAGAAGTGGTGCTATTACACCACATCGGCACTTATCTGTTCACAAACTGCGACATGCATCCTTTTAGGTCTTGTAACACAGTTAGCTGACAGAGAGGCAGCAGCTCAGTCCATTCAAGTATTAGCAAATCCATGCTGAAAGATGCCTTAGTATAACATTACAACAAAATAAATACAAAACAAACAGCAGCTTCTGTACCGGCTAGTAGTTTGAATGGTGTGGATAAAGCTGATGGTCACTTATTTTCGTTTGCTTTTGGTGTCGGTGGTCTGAAACACGCTGGAGGCGGACATGAGATTCTCTATGTACTGCCCGAGAACCTGGTTCTCCGATTTTGAGCTTAAGGTTCTCCTCTTTTACAGCATCCACACGCACAGAGAGATCTAATGAAGACAGAAAGCATTAGAGTGCGTCACTTAGCTTTAACTGGCAACCATTAAGAGTGCCTGGGTGGTCAGTTGAGTCTGGTTTGATGAAAAAACAACAACATGAAGGGTGTATGTTGAATAATAAAACAAAACATAGGTATGTGGACATATCAATAAATAGCGGCCGCCATTTTGAGCAGGTCTCCTAAAATGCACTGTTTTCATTGACACGCTGTGGGAATCCTTGATTATTTTTACCCAATCACATCATTAGGGGTTTCGACTGCACATTTGTTTTCAATTTGTTCTAGTCAGGCTGCATTTTCCTCCTGAAAGGCGATTTCAAACAATACGGAAGAATTCAAATGTCAAGAAATTATTTTTACCCACTTTGGACACTTTTCAGAGGAAGGTGGACATGAAGAACATATGTTTGTGGTGTGCTGTACAAAATTTCGTGGCCATTTAAACTCTCCCACTTTTTTTATGACTACCGACACTGAACGTTACCTGTAGAAAAGCTGTCAAAATGCAGCGCGTCGTGTAGGCTACACTCAACTTTTGTGTGGTCTCCACTTTCTTTCCTTCACCAGCATTAGTATTGTTAACTCTATATTCTTACATAACTGGAAATAGCATGAATCAACCAAAATCCATCTTTTAAATTAAGGATATATAATTTTCCTTGGATCGTTGTTTTCCATTCAATTATTTGTATTTTCAACAACTGCTCGTCAGAAAAATACCATAAAAGATAGGCCAGATCAGCCTTTATGTGTGTTAAAATCAAGTTGATTAGATCCAAATAAACATGAAACCCACGTTAGATCCAAATAACTATATGAAACCCATCTCCACAGAAAATTTCATTAAGATATCTTGAATATTGAGGAAGTTATGAGCATTTTTGTGAAAAAACAACTTGTTTTCGGTCACACTAAATTATATTGTTTTCACTTTAGAAATGAGGCAATAATGGGCGCTGATTACTGAACTATAAAATGTTGTAACTTTCTTCATACTTGACATATTTACTTATTTGTTTGTTTTTTGTAAAGGGGGTACCCAGGTCTTTCCACACATGCTATCCATTTGTCTATTTGTTGAATTTTAATTTTTTGTCCACATACCTACAAAACAGTGACAAGAAACTATTAGGACTAGATGCATTAAAATGAATGTGCTTTTATACCTTCAAGTGTGTGTTGAAGCTCCAGCACTTGGTTTATGAGTCTTGACTTCTCCTCCTGCTCAACCTGGTTCTCCATATCTCCTGAAAAGATACAAACATCTGAAACTATAAAAACATGCATTTTAACAACATAATATACAATCATAATATATTGATATTTACCATCAATCTCGCAGTTCATGTTGCTGTACTGTTCCTCTGGTCTGAAGCGCAGCACTGTCGGTTCTCCGTCAGCTGTAAGAGATATTATCAATGTGAAATAAAATATACTAATACAAAAAAATGCAAATAGTTTTGGACATGTTCTATAGTAATGTCATGATTTTCGTCGAAGTACCTCGCGAATAATGCAAACTTAGCCGTTGCAGAGTCCCAGCGCATCAAAATGCTAAGTTAACGTTAGCTATTGGCTAACAAAACAATCCATCGCCTGACATGAATGAATAGTTCACAGAAAGCTAAAATCACTGTAATTAACATATCACGCTTAACGTATAGTTATATCGCTATTAGTACTCGAGACATAAACTTATTACTCTGGTTTTATAAAGCTTTAACTTATGCTATATGTCCAAACATCAGTCTCCACTTGTTCTCATGCATTAACGTTACAGGCCGCTGCACTCTGGGGTGCTAAAAGAGTCGTGAGGACAATAGGCTTTAAAAGGCACCGATAACAACAATACGTTTGAAATAATTAACGTTAGCCACAGATAAAATTGGCAAAAATGCCTTTAGGAAGTAATATACGCTGAATCGAAATTGGCATTAAAACAGTAAAGCCACGAAGTAGCTAAATATACACACAGTCCTACCTGATATAAGACTAAAACTTAAAGATGATAAATAAAAATTCAGGCCTCAAAAGCAGATGTCAAGGTAATGTTAGCTACAGACCAGACCATCCGTTACCTCATCACTTCTCTATTTTTCTCTTTCACATTCACTTACTAGAGAGAAATACCGACAGAGGGAGACAAAGCTCTCTGTAAAGTGTGCACCCCGCCAGCATGCCATACTGCATACTGTCCCTTATTTTTTAAAGAATAGATTAGTAATACTCAACACAATAAAACCACTGCTCTCTATAATAGTGTATTTATTGGCAGACTGTATGTATGGGGGTAAATGACAATTTACCCCCATACAGTTTGACATCATATGCTATCGGGGCATGTTGTCACAAAAGGACAAGCAATAGGAAATATCGGTAACGCTTTAGATTACAGCCCGGAAAGTACTGTGTAATAAAGAGGAATTTACAGTGTAACATTCTGTAATTATAGTGTACCTATAAAGTACTTACATGTAAGTATAAGGGAACAATATGTAAAATTTGGGGAATAAAGGGGTAACAACCAGGATAATTATATATATATATATATATATATATATATATATATATATATATATATATATATATATATATATATATATATATATATATATACTCTAAGTGTTATAAAACTAAGGGGTACTTAGGGTACTTATAATTCTACTATTGAAATACAACAATCTTACATTTGGGAGCAGTGTTTAGCGAGAACATACACTGCGTACCTTTTTGTAAGCAAAATGGGTGTAGAGTTGTGTAGATATAAGATCGTGTATGCATTTTTATTGTACTTACCCAGTAACTACAACAAACACCACTTTAATTTACAGCCCGCAATGTCACACTTACCCTTTAACTACAAGGAACAAGAGGGTAACAAGCACCATTACATGAAACAAGAGAATCTTTGCCCAATATTTAAGCAAAAGTTGCAATAGTTTAAGTTTTCAGTGCACTTTTGTTAAAAAGATTACTTTACAAATGCATAGATATGTACCCTGTAATTTTTAAAAAGCCTATACAGGATGTACTGGTTCACCATTATTTCAAAAATAAATGTTCTTGCTAAATTGTTCCCAAATGTAAGATTGTAATATCATAATAGTAGGATAAGCACCCTTTAGTTATTTAATACTTACAGTATAAATAATTGTTTAATTCTCCTGGTTGTTACCCCTTTATTACCCAAACTTAAAATATTGTTCCCTTATACTTATATTGTAAGTCCGTTATAGGTATACTATAATTACCAAAGGTTACGCTGTAAAATCGCTTTAATTACGCAGTACTTTCCGGACTGTAATCTAAAACGTTACCCGAAATATCTCCTTGTGCATTACAGAAAAAATAAATAGTCATACAGGTTTGGAGTGAGAAGGATTTTCTTTCAGAAATTTCTTTTTTTGGGTGAACCATCATAAATTAGCACTTATGAGTCATCTGAAATATGCAGCCTTTGTTCTACTTACTGCTCTGACAGTAGCTTCATTCACACGTGCTCACTGTATGTGTTAGCCCATCTCTACACAGTCCTTATTCACATGCATACTGTACAGTACACACTTACTGCCCATTATAGCAAGTGAGGTTTCTGACATGTGTTGACACAATGCCTAGCCATTCATTCTTGTATTTGGACAAGAAAACTACATGCTGCACAGCACGAAAGCATTTAGACGCTGAGTTATTATACTAACTTATACTGCTGCAAGAATATACTTTACAACATATGACATAAAAAACACAAGTTAAATCATGCAGGTCACACTTTATAGGCCTGTATACACTTACATCAGAAATATAAATTGTAAGGTACAATAGCCTACTTATTGTGTTCATGTTGTATTGCAAAACACTTCTGCTTCCATTGATATAGTATACAGGTAAGGTTTACTGACAGGTTTGGTGGTATGCAATGGTTTAAGGGTAATTATAGATGTCACTGCGGAAATTAATTACACATGGATTTACATGAAGATATGTTTTTGCCATGGGTGGACTTGTATAACCATTCCACAGACAATGCATGATGCAGAATGAACAAAAAGTTGAAACTTTTTCATGCATATTTCTCACATCCATCACTTATGGTTCCTTAAAGACAAAAAAAGGTTCTTAGACAAGTCATGGAGTCTTACCTGATTCATCATCTAGTGAAATGTTAGTAAAAGTCCAATTCGCTTCATCTACGTCATCCTCCATGACTTACTGTGTGCGCAAATGTGTCTGAAATTAACAACAATTAAATAAGTTAAGCAATTTAGTTCAATGTCTCTGGAAAGACATATATTACTCTCTATCTAGTTCTTCTCTTCCTGAAACACAGTGTTTTTGTCTGGTCATACCCTCTCAATTATTCACCATCACCACGGTTACTAACCAGACCTGTGTGGCAACTCAGGTGACAATACTAAAGCAGACTTAGGGCAACGCCTGATAGATACAAAGTTCACTCGTTCACTTTCTCAGATTACTGTGTGACGACTGCTCACCCAACGGCGCATACACCTTTAACTTTCTCGTGCCATCTTTCCCATTTCATTTGTGCTACATTATAGTGTGACACATTAACTAAAAGTGAGTTTCTGATGTCCTCACACTACAAAACCACATGGCACTGCTTTGTTGTTTTGCACTTTGATCTGTGTTGTAAAAAGCTCAGAGTATTAATTCAAGCTGTAGCTACTAAAAAGGTGCGCCTTCATTATTCAAATGATAATTCATTAATAGCTATACACTACTGGTCAAAAGTTTAAGATTCGGTAAGATTTTTTATGTTTTTAAAAGAAGTCTCTCTGCTCAGCAAGGCTGCAATTTTTTGATAAAAAATACACAAAAAACACAGTAATATTGTGAAATATTATGACAATTTAAAATGACTTTTTTATGTTAATATATATTAAAATGTAATTTATTCCACTGAAAAAAGCTGAATTTTCAGCATCATTACTCCAGTCTTCAGTGTCACATGATCCTTCACAAATCACTTATGCTCCAAAAACATGTATGATTATTATTCATGTTGAAAACACTTTTTTACATTTTTATTTCAGGATTCTTTGATGAATAGAAAGTTCAAAAGAACAGCTTTTATCTGAAATGGAAAGCTTTTGTTACATTAAACACTACCCTTTAAAAAGTTTGGGGTCAGTAAGAATTTGTATTTTATTTTTGGGGGAAATAAATAAGAAATCAGTACTTCTATTCATCAAGGATGAGTTACATTGATGAAAAGTTACAGTAAAGACATTTATAATGTTAGAAAAGATTCTAATTAAATAAATGCTGTTCTTTTGAACTTTCTATTCAAAGAATCCTGAAATAAAAATGTAAAAAACTGTTTTCAACATGGATAATAATCATACATGTTTTTGGAGCATAAAATCATCATATTAGAGTGATTTGTGAAGGATCATGTGGAATAAATGAGGAATGAGAAATAAATTACATTTTAATATATATTAGCATAAAAAAGTCATTTTAAATTGTCATAATATTTCACAATATTACTGTGTTTTTTTGTGTATTTTTTATCAAAAAATTGCAGCCTTGGTGAGCAGAAGAGACTTCTTTTAAAAACATAAAAAAATCTTACCGATCTTAAACTTTTGACTCGGTAGTGTATATATAGTTATTTTAAGCTGCATAAGTAATAATAACCTATGTTGTTAGTCTCTGATTCACAGTGCCACACATTTCTATAATAGAATGACAAAACAGTTTATTACTTGTTTACAAATTCATAGATACATATCTTACTATATATCTGCATAAAACAAAGCTAACAGACATTGAAAGATATTGAAGTGGATCAGCTTTAGTGAGAATGTAAATAAATTGAAGTGCTTACATGGGCAAATAAAATTAATCACACACAGTGCCGCTGCTAGCCATTTTGGTGCCCTAAGCATAATTCCTTTATGATGCCCCCCTCCAAAAATAAAACATTTTCATTTAGGATTTTCATTTAGGGGGTATGATTTATAAAAAATATATAATATATAAAAAATATAAAAAATATAAAGTTACACTTTAGTAATGTTTACTATTAAATAGTTTCATTACCTGGTTGGTTTCATGGTTTTATAATCACTATAGTCCCGAATTTGAGGCAGGCTGGTTAGGGGTTCCGGGTTTCCCCGAGAAAATTTTGGATTTCTCTGAACTACAGATGTGCATTTTAAGATGGTGTGAAGGCAAAAAAAAATAAAAATAAAAAATAAAAAAATCGATAATAACAGCTTCAAAACCATGTCAGTGGGCAGCTGATTATTTTTCTCTCCTCGTCAGCATCACACTCTTTTTCTCTTTGTTTTTATCTTGCCCTGTCTCTTTCCCTCCTAAAGTTGGATTTTTTTATTTACTAAAGGCTACAATTTGTATTTTATTCTCAATATGTACACACACTGGTGCCTAACATGATAAAAAATGTTTCTTGTCCCCTCACAATCACAGTACCCTAAACTATTACACGTAGGCCATATGTTACATAGGCCTATTTTCAGTTAAAATTGCGAAATTAGACAAAACTATATTAGTTTGCCTAATTATTTTTTGTCATTCGTTTAACATTTATGACCAAAAAAAAAACTGTCAAATATCTACTTACATCTTATCTCGCACTCGACCGTACACTGAAGCGTCGAGTTGCACTGTTAAAATTCGCGCTCAGCGTCTGTGAACATAAAGCCCGCCTACTTCGATTTGATTGGTCATCTCAAATATTCTGACATTGACGAGCGGTGACAGACCAATGAGGCTCTGAACACACGCACACACACACACACACACACACACACACACACACACACACACACACACACACACACACACACACACACACACCCTGTCAGCTGTTTCTGACGTGCTCTCTGCTCGGTGCCGCTGCGGATTGAAGATGAAGAACGCGCTGAATCTGATTATAACAAGAAGTTTGAAGATCGATTTTCATTAGGATATTTTTGGTGCCCCCTCAGCACTTGGTGCCCTACGCACAGCGCGTGATGCGCGTGGTGGGAGCGGCGGCACTGATCACACATCCAGTGAGTGCACCTGTCTGTAAATGTGCCAAATAATAAATGAGATTTTATACATCCGTAACTTACATCCGTATGCCAGTAGAGAATTTTGTATTGTCCAAAGTGTGCTCATTTTATTTTTGATGCTTGCTATACTACAACACACTTCAATTAGCCTACCTAAATTTTCTGTAACTTTATAAATATTTAACAAATCTCCTAGATATATATTTGAGAGAATAGGGCAGGAACATGGATGAAAGTGTGGTGTGGAAAATAATATGAAATGTTCTTGTTATGTTTCTTGGACAGGATCATCTGTGCAGAATCACCATTTCTGGGTCTTTTGCCCAGGTCTCTCTCCCCACACACACAAAAAAGGTTTGAAAATCGTCTGACAAGTATGTGTGAAGTGGCTACTAATAGTTAAAGCCTGTCATTAAATCAAGGAGGAACTGACTGTTTTTACATCATCTGTACTCATGAAATACAGATATAATGCTTGTCAATAAATAAACATAATTATGCATCCATAAACAAACTAATGCATCACAGCTAGACTAGTTGAAATGTTTGTTTGTAGTTATATCTGTTAGTTAAATACTAGTCATATATTGTTTTTAATATGTATTAATTTTGGCTTTTAAATTTTGTAATATTAATAAATAATCATAAACATAACTTACATCTACTTTATAATAAATCATCAGCTTGGTCAAGAAGTACTATTTGCAGTTTCACAAAAAATACTAGCATGTAATTGCTGAAACTGGTATTGGTAATTCTAGAAACACCATTTAATACACAACATCACTCCCATAGACTGACCTTTATAGTGATTGCAGCATCATTTTTATGAATACAAAACTAACTCATGTGGTTCAGTTGGATTGCACCTTTGATTATATGCACGGTAATTGAATAATACAACATTCCTGCGAATGCCCCAATTTTATTCAAGCCTAAAATGGTGCTATTTCATATAATAATCTTTTTTATTGCAAGATGGAGCAGTGTATTTTTCGGGGTTGGGGTTTTGGATAGGATGTTCACACATCCGTGGAAGCCTGAGCATTTACAAGATAGTGATTACATGGCAGAGAAACACAGTTAATGCAAGATTAACAAGCCTAATCAAAACAGTAGATAGAAGTGATCATAACAATACTTATTTGAGCAAAGTGAGAATTTCATGTCTTTCTCTTTGAAAGTTTAGGACACTTCAGTCCCAAAATGTTTTGCCCAACATGTGTCTTTGAAAACAATGTTATTCTGACTTACAAACCGTACCAAAGTAAACTAGTTGCAAGTACGCTTTACCCGTTTGTAATTGAAGTAAAGTTTTCACTCAATTATTTAAAATGAATTGCCTTAAACATAATAAAAAACATTTGTGTCATGTAGGGAATGACAGTGCAGTATTATTGTCATTCATTTACTAGTTATATTATTGTTATATTAAACTTAAATAATATTTTGAATTATTAATTATTATATTTTAGAATTTCATTTTAGTCAAAGTTTTAGAAATTGTGTAGTGTTTTTTTTTAAACATTTTGTTATATTGTTTATTATTATTATTATTGTTATTATTATTAAAGCTGCAGTCCATAGCTTTTTGGGGTTAAAAATGGTCCAAAATACATAACCAGCCAGCTGTCAAAACTATCCGCTTGGCTTCGACTCAAAGCGGAAAGCTTGTAAAAAAGTAAAAAAAAATTTAACTCCAGTGGTACGGGTGGATTTCTGCGGGAGACTCGAGCATGTAGGCTATTTGCGTCATTACGGCACATCTGCATCAAGCGCAACATTCTAATCTGAAAAATAAAGCCTACCCGAAAGTGCGAAAACTGCAATACATCAAAAATCCACTAGAGGGAGGTCCAAAAAGTGCGCAAATATCTGGGCGTAGTGACATCATTACTTGGCATGGCGGCCATGTTGACAGTTTTGCGAATGTAAACACACTGCTAGTCAAACGAGGAGAAGTGGCAGAGTTGGGATAAAGAAAAGAAAAAGATGTTAAAATCCCTAAAAGGATGTGGAATTTACCAGGACAAAAACCGTTACTTTTAACGGTTTGGATCCATATGAAATTTCCAACAAAGAGTCGGTAAACAGTGGGAACACAGTAATCTGGACAAAGGTAACTTTAAGATGCGCTCCACCTAGCTGCTAGTTTAGTAACTTTTAGTGCTAACAACCATTCAGACATGTACTTTTAACTGTGTTTCAAAAGTGTCGTTGGTAACGTCAGCTGTCAACCCTTCCGTTGTTTCTAGACAGTAAAAGAAATGGACACAGCGACCCCACTGATTTCAACGGAGAAGACTGAAGCCCGATTATTGCACTTCCTGTGCAATGTTGGAAATTTCAAATGGTCCCTGGTTTCCCTATTAAACGTATCCCAGGAAATTCAGTATTCTTTTAGGGATTTTAACATCTTTTTTATTTCTTTCTCCCAACTCTGCTGCTTCTCTTCATTCGAACTTGCTGTATTTTACATTCACAAAGCTGTCAACATGGCCGCACTGTCCAGAATGACGTCCCAAAAAACGCGGCACCCAAGCCCAATAGATTTACTCTTATTGTATAGCCTGAAAACTGGGAGGGGGTGATTTCTTTTCTAACTCTAGTTTATTCTAGTTTAGATCGTATTAGATATAAAATGTATGACAAATAAGGGCGTGGTTAACTTTGATTGACAGCTTGATTGACAGCTGATAATGGGCTGCGCCGAGTGGAATTCCTGAAATTTGACGTCTCGGCCATGATTTGACTCAACACATCATACCACCTCTGTATCCTTTCTGAACATTTGTATTGAAATATCATACATAAAATGGGTTGGAGTACTTAGTAGGAGAACTTCGCTCCATTTTTTTCCGGTAAGTGACATTCAACTACTTGACATAGTTAGCACAATTTAGCATCAATGTTTGTGGGTAGTGGCACTGCAACAGTTAGCATTGAATCGTCTCAGATAAGTTAGCATCCAAGGTAAATCAGCCTGATGTCCGATGTCCAGCAATCGATTTAAATAGTAAATTGTGTTTAATTAATATGTCATTGTTGGTGATCATTTTCACCTGAAGAAATACATAAATCCCACAATTACATGCATGCACTTTAATGGTCCAGAGGCAGAACTTTTGCCAAGCGTGTCAAAGGTTCTGGGTTCTAATCCACACTCGTATAGTTTTTTGTTTTTTTCTCTCTCACTAAAACCGATTAACTTATGTTTATCAGTGGTATATCAAGCAGGGACACGTTTGTGCACATTTTCCTTTGTGATTTCACCGGAACAAATAGAGAGTCTCTGCAACAGTTTAAAGCGCACGTCCAAGTTCAAAATTGTTGGAGAGGACAGTATTCGACCCCGGCAAATAATGCTTTGTAAGTGGGAAAACCTGCAAAATTGGCGCCCCCACATATGGGTGGACTGACGTACAATACCGACAACATGGCGAATAAGTGGGTATGGACTGGATTAGATTCATATTACACACACTCATATAGAACTAACCTTTTTAACAGTCGCTAAGTAATTACCTAAATAAGTACTAGAGAGTAACTGATTTTGGATGCAGCTTTTGTTTGAGAAAAAAAGAAAGAAAGAAAAAACTGAGCGGAGGTCTTAAATAAGACTACCACTTGAAAGGGGTAGTTGCTTAGGCTGAAAATGGAGGAATGGAAGAGCTCTCAGAATTTTACCAAAGATATTTTCATTTGTCATACCAAAGTCAACTAATTTAATTTGAGATAAAGCTGTTAACATGTATATCATAAATGTCTCTTCAGACAAAAAGTAGAACATGAATGAATGAAAAGGAAGGAATTATAAAGAGAGGATGATGAAGGTTGAGATGGCAAGGATGAGATGAAGATCTGAAAATCAGAGAGAGGCAGGGACAAAATGATCAATTGACAGGAGATAAAGAGTTTGACAGATAGAAAATGGCACAGTAAGTGACAGAGGGGCAGACTGAAGAATAAACACAAATGGAGATGTATAGGCAATCTCTCATTCTATCTCTCATTCCTCTCAGACTGCAGACTTAACAGATGCCCATGGCTGGCAGTGGCTCTCTTGATGCTTGTAAAGGATCAACCCATCTGCACTGTGCATAAGCACCAGCAACAATCAACCCTGTACAGACCCAAAATCAGCATTGGGTTTAGAGACACCAGCAGAGCAATGAGAATTAATGTTATTTTTTGACTGGTGAATAGTAATTAACCATGTTTCTTAATAGGACATGCTGTGATGGGATCTCTCCCTGTACAGCCAGGAATAATGTAATGCTATGAAAAAGAAGTTACATTTCAGAATAAATCAGGTAATCACAGCCATGCAATTTAGAACAACAGCAACAGTGTGATATTGCTTTTACAGCAGTTCAATAAACAAGAAGGTAATATTGACTACTTACAATGATGACACAATATTACCTGTTAGTTTGTTTATTACAAACTCCGATATTGAAAAATAGTTCCAAATGAAGCCATAGCAGAATGTCTCCAAGAAGACGGTAAGCATTGGGTAGTGCTGAAGTACATTTACTTTAGTATTTTTGTGGAGAATTTTTACTCTTAAGAGCAGATGTGATTACTTTTACGTTCACTCATACATTTCTAAAGAAAAAAAATTACTTTACTTTTACGCTGGGTACTTTTATCGCTGCATTGATCAAATCAGTTGCTTGAACGATTCAATGACTCACTAATACAGTCACTTCAAATAGGCTATTTACCTTAATATTCTTTGTGAAAACTAGTTTGTGAAAAGAGTAGTATGTCTGAATTCACAAAAAGTACCCATGACCCACTACTTTCAGAAAGACTCAAAAGTGCACATAAAATGGACCCTCTACTCTCCCATGAAGGCACGGAAGAGGATTTTGGAATAGAGCATTACAGTCCCGCCCACAGCCGGTGCCAGAAATAAGAATTCAATACAATTTCTCCATTTACAGTTGGGGTATAGGCAGAGAATGTCTAAAATTGGGAGAACCTTCACTCTCAGTAAACTTCTGGGTTCTGAACTGGTTGCAGTTCCACTCTGGGTTTATATGAGGGTGCTCACAGGACGAGTGCAGAATGAATGGAGGTCTATGGACATATACCCCTGAAAATCCACTTTTCTAAGAACTTTTTGTTTAGTAATTTAAACGTTGTTTTCGAAAGGAGATGCAAAGAAATTTCAGATTACTGGGAGTTAGATTTTTTAGAGTCACTTATTAGCTTTAAAAAGTCTTTTAAAATGTCAATGACACATCGTATCAAGAAACCAATTTGAAATGATTCAAGCTTTGTGACATGGTGCATTATCCTGCTGAAAGTAGCCATCAGAGGATTGGTACATGGTGGCCATAAAGGGATGGATGGTCAGAAACAATGCTCAGGTAGCCTCTAGGCTGTGGCATTTAAACGATGCCCAACTTGCACCTAGGGGCCTAAAGTGTGCCAAGAAAACATCCCCCACACCATTACACCACCACCACCAGCCTGCACAGTGGTTACATGATGGATCCATGTTCTCATTCTGTTTATGCCAAATTCTGACTCTACCATTTGAATGTCTCGACAGAAATCGAGACTCATCAGACCAGGCAACATTTTTTCCAGTCTTTAACTGTCCAGTTTTGGTGAGCTCTTGCAAATTGTAGCCTCTTTTTCCTATTTGTAGTGGAGATGAGTGGTTCCCATGGGGTCTTCTGCTGCTGTAGCCCATCCGCCTCAAGGTTGTGCGTGTTGTGGTTTCACATTTGCTGCATACCTCGGTTGTAACGAGTGGCTATTTCAGTCAAAGTTGCTCCACGATTGGAAAGTATTAAGCAACTACAGACATGGAGGATGCGCGAGTCCGGTGGTTGTGTATAGAGGTTTAGATTAAGGGGTTTAAGGTATTAATTATCAGTATGTAACCTGACGAAACTTTCTTTATTCAATGTTGGCTAAGTTATATAACTTTTGTAAAGATACGTTTAGCCATTAACTTTTCAATGCATCATTATATTCAAATTGCAAACACATGAGGAGAGTCTCCGCATCGCATGATAGACCCACGACTGGCAGATGAACGTCTTACAACATTTCTCTCCAAAACGGTAAGAAATTAAATTATATTGAATAGAGGATTTTAGCTGTGATGAGATGATTGACGGCAGATATGGTGACAGGATGCACATCGACAGAGCAGTCCGTTAAAGATGACGAAGTAGTATGTCCCAAAGCTTGCCTACTCTTTTGCTACACACTCAAAATTATGTACTTTCTCTTCACAAAAACTTCTCTTCACTTCTTCACTTTCTCTTGCTATCTCTTGCTAAAAAGAGGTCTTGCTTTCTTATGCAATGACAATAGACATGAAACATACCTATGCTCTACTAAATTCAAAAGATTGGAAGAAGTGCTTACCAAGCCTGAATTAGTTTTATTAAAAGTACAGAAAAAACAATACTATTGCAAGACTTATTTTTAGTTACCAGTTCCACGGTAGAAATGCAGCAGTCAGCATCAATTCCATAAGCAAAAATAGGGGTATTCTGAGATATTTAATAGTATTGGACTGGTCATGTGATTTGAACACGTCAACCATGATAAAATCAGCATTTCAGACATATCAGCATATTTGTATCACGTGACACTGAAAGCATCACCTAATTGCCAGTATATAATGTACTGATGTGTTGTCTGAACATGTTTAAGTGCTCATGCTGAGAATATGATATGGAGCGCTTGGGAGGGTTGGTCCTGGAGAGGCTTCAGGAATGGGAGTACGAGGCATTGTTTTGGTGGCACAACAGGAAGAAGCTGTTATCGTGGTGGAGTGCCAGGGCCATCTCTGCAGATGGTCTCTATGACATTATGATGCCATCATCCTCTCCTGACAGAACCTTCATCCATAAATTCACATGCAATGCAGCTAAATAAGTCTTCTTTGTTTTAGATCCAGTGGACTCGTGGTCATTGTTATTATCCGCAGTTTGCACTTCAATACTCATTCTGAAACATCAGCTATCACCGACAATTAAATGCAACGCAACTTTTGCTCATATGGAAAACCCAACATGTGTGCCCCATGTTGGTTTTGGTTATTCTGTTATGGTCAATATCGGGCTCACTAGCTGCAATTGGACAAGAACGAGGTGGTTCTCAACCAGGGGTCTAGAACCCACTAGGGGGCATCAGCAAACTTCCAAGGGGCCTCAAGATAACCTAGTCCCCCTGTAGTCAATAATTTTATACCTTAAAACCCATCTCATGCCTTAAAATATCTTGAATGTAAATCTACACCCTTGCTTCATTTAGTACGCGGATCTATGAATATGCAAATTGGCACTGTATCCACTTATTCACACCAGCCCAGAGAGATCCACTGCTTGCTCAACTTACTGAGGTAAATACTGGCATCGCTCTTTACAATGGCCTTTTGTTTGACTGTGTTAACAACCAACTAATAGTGTGTTTACAAATGCTTTAAACAACTCAGAATGTCAGTGGAGAAAGGCATATAGTTCATCATAACATCATAATAGGCTTCATCATACACCCGCTTTTTTGCTAAATCTACATGATTTTTCATATCAAAAGAAAAATATATCGGGACCTGGCTTTAACTTGGCTTCTCTTGAGATTTCACTGCTTTATAGTGGTCATATATAGTTAATGATATGCTATAGCTGGTTACAAGGTATTGTGATGCAAGAAACATCGATTTTTCTCGATGTTTTCAAATGTTTTCATCAAACATTTTGGGTGAACTGTCCCTTTAAGAACCACTGCTCTAAAGATTTTGATTGCTCCCATGGACCCCTAGTGGTCTGGGAAGGTTGTGCAGGCTATCTTTTACCCTATGGACAACATATTGGCTTACAAATACAATATACATTTCAAAATTGTATTTATTTTAAAATGAATTAACAATACAACTAATTAATAATCTTTATTAATCACAGTCGAAGAGTTTTAGGAGTGTCCAGATAACAAAAAAGTAAAAATAATACCCAGTGATAAAGTTGATAGTCCCATAAGTCTGTGTAAATTGCTTCAGAGAAACCTCACTCACACCCACATTCAGTAGCCTACATGGAAATGAGACGAACTGGCTGAACTAAACCTCTAAATGACCAGAAACAGGTCTATTAACATTCTGATAGTCATTCTCCCTTCTATGTTCTCTCGCCACATTTTTAAGAGAGGATCAACATATGAGAGCAGTTTAGCAACCCACTTTCTTAAAGGGGTCATTTAATGGTAGCCTACATGCACATTTTCAAGTTGAACTTGATTGTACTGAAATGTATGTTGGCAGTGCCTGTACACAACCATCATATAATGATAAAAATATATCCAGTGTTTTTGTTTTAATCTCATTATATGTTTTCCCCTGCCTCAAATTTAGACGTTCGTTTTTGTGACGTCAATAAAACGGATGCCCCTCCCACGATTGTTGATTGACAGCAGCGTTTCAACCATGTTTCAACACATCCCCGCCCTGCAAAACTAATGAGAATTATTAAATAAAGTATATTACAAACTTTTCATTTAGACCCTAAAGAATCAAATTAACTTAAAAATGAAAATGGCATTATATGACCTCTTTAACATCCCACCCTCTAATTAGTCAAGGAAGCTTCAGTGAACTCTCTAAATGACCTTCTCGGAAGTTTACCTTTCCTCAATCTGCAACCTGTAGTTTCACATTCCATAGTTGAGCTTCGACTCAGTCCTATTCATGTTTTGCTCTTCCTCACTACAAGCTCACACAATTGTGTTCGTTCTGCTCACCTCTACACTCAAGCTCATCCATCTTTCTGTTTACAATCCCAGTTTCTCCAGCTGTCCCGGGTCTCTCATTCCATCCTTTATTTCAAACGTGCAAATGCATTTCTCTGGGTGTGGCTGGTTCAGAATAGCATGAATCATGACTCAAAACATTATCCGAACAGTAGTGACCTTTATATGTCCACTTCTGCTCGAAAAAGAGAGACAGTTTTGGTCCTGAATGAACATACAGAATGCATGCTTAGACCAATGTACTTTACAACGACAGTTGGTCCTGCTGTAGAAGAGATGTAAGAGGGAGTTGAAGTTATTAAACATTTAAAGGTAACATACATATTATGCCCCTTTTCACAAGATGTAATATACATCAACGGTGTCCCCAGAATGTCTCTGTGAAAAACGCTCAATTTTTGTGTGTGGTGTCCCTTTAAATTCAAATGAGCTGCTGCTTCCTGACCAACCAATGGAATGGAATACTAGTACTCCATTCCAGTACGATGGGTGTCCAAGTACTATGGGCGTCTTGTTCATTACATTTATTTTCATATAAAAGCGACTTGGCGTAAATTACATCCAGTTTATTAGCAACACTGTGCATTGGCGTTAATCCCGCGATATCCATTTTTTGATCTTGTAGGTGTCAGATCCACTGCAAGAAGAGTAAACTGTCCGGTTTGCCTGTGTTTTTGTCACTCCTCCTCTCACTGCAACTCTCGACTCAGGCGAGTCAAGGCGCATCTCAAACAAGCCTATTGTTACAGGGTTGGTACTTTTCACTTTTTCTGGGTTGGTAGATACACCGGCGACCCGATCATAGCACTTAAACACGGAAAAAGTCATTTTCATGATATGTCCCTATGGCAGAAAATCAATGCCTAAAAGAACCGAGTGCACAACTGATGCTGGCATGGGGAAAATGACTTCCGCAAGAGGATAACAGATCTTCACGCAAGAAACGGGGACTCGTAAGATCATTCAAACCCTGCGGCGCGGGGTCATTCCCCACACTGTTGCACTTGATCTTCTCTCGCCTGCTGCTTTTGCTCGCTCAAACACTTTTAAACATAGTAGAGGGATGGGACTTACTGTTTTAATAACCTCAAATGTCATTGGTTACTTCCCCTTTTCCGGAAGTCAGTTGTGATTGGACCCCTGTCCAATGACTCGAAATTCACTTGACCTGAGACATTATACATAACTTAATTTGTTTGATTTAATTTGTTTGAAAGTTTGATTTATTGTGGTTTATTAATGTGTAATGTGATTTAATGCATTGTTAAAACACTGAACAAAATTATAAACGGAAGACTTTTGAGACTGAGACTTTGTGCACAAAAGGCCTATTTCTCTCAAATGTTGTTCACAAATCTGTCTTAAGGCCAATTTATACTTCTGCGTAGGGTGCGCGCAGTAGGTACGGCGTAGCATACGCACAGACACGTACCATATCGCGTACCCTTTGCCATAACCTGACACGCACCTCCTCAAAAATGTAACTACATGTCACGACGACGCGGACCGCAAGATCTGTGATTGGTCGGCTTGGTAGCATCGCATTTCCTCCTACACATTTCCGCACATACCATCTCACGCATTTCCGCATCTACCATCTCCTCCGACGTCTTCTTTCGTTTCTGCCTTTTAGTTTTAGTAATTTCACTAAAATTAACTGTTTTTCCACCTCAATAAGCTCCAACTCCACCATGATCCGCTCTCTTTCAGTCGCCATTGCTTGTAGTCACCTAGCCGTGAGGAATCTAAACACAGTGGAACATTAAAACCCTCCGCCGCCAACTAGCGTTTCGGAGCAGTACTGCAGAGTAACCAAGACCTGAACGCAGAAGTATAAATGCTCATGCCGGCGTCGCCTACGTGCGTAGCTTACGCCGTACACTACGGCATACCCTCGACGCAGAAGTATAAATTGGGCTTAAATCTGTGTTAGTGAGCACTTCTCCTTTAACGAGATAATCCATCCACCTCACAGGTGTGCCAAATAAAGATGCTGACTAGACAGCATGATTATTGCACAGGAGTGCCTTGATTATTGCACAGGAGGCCTGTTTACGCTTGTGGGTGAAAACGGAAAAATATTTTATCGGATGTGCCTTTCGTTTACACGGCAACGGCATTTTTGAGGCTTAAAAACGCAAAAAAGTGAAACCACCCTCCAGAGTGGAAATCTTAAAAGATTTTCGACTCCACCGTCGCATTCCCGTGTAAACGGTAGAAACGCAAAAGTCTGTTTGACAGTGAAGGTTGTACGCAGGCGCGAGGACTTGGTGTTGTTATAGTATGCACTCCTAGTTTTGAGGGAGCGTGCAATTGGCATGCTGACTGTAGGAATGTCCACCAGAGCTGTTGCCCATGGAACTGAATGTTCATTTCTATATTCATAATGTCCCCTTTAAGATTATGAGGGCACATGAATAATATAATAAAGATGTGCACAGATAAACCATTTAGTAGCCTAAACACTGCAATACCATTAAATGTGAACACGTCTACTTTAAGTGGGATCATTTAATCTAAGCTGTGTGCATGCGTCGGTGTCCTGACTGCGACTTTTCAGATCCTCAATCCTGTCTTGGCACAGACTCACTTTAGTGCCCAAATGGATCAAGGTCCAAAAGACACTTTCAGTACAAACTGCAAACTGTTCAAAGGGCTTTAAATCGACTTCAGACGATCAAATAAGGGTCTTATCAAGCAAACAATCGCTCATTTTAAAAAAATACAAAGTTTAATTAAGTTTTATAAGCGCAAATGCTCGCGCTTACTTCGGTTCTGTGATGCGCGTTCGTGACTCTCCTGTTCAATCTCGTTCATCAAAATGAACTAATCTTTTTCTGAGTCAATTCATTCATTTCGTTCATTGAATGAACCAAATGACTCGGAAAAGATTCGTTCATTTTAATGAACGAGTTCGAACAGGAGAGTCACAAACATGCATCACAGAACAGAGCAAGGTGAGCATTTGAGCTTATAAAACATAAAATTTGTAATTTATTTATAAAATGAACGAACGATCATTTCGCTTGATAAGACCCTTATTCATCGTCTGGAGTCGTTTAAAACCATTTGAACAGTTTGCAGTTTGTACTGAAAGTGTCTTTTGGACTTTGAACCGGATGGTTCCCATTGAAGTGCATTATATGGAGAAAAACGCTGGAATGTTTTCATCGAAAACCTTCATTTCTTTTCGACTGAAGAAAGAAAGACATGAATGACAGTAAATTATTAGCACATTTTTTTCTTTCAAAAGTAAACTAATCACTAACTTTAAAAATTTCTCAATTATAAAATCCGACAAATCATGTTTTTAAACTCTATTTAAGTCCCATATTTTGCCACGAGTATACATATATCTTCATAAACAGAGACTGAAACATTTCATATTTAGCTTGACCTCTTTATGTTGAATCTCACCATTTTCTGAAGGTTAATCACTTCCTTTCACCGCTTATCTGATAATTTATTAAGAATTCAGTCCTCGTCTTGTATAAACTAAAATATGCTTAGTCATTGGGTAGCCTATAGACAGTCCAGGAGTCTAAGTAGTCATATCTCAGCATGACTAGTCAAATGCAGAAAACACTAATCTGTAGGATTGAGCAGGTAAACAAAAAATGAGGTCATGCTCTTATTTTACACTGTTGGCCACATAGGTCACCAACTAATGCCATCAACTCAGACACAGAGAGACAGAGTTACACTATCTCTGTGAGCACCTATAGTGTGCTGAGAGCACCTGGTTACTACATAACATTGCTAATTGCACCAAACCAACCAAACTGTTATTAGTGGTTCGGACAGTCATCATTGCAGCCGTGACTGTGGTATGTATGTGAAAACAAAGTTGTCAAAACAAACTATTGTTTTCGAAAAATAGGTTTCTTTAACCCCCATTAAAGGAATAGTTCACCAAAAAATGAAAATGTTGTCATCCATGGAACATAAAAGTAGACATCTTGAAGAAAGTAGTGTCACATTTACTATTAAAGTGAATGGGGTTAAAACTTTCAAGCTTTAAAAATGATGCAAAACTATCATAAAAGCATGCAAAACAATCGTCATAAAAGGAAGAAAGAAAGTAGGTAGCATACTTGGCACAGATCTGAACTTGCTTTTTTTGGGGTAATCTAAACTTGTTATGACTCTTCCATCAATGAAGAGACATATAATGCATGTAGGAGTTTGCACCATGCTATGCCAATTAATTTTGCATGTGGACAGTTGAATCATGGGAAATGTTCCATGCATCTCATTTTCTTTAATTAGAATGATTAGCACAATCACGCCTGAGTTCTTTTGTCAAGATGACAAAAGATGCATAAATCTGTTCTTTTGGGAAAAAGGAATGCCTTTGTTTGAGTGTTGCGGGGAAAGGTTGTCTTTCCAGTGTAATCAAACCATGGCAAATACACTAGACAGATCTCAGAGCTCAGTCTCATGTGAGCTGTCGTTCTTATGTTGTTGCCACTTATGCTGTACCTCTTTTTTCCTCCTGTAGATGACAACTGTAAGAGAGCTGCGAGCTAGATCATAAAGAGCTGCAGTAGGAATATAAAAATCGTTTCTTCTCCATATCTGCTTCAGATATGGAGTCATTGCATTGTGTTTTGGGGTTTTGGTAAGACCAAATGTAACATTGCAACATTTCGTATGAAAGCCTTTTTGTAAGTAGGCTATACATGTGAAATGATTAATTCTCTTTTAACAGTATTTTAATCAATGGCCCATCCATGGGACTTTTTAATGGGTGTGGATTCCAAACATGATTTCAGGAAGTTTTTTTTTTTTTTTTTTTTGAGAAATAAACTTGTCTTTCTGCTTTTTGTTTTCCCATCAAAATCAAAAAAGAGGAAAAAGGCAGTAGAGAAGAGCGTGGTTGAAAGCACAGGCCAAACGTTTGCTCGCCTCTGCTGTCTGCTGCAGTCTGCTGTTCTGCCATTGATTCTTCAGCCAAGATCCTGGAGCGATGTGCATTTCCACACAGGTCAGAGAGTATATGTGCAACACATGTTGTCTTTACTTCACTGTAAACATGCTTTGGCTGTGGTGAAAAAGCGACAGTGTGAAACAGATTTACTGGAACACCAGCTGCAGGAAATAAATAAGAAAAAAAAAAAATATATATATATATATATACACACAGTGATACAACTGCTCTGGTTGGTACTGCTTCTTTTTTATGGTTAACATGCTGTTAGAAGATACTGTTTTGTGCAAATTTGTACCATTTAAAACTACATTTAAACATGTATTTATTTATTAAAAGTACTGAATGCCCCTTCAAAGATTCAAACCGTTCTTGTCTGTCAGTCATATAATGGAGGTGTATGGGGTCCACGTCAAAGAGCATGCACAGAGAAGTCCAAATTAAACATGATTTAATGACTCGTAATTGTAAGTACACATTGATGGCCTAAGACACGAAACGAGCGGTTTGTGTGAGAAAATTAACAGTATTTATATCGTTTTTACCTTTTGTTATCACAGTCACGTCCAAGTACTCTGAGAGGGCGCTTCTGTCTGCGCTCGTTGCATTAATACACGTTGCATTGATACAAATTGATAACCGCTTCGTTTCGTGTCTTAGGCCATCAATGTGTACTTACATTTACAAGTCATTAAATCATGTTTAATTTGGACTTGTCTGTGCATGCTCTTTGAGGTGGACCCCATATACCTGCATTATATGACTGACAGACAAGAACGGTTTGACCTAAAAATATCAAAATTGAAAATACTGTGGAAACAAAGACACCTACATCTTTGATGCCCTTGAGGTAAAACATATCAAACATTAATTTCAAAGTGAACTATCCCTTTAATTACGATTACATCATAATTATAGTGGTTTTACAAGATATATATATCTTGATATATACATATATACAAGATAGGTAGGTAGGTAGGTAGGTGGGTAGATAGATAGATAGATAGATAGATAGATAGATAGATAGATAGATAGATAGATAGATAGATAGATAGATAGATAGATAGATAGATAGATAGATAGATAGATAGATAGATAGATAGATTGATAGATTGATAGATTGATAGATTGATAGATTGATAGATTGATAGATTGATAGATTGATAGATTGATTGATTGATTGATTGATTGATTGATTGATTGATTGATTGATTGATTGATTGATTGTCACTTCTCACTTACTGACACTAGGTGTCAGTTATTAATGACTGACACTAGGTGTCAGTAAGTCCAGGACAACTGATATATCAGCCAATTGGCAACATAATAAAGAAAAAATGACAGAGTGAGCCTTGATAAATGTAAACAGCACTCGTATCTTTGTGGATTTTAAGACCTGTGTAAAGTGTCATGGTTTAAGGCAGAGCAGACAACATTCAGTCATGACTGTGCAGAAACTAGGACACCCACACACCTCCCACCCTCTGTATGTTAAGTGACTGCATGTTCGATGCGTGACTGGGAGCATTTCCACGGATCCACGGCACACGCTGCCAGCTCACCTGCCACGGCTTCTCTTCCCTCTTTCTTCTCATAATTCATCTCCTCAGTTTTCTCCCCTGCGCACATGCCTTTTCCCTTTTGTCCTCCAACCCCTTGTCCTAAAAACTCTCATTAATTCTACTTCTTGAGAGATCCGATCCTTTTTTTGAATACCGAGGGAATGAGTCAGAGATCCCCCTCACTCCTAACACACACACACACTGACACACTCACACAAATGCCAGTTACTACACACAGGAAGTCACGTATTCAGCACAGAGCTGCCTGCAAAAAGCGCACACACACACGCCAGTGGAGTCATGTGTTCAGATTTACCTATCTAGTGTCACACTGTTTTTCTAAACTCCTTGGCTTTACATATTCAAACGAGTCCCTCTGAAATGAAACATTTAACCCGTCACTCATAACATTATCTTGTATTATTATTCCTGTAGATTATAAAAAGCGAGAGAGCATGGATGGTCAATCTATCAGCTCCATTGATTCTGTTTATCAGCACTCTAATGGATGGGTGACCACATTAAATATTTACAACGTCTCCCAACATCACAGCAAACGTGGACCATACCACTCCTTTCTTTTTCTGATTCAATGCTCGTCCACTGCAAAAAATGATTTGTCTTAATTATGCTTTCTGAAAATTGTATCTAAATTAAATGTACTGAGGTTTATGCT
The DNA here is from genome assembly GCA_030378365.1 of Hybognathus amarus. Taxonomy (NCBI): domain Eukaryota; kingdom Metazoa; phylum Chordata; class Actinopteri; order Cypriniformes; family Leuciscidae; genus Hybognathus; species Hybognathus amarus. Next base: position 329,497 of record JAQIUQ010007474.1, read on the forward strand.
TGAAGTGAGATAATAAATGTGGTCAAACAATCAGACTCAACAAAAGTGATTTTTCATCCCCTTGGTAAATTGTTTTTTTTTTTACCTCATTAAATTTCATTACAGCTTTTTTTTGGTCATTTTGCTTCCAATTTAAATGTCTCTTGTTTTAAGGATTTGAGGAAATATACCAGAAAGCAATCTTTTTTTACTGTAAATAGCTGTTTTACATATATTTTAAAATTACATTTCCTCCTGTGATGGCAAAACTGAATCTTTCATTACACCGAAATAATTCATTACTTCAGTGTCAACATGATATACAAAAATCATTTTAATATGCTGATTTTCTGCTCAAGAAACATTTACTATTAAAAAATGATCGTGATTTTAACGGTAAAAGACTGCAAAATGCTACAGTGAAAAACTGAAACTTTCCTTACTATATACGGTAAATAACTGTGATACATCTAATAGTAAATTTCATGTAATTTTACTGTAAAATACAGCTAAATTTACAGTTTTTAAAGTGAAAATTAACAACTCATTGTATAATTTACTGTATATTTTACAAATGTGGTCAATCAAACAATCAGACTCAACAAAAGGGATTTTTCATCCCCTTGGTAAATTGTTTTTTTATACCTCATTAAATTTCATTACAGCATTTTTTTTTGTCATTTTGCTTCCAATTTAAATGTCTCTTGTTTTAAGGATTTGAGGAAATATACCAGAAAGCAATCTTTTTTTACTGTAAATAGCTGTTTTACATATATTTTTAAATTACATTTCCTCCTGTGATGGCAAAACTGAATTTTCATTACACCGAAATAATTCATTACTTCAGTGTCAACATGATATACAAAAATCATTCTAATATGCTGATTTTCTGCTCAAGAAACATTTACTGTTAAAAAATGATCGTGATTTTAATAGTAAAAGACTGCAAAGTGCTACAGTGAAAAACTGAAACTTTCCTTACTATATACGGTAAATAACTGTGATACTTCTAATGGTAAATTTCATGTAATTTTACTATAAAATACAGTTAAATTTACAGTTTTTAAAGTGAAAATGAACAACTCATTGTATAATTTACAGTATAATTTACAAATGTGGTCAATCAAACAATCAGACTCAACAAAAGGGATTTTTCATCCCCTTGGTAAATTGTTTTTTTTATACCTCATTAAATTTCATTACAGCTTTTTTTTTGTCATTTTGCTTCCAATTTAAATGTCTCTTGTTTTAAGGATTTTAGGAAATATACCAGAAAGCAATCTTTTTTACTGTAAATAGCTGTTTTACATATATTTTAAAATTACATTTCCTCCTGTGATGGCAAAACTTAATTTTCACTACACCGAAATAATTCATTACTTCAGTGTCAACATGATATACAAAAATCATTCTAATATGCTGATTTTCTGCTCAAGAAACATTTACTGTTAAAAAATGATCGTGATTTTAATAGTAAAAGACTGCAAAATGCTACAGTGAAAAACTGAAACTTTCCTTACTATATACGGTAAATAACTGTGATACTTCTAATGGTAAATTTCATGTAATTTTACTATAAAATACAGTTACATTTACAGTTTTTAAAGTGAAAATGAACAACTCATTGTATAATTTACATTGAAAAAACGTAAATTGACATTCCCACAATTCCCTGCGTGACACTTCGCATTTGATGAAGCCTATTTGCTTAGTCTTTTTCAAATTAGTTATGTATAAGGGTTTTATGTGACATTTAATGTTGTAAAATAATGTTCATTGCCTTATTAAAATTTCATGTGTGTTACCATGATGGTGTTTAATGTTTGAGTGAATGACACTGTTCAGTTAAGTTTCTTGAGCTTCATGTGATGAGCTTTCATATATCATGTGACTCTCATCACTTCTGTGATTATTGGTTGTTAGTGTATTACAATGTTACAAAACAGATATTAATACTTCAATTGGATGATAATTTAACATTATATCAGATAATAAATACGGTTTATTTCTGTAAATTTTAAGTTAAGACTGTAAAACCTTGTTACCGTAAAGTCTTGCTACCAAATTTTATACAGTAAATTTCTGGCAAACACAGCTGCCGGTATTTTATCGTAAATTGAACACTTTTTTACAGTGTATTATTATATTAATATTATTATCAATGTTGAAAACATTTTTTTCTTATGGAGACCATTTCATTTGTGGATGAATAGAAAGTTCAAAGAAATCTATTTTTGTAACATTATTATGTCTTTATGATCACTTTTGTGTAACTGAATGTATCCCTGCTGAATAAAATGAATTTACCCAGGTGAATAGGGTAAAAAAAACTAATAGATATGACCATAATTCCCTTGATTGCAAGAGCAAATAAATAAATAAATGTAAGTTTTCTGAAATGTTATAATTAAACATGCAAATGAGGCATTGTATAATTAAATATGCACTAATTTGCAACAATTTCTAGAACATAAACCTGAAGATTGGATTAAGCCAGGTTTTCAAATTCTTGTTTCGTTTTGTTGATATTAGTGGATTAGTGTTGAAGGTTTTTACTGAGGGGATTTTGTATTTCTTTATTATTACTCCATTAATTAGAAAATACTGTTAACAGTCACAAAAATCAATACATTTACACATTTTTAAAGAAATAAAATGCTGTATACAATCAGGCAAATTACTGTATATATGAACAAACACCTCCGTAAAAACCTTCAGAATATAGATAGGAATAAACAGTTTGGTGAGTAAGTTCAATGGAAATAGAGATTGAAATCTACAGACACGAATAGATAAAGCGCTATACTCAAAAGTGTATTTTGGATACAAAAAAAAACAAAACAAAAAAACACTGTGTTTTTGCCTGTAGTGTCTCACTAAAAAAAAAAGTTTACTTATTGACCCAAAACTTTGAATGGTAGTGTAGTCAAAGTAATCAAATTCAGATTCTATATAGATTCAAGAAGAGAGAAATAAATTAAGAGTAAAAGGAGTTCCTGATGAACAGAAAAGTTTTAGGGTCACATATAGCTGATTCATAAATGTTTCATAATAGAGGTTCTGAACATACTGTTTATGCCTTAAAATATAAAACATCACTTCACTGCGCTTGTTGCCTTCAGTGTTTAAATTCAAAGCAAATTTCTGGTGATCAAACAGTTCAGTTACAGTATACTCTAACTCTTCGTTACTCTGTAAATGTTACATAAAAGTAATTATTGGTAATTTCTGTCACTCTCAGAAATGTTTTTACAAAAGCTGTCACTGGGGCTGTACCTTTTTAAAAGTTAAACTTTTGTCCATTTTAGGTGCTAATATGTACATTTTAGGTGCCAATATGTACATTGTAGGTGCTCATATGTCCATTTTAGGTCCAAATATGTACATTTTAGTTGTTAATACATTATAGGTGCTAATAATTATGTACATTTGAGGTGCTAATATGTACATTGTAGGTGGAAATATGTACATTTTAGGTGCTAATATGTACATTTTAAGTGTTACAATGTTCATTTTAGGTGCTTATAATTAGGCCTACATTTTAGGTATGTACATTGTAGGTGCTAATATGTACATTTTAGGTGGTAATATGTACATTTTAGGTGCTAAATGTCCATTTCAGGAGCTAATATGTCAATTGTAGGTCCTAATATGTACATTTTAGGTGCTAATATGTACATTTTAAGTGTTCATATGTACATTTTAGGTGGTAATATGTACATTTTAGGCGCTAACTGTCCATTTCAGGAGCTAATATGTCCATTTTAGGTCCTAATATGTTCATTTTAGGTGCTAATATGTACATTTTAGGTGGTAATATTTACATAGGTGCTAATATGTACATTTTAAGTGTTCATATGTACATTTTAGGTGGTAATATGTATATTTTAGGTGCTAATATGTCCATTTTCAGGAGCTAATATGTCCATTTTAGGTCCTAATGTGTACATTTTCAGGTCCTAATGTGTACATTTTAGGTCCTAATGTGTACATTTTAGGTCCTAATGTGTACATTTTAGGTCCTAATGTGTACATTTTAGGTACTAATATGTACATTTTAAGTGTTAATATGTCCATTTCATGAGCTAATATGTCCATTTTAGGTGCTAATATGTACATTTTAGGTGCTAATATGTAGGTACCAATATGCAGCCTTTGGGTACAAAAGTGTACCTTTTGTAGAGGTACAGCCCCAGTGACAGGTTTTGTACCTTTTTTCTGAGAGTTTACGTACTACAAGTAACAACCTACTTTTAATAACAATCTTTAAACGGTACTCTATACAGCGCAGTGCAGGTAACGTGAACAGTTTGACACACCTGTATGTTTATATCTGATTGAGTTTCTGTAGCTGTTAAACCAAGGAAAAGAACCAGAAGTATCTCTAACACTATACACCAACAACTAGTGTCAGTATCAACCATTACAGAAAGTACAGAGAGTCCCAAACCTGGGTGGATGTATTATTTATATTCCTAGAATTTTGGAAGTACAAAAGCCGACTGCTTTTTTTCCAAGAACTGCACTGTGAGGTTGAGATTTACACTGAAAACATTTCGCTCACTCGTTTCCTTGATGGACACAAGAGGGCAAATAAACATTTGGTTCCTGGGCTATCAAATTATTCTTCACCAACAAGAAGTACACAAAATCTCAGAACTACCCACACACATAAACAAGGTTCCCCTAGAATTTATTTTCAATGCACAATGTATCAATTCTCTTTACTTTTCATTAACACTACAACAACAAATCTGTTCAGAACATGTTGTGTTGTTTTGTTTGTCCAACAAGTAAGAGAGAGACCATGTTACCTAATTGTGATACCATATTTAGAATGACTACAATTAAAAAACTTAACTTGTATGGTAAATGAATGCATCGATATTAGTCAATTCACATGTTCAGTAAACATCCTCAGATCAGTGTTCTGGTCTGAGACTTTAAAATATATGAAGATCTTAGCATACCTGCTAATTTGATCAAAGATAATTGCAAAAAAAATAAAAAGACAGCCTGTCTGGCACACTTTATTGTATACAATTAAAACAGGAGAAAGGCTGATCTTGATGGCCCAAAGAAACAGGTCCAGAATAGTCCCACTAAAATACAGGTTGTTCACAAACTTTTGGCCTTGAACATTTGTAAAGAGAGAGAGAGAGAGAGAGAGAGAGAGAGAGAGAGAGAGAGAGAGAGAGAGAGAGAGAGAGAGAGAGAGAGAGAGAGAGAGAGAGAGAGAGAGAGAGAGAGAGAGAGAGAGAGAGAGAGAGAGAATGAATGTGTTTACAATTTGTTTTAGCCCTACTCAGCAAACTAGGCAGCAACACTTTTTCACAATTACTCACACACACACGTTCCTATGTTCCTATTTAGTTATTATTTTTAATACTTGAAATATACATTTAATTACTTGAACTCTTTCCCCACCAGCATTACAAAAAAGTTGCCAGTCAGTGGCATAACTTTATTTTTGATAATTTTCACAAAACTCCCAGAATTTTTTTGTACACTGTAACAAATTTACGTAAAATCACCAGTAACTTAATGGCAACAAATATCCTGCAATCTTCAGTATTTAATTCCACGGTAAAATTGCTGTAAATCTGACTACAGTAGTTTGCAGAATAACTTACAGCATAATTATACTGTAAAATTAATTACAGTTCTTCTTTTTGCACTATATTTTAAAATACAGTGGTCACTATACAGTATAATTGATTACGGTAGAATTGATTTTCCATCCCAAGGCGTCATATGCGACGCTTTTGCCAAAGCGTAGACATCCAACGCACATGGCACCCTTTAAAGGGTTAGTTCACCCAAAAAATGAAAATTAAGTCATTAATTACTCACCCCCATGCTGTACCGACCCCGTAAGACCTTCGTTCATCTTCGGAACACAAATGAAGATATTTTTGTACATTTTTTATTTAATCTGAGAGGTGGATCACTCCTACATAGGCTGCCTATAAGGGATTAAAACTTGACGGCCCATAAAGTCATTAAAGAAAATGTTTAAATATTCCATGTGCCTACAGTGGCTCAATTATAAGTTTATCAAGTGACGAAACTACTTTTTGCACGAAAAAAACATAAATAACGACTTTATTCGACTATTCCATTACTGCCTTGAGACGCGAATTGAAGAGATTTCCAGAACGCATGCTGGAAAATTCTGGAAAATTCCATCAATGGTGGGGAAATTCATAGCTATCAGTGGACATTAACCAAAATCCACATACTGAGAATTAGGAACATATCATATATTTTCAAACAATTTAGGTAAATAAGAGAATATGTAAAACTAAAAAAATGTAATAAAGTATATGATCAAAAGATTGAGGACAAGTATAGGGCAAATACTTTGATATTTTTTTGTAAGTATACGTCAAGTATAAGTATATTACTAAGAAGTACATCAAATGTATTTCTGTCTGTGTATATCTCAATCCATGAAAATAAAGCTTTATAAGCTATAAGCCAACAAACACATTTCCTGTTTCAGCAAGCACATGCACCTTTTTATTGTTCAACAATGGAAAAAGGCTTAAATATTCATCGTATCAAATTGTGATAGTCTTTTCTTCCCTGCTGTGACGTATTCAAGTGAAACGACTTTTTGAACAAGAAAAAAATGTATAGCACTTGATTTTGAGAATTGATTGGATAGTTGTGGTTTATTTAATTAAATTAAACATTTAATAAGAGAGAAAAAAAGGTTGCTGTAAGACGGAGAGGAAGTTATTTATTTTATATATTAAATGTTATGACAGACAGTATAATAAAAATAAAATAATGAAGTTTACTGATAAATCATTTAGAATAAATACTGAACCATTCAATAAAAAAACAAGATTGGTCAATTTCATGGTGACTTTAAAGAACACAATACAGTACAATGTAACTTTTAAACTCTGAAGAACCACATCTAAAGCCTAAAAACTAAAAAAATATTTTTTTAGGTTTTCTTTTTTGCCCTTCTCTTTTATTTCCATTAAAACATAACAGGCGTGTAGTAGGCATACATAGGTCTATATTATTATTAATAATAAGTTTTCATTTTTCAATACATTTTATTTTATATGTGAGAGTAAGGCTATTTTATGATAACAGGTTACCCCGTAATAGCTATCACAGTCCTAGTGCTTTGTATTCTCACGAACTCTGAGTATCAGATGATTCAGATGCAGTACCATAACCCGCCAGCATTACACCGCTCTGTCGTTCACCTCCTCTGAAGTCAATATTGACTCCGCGTCCAGCGCACTAGATCCGCGCCGTGTTTTCCGCGGAGCTGACGTGCAGCTCGCAGGCTGGTGGCTGCTCTTCGCTCGGCTGTTGTCCTGATATCACTCCGCTAGCATGGAGGAGGGGAGCGCTTGATTATTGTGATGGTGGCAGCTGCTGTACACATTGGCGACTGTAGGATTTCCTCTCCAGCCATCGGGACTTTTAGAAACTGCACACCTTGTTCGCGCTCGTGGAGGCTTTCGCCGGCCAAACTAATGCAATGCAAGTTCACGAAACAACTCCGGAGCCTGTTCTCAGCAGACGGCAAAACTTTTTTCAAAAGGACAGCACAATAAAACGACGGGCTCGAAGCAGCGGTGCTTATGCGTGATGGTTGCGAGTAACATCCGGATGTTTGATGGAGCTCCAGTAGAGGCGAGAGAGTAACAGACCCGCTACTCCACGGTCCCGCACTGTTGTCTATTGAATGGTTGACACGGCGATCCTCCCGGAGGAGGGTTTTACACTCATTTAAACGCGTATTTCCTCCCCATTTCACTGTATCTGCCTCCCTGGCGAAGCGGACTTCTGCTCCGCTTCGGAGAGGGAGAGAGAGAGAGTCAGGGGGGCTTGACAAAGTTCTTCCCGAATCACAGATGATGGGGGATTTTGCCAGCCCCGCTGCCGTACCGACCGGCGGCGGTATTTGCATTAATAACAGTAATTTAAACTCTGCCATTAATGCAACCAACAGCAGCACCGGCGGCGGTAACGTGGGCATACCGAAGCACAGCACGGTGGTGGAGCGGCTCCGGCAGCGGATCGAGGGCTGCCGGCGGCACCACGTTAACTGCGAGAGCCGCTACCAGCAAGCGCACGCCGAGCAGCTGGAGCTGGAGCGCCGGGAGACGGTGAATCTGCACCAGCGGACTTTAGAGCTGCGAGCTAAGAAATCCAGCAACAGCAAACAGCAGAGCAAGCAACAAGAGCCCGATTCAACCGCGACCATCGAGCAGAGGAACAACACTCTGATCGCGGTGAGTAGGTTACCGTGTGCGTGACGACTCTTTTATAGGTGTTTGCAACGAACACAGTGCTGTTTGGGTGCAGTGCTAAACTTTCGCTCCGGAGTCTGTGCTTTTTACACTTATCGAAACTGAAAACTCCGGCGAAGCTGGGACAATCACAACAACTTCAATCCGATTTACGGAATATTTCTCGTGCTTTAAAGCTCCGACTAACTTTGGATGCGATACTTTGCAGAGCAGCCCGTATAAAGTTATGTAGTTGTTGATGATGTCATTTGATCTCCTCCTACTTACTACTTGTAGTTCAGGCGTGTTTAGAAAACATGGGAATTGAAAATCAACATTAGCTTGCTAATATTTAAAGTAGGCTACGTGAATGTGCATTTACGTTTACTCAATTAGCACTGGTTTGTAAAAGCTCAATTCGAATTCAACTCCACTAGTTTCAGTTCATAGTGGAGCTGTTTAAAAGGACGCCACTAACGTAAGCATGTTTTTATTTTAATTTCGGAGACGTTTCTATTTCTGTCTCAATACAACCCTCCAGCGCGATAATATGGACGTCAATTGACAAAAAAGGAAGGATAGCGATGGTTGTTAAACAAATACACTGCATGAGAATGTATCAATATCTCACACACTCCCGGTTCAGATGCAGTCGCAGAAAAGTTATAGTGTGTTACTTGAACCTCAACCCATTGCGGAGGAGCATCGTGTCGTTGCCTTTTGTGTCAAGGCGGTGAATTTCTCTTTGATATGCTAAATGACTCTAATTTCGGAGGGTGACAGGTAGTTCTCAAAGCGTTAATGGCCGGCGTCGTCGACCTCCCCCTGTGCTATGTGGACATTACTGTGTGTGAGCCGGTATATAAGCAACAAACGCTTCACGTCGAAGCGATTTAAAGAGACCGCAGCCTCATTTCTTCTCTCGTTTCTCCACATAAGCACTGTGCTGCAGCTAGGTGGCTGTATCAAGTCGAGTTTTAGGGTCTTATGTGTGCGTTTGGGTTCAGACCCCACACAATGGCTGTGTGTCAACCTAGCGAGCTGCCTATTTAGACAGCATTTGTGTGTGGAAATTTCTGCACGCACATGCAAGCTTTCTAGGTACAGCCAGTATTCTCCACCAGGCTTAACTAGATTAATAAACTCTTTAGTGTTAATTGATTTGAAATGGATGTCAGTTGGACATGTTTTTGAGATATTATTAGCTATGGCTCTGTCATATTCCATACGCATTATGGAATGGATAGTTATACTTTTAGATCTAGTATGTTAAAAGGAGGTTTGTTTATGATGGTAGTTCTCAAGGAAAAAATGTGTCGTGTGTCATGGCAGTACAGTTTGAAACCAGTGGAAGTGAAATTTTATCTTGACCCTAAGTAAAGGAGGTTACAACATGGTAGTATCCCTCATATAGCCCTTGTTTGTACCTGGTATTAAGATCCGTACCGGCTGATCCAATCACAATGGTCTTTTGAAAGATGTATGTTGTTTACACCTGGTAGCCTACTAATGTGCGATTGTCTCTCGACCACTTATTAGTCACAATCGTCAAAGCAAAGGGTCACTTGATGTCGTTACTGCATCATGAGTAATTTAGCTGTTTTTAGTAGTTTATGAAAATATTTCTATTTAGCTTTATTTAATTCTTATTTCTCATCTAATATTTACATTTTATTTTATTTCATCTTTATTTCACCCATTTTTAATAGTTTTAGTTTTAATCAACAATAACAACAATGATCTGTTACTGTGGTTTGCAAAAGATAGCACAGAAAATAGGCTCAAATAGGCTACACTTACCTTTTGGACTTAACTCACAGCTGTATTATGTATTTTAGTACCAATATGTACACAAGGCCTTTGACTACTGTATAAACACTGAAACCAGCACCAAACGTCAGACAACTGCAGGATGAATTGCTTCATGTTAATCTTGTGGATACTTAAGAGTCTTAAGATCTTTCTCTGAAAGTTTGGTGTTCAGTAAAAACTCACCTTTGGACCAAATTGCAGTTTTTAAAGTTCACAATATGTTCCTTCTAGTGTGTTTAATGCATGTCTGTGCACATTTCTATCACTTTTGAAGTCGTGTCCAGCAGCAGTGTTTCCAGCTGAAGCAGTGCTTGTGGTATCACATTGTTTTGCAGTGTCTGGGACCAGTGCCCAAGATCTAAATTTAACTCCTGAGTTGGCAGGGTTACACGAGGTTTGTGACGTCAGACACTCCAAGAGCATAGTTACCACTGTGTAACTTTCTCGTCTTCTGTATGTGTTTGTGAGGAGGTCTGCGAGACTGGTAATGCAGGTACAACTGTGTGCAATGTGTCTCACTGTGCATGTCTGCATGGAAGCATTTCAGCGGTCAGGAAAAACCACAGTCGTTCATAAAAATAATTTATTTGCCCGCAGGAGTTGTTTACGTCAAGAACGTACTGTAGGATACCTAACAACTTTGCTGATCAAGTTTATGACAATGATTATTTTTACTTTTAAATCGAGCCTATTTTTTTGCAAACGTGAAAACCCATACATTATCTGCCTTAATTGAGTAATGGTCCATTTTGAAATCATTTTGCAGAAAAAAAGAGTTCTTCTAATAAGTGAAAATAATTTCACAAAGTGCAAAAGTACAAATTTAGTTTTTTCCCTCTCGTTATAGATGAGTACGTTTTTTTTTACCCGAAAATAAATATTTTTCTTCGCCCTGATGTTGTTCTGAACTTTTATTCTGTTGTTTTGTTTTTCTTAGGGATTTCAAATTATCGTGCATTATCGCATCAAATAAAAGTTTGTGTTTGCATAATATATGTGGGTGCACTGTATATAATTATTTTATATATATATATATATATATATATATATATATATATATATATATATATATATATAAATACACACACATGCTTGTATATATTTAATATTTAAGAAATATTTGCATGTATATATAGATTTATGTTATTTATATTATATATAAATATTTTATAAATAAATAATATTTTTTTCTTAAATATACATGCGTGTGTGTGTGATATATATATATATATATATATATACACACACAAAATAATTATACACAGTGCACCCATATATATTATGTAAACACAAACTTTTATTTTGGATGTCGATTAATCGTTTTACAGCCCTAGTTTTTCTGTAAAGCACAATATTAGTTACACAGCCAGGTCATATCATACATGACAGTTCATAGTTACCATGGGATGCCCAAAAAGTCCCAAAAATCCACAAAAAAACAACAAAATTCTATGACTTGTGGGTCATTGTATTCATTATTAAACTTCACCTCTGCCGACGCTCACATCAAGCCCAGTTCCATATCTTGATTAAGAAATGTCAATTCAATATTGTTGATGCCATTGTGAATTTTATATGAACGTGGGCTAGAAGGCAAGTAAAGGGCAAGACGATAGGTGAAATTTAGTCACAAAGCTAATGTATGCTTTTTCAAAGCCAGACAGCCCCTTATCGCTATTTACAATCATTGTATGAGAATGCATAATATATCAACTTATTTGGTGTTCCACAAAAATATGCAAATGACTAAAATAATGACAAAATGTTCGGACTACTAGCTATCTGTACCTGCTATTTGCTCAATGAGTGATAAAGAGAAACTTACCCAAGAGCACTGTACAGGAAGTAGGCTACTATTACTGGAATCCTCACCTATTGTCTGTCTGAATGTAAAGGAGAAATTATGTATGTTTTTTTACTTAAATGACACAATTTACAGTTTTCCTCTTCTGAAAACGTTTCAAGTACATCCGTATAGATTTCAGTTATTTCTATTATTTATATACTAGGCTTTAGTGTTTATTAATATTTTGAATTGAATGTAGTTTTGATTTCTCTACCAAATATATTGTTGCACTGTTACTGGTAGAACTATGATCTCCCTTATCGCACTTCATGCTTTGTGCTGTTATCGTTTTATGCTGGTATGCACTATGCATGTACACATGTTCTATTGGAATGTAGAACAAGGTGTATGTCAACACTGCAGCACATAGTCCATGCAGTTCAATCAATATCACTGCTAGACACACACACACACACACACACACACACACACACACACACACACACACACACACACACACACACACACACACACACACACACACACTACTAAAATATTTCACTAGAGATGATATCATAAATGGCTTCCTTTGGCGGTATATCCTTTGAGCGTTTTTAATATTGAGGCTTATTGGATCGGCATTCTGTTGTGCATTCACACACAAACATACACATACTGCTGATGCTTGTGCATATGTCCACACGTTCGCTCTCTCTCTCACGCAAGGGCTCAGTGTCAGGAAACCCACCGCTTTCTCAGAGAGAACCGAAACGAAGTCCGCCTCAGCATCACTAAGCATGAGAGAAGACTTTTTTTGCACTTGGAACTGGTCTTCTCATGGGATAATCAAACTAAAAGACATTATTAGTGAATATGTAACTGTACGGAGGAGAGTCGAACCTCTACAGGCCCAAAGGTTTGATAACTTTTCAAGAGAACTGTTAAAAGCATGCATCATTTATTTTGCCCATAGCACAATCAATAATGTTTCGCAAGAAGTAAGCAGGTTTTTCCCTCCTTTTTTGTTGATGCTGACTTGAATATTTTGAAATGAACATCTGAAACTTCTCTGAATTTTAATGTTTATTTATGTTTTAGTTTGAAGTTGTTTGATTTAAGCTTTATCTAATTTGTGGCACTTGCACTTAACCCAGGCTTTGTCATTTGCACCCAGATATTGAATAGACAAGCTTTGCCACTGACTTGACACTTTCTTTAGTGTCAGAGCAGGAAGATTAGAAGTTTAGTTTTGTGTTAAAATGTAACACACTTAAGCATTGCAAAACATTGCAAAATTCAGACACTTGAGTTATACCTAATAACAAAGAACTATTTTTTTTATTATTTCTGACAGGCACTAAACAACAACAGCCGTACTAATACATCTAATAAACATACAGTAATACAAATTGTTTATAATATCATTATATTACATAATATCATAACAGATCAGTAGGTCAGAAGCAAGAATGTGTGAAACTTGATTTTCTCCAAAAAAGATGCATTACAAAGTTTTCTGGTGGGATTTTGTTGAAGTTTATGAGTTTTGATCCGCTATTAGAAGTCTCTGTCCAGCGCAACCAAACCATTTTTCACATTTGTAACACCCTGGTGTTTGGTCAGCGCTAATATTAGACCTATTGCCATCACTTCCTGATATTGTGACTTTCGTACAGTGCAACGACAGCATCAACATTCCCAATTACTATTTGATTCTTATGCTTTGCATGTGTATTGGCAGTTAAAGGGATAGTGTTCCCAAAAATGAAAATTCTGTCATCATTTACTCACCCTCAAGTTATTCCAAACCTGTATGAATTTATTTCTTCTGCTGAACACAAAAGAAGATATTTGAAGAATGTACTAAACCGTTGATGTACGCCATTGACTCAGTATGGAAAGTAATACCATGGAAGTCAAATGTTTGGTTACCGTCATTTTTCAGAATTATATATTTTTTTGTGTTCAGCTGAAGAAAGAAATTAATTAAGGTTTGGAACAACTTAAGAGTGAGTACATGATGACAAAATATTTCTTTTCATTATCTGTTTAAGCACTGTTGTAGCTACGTTACATGAATGTCCTTACACATTGTGTAAATTCACATCTGGTGAGAGGGGATCCTGGCAGAAGTGTTAATATGTGTCTGTGAAATTTCTCAGTGGCTGTCAGATCTTTGATTATGCTTGAGGTTAAAGAGAGAGAAATAGATAGAGAATGAGAGGAGTGAATTCACTGAAAAAAATATTTAGGCCTTCAGTTGAAATCAAAGTATTTCAATTCCATATATATATATTTTTTAATACATATTTTTTTATATACATACATTTTTTTATGTTTTTAAAAGAAGTCTCTTCTGCTCACCAAGGCTGCAATTTTTTGATAAAAAAATACACAAAAAACACAGTAATATTGTGAAATATTATGACAATTTAAAATGACTTTTTTTATTTTAATATATATTAATTTAATTTATTCATCTGAAAAAAGCTGAATTTTCAGCATCATTACTCCAGTCTTCAGTGTCACATGATCCTTCACAAATCACTCTAATATGATGATTTTTATGCTCCAAAAACATGTATGATTATTATCCATGTTGAAAACAGCTTTTTACATTTTTATTTCAGGATTCTTTGATGTATAGAAAGTTCAAAAGAACAGCTTTTATCTGAAATGGAAAGCTTTTGTTACATTAAACACTACCCTTTAAAAAGTTTGGGGTCAGTAAGAATTTGTATTTTATTTTTGGGGAAATAAATAAGAAATCAATACTTCTATTCATTAAGGATGAATTACATTGATGAAAAGTTACAGTAAAGACATTTATAATGTTAGAAAAGATTCTAATTAAATAAATGCTGTTCTTTGAACTTTCTATTCATCAAAGAATCCTGAAATAAAAATGTAAAAAACTGTTTTCAACATGGATAATAATCATACATGTTTTTGGAGCATAAAATCATCATATTAGAGTGATTTGTGAAGGATCATGTGACACTGAAGACTGGAGTAATGATGCTGAAAATTCAGCTTTTTTCAGAGGAATAAATTACATTTTAATATATATTAACATAAAAAAGTCATTTTAAATTGTCATAATATTTCACAATATTACTGTGTTTTTTGTGTATTTTTTATCAAAAAAATTGCAGCCTTGGTGAGCAGAAGAGACTTCTTTTAAAAACATAGAAAATCTTACCGATCTTAAACTTTTGAGTAATTTTTAAATAATTTTTGAGTTCATAAATCTTACCTTTTTGCAAACTATTTAATTTATGTATAGCTGATGAATAGATCATCAAATTAAGTCATGAAAATTATATCATGAATATAACATCAAATTAAGTTTATTAGTTTGTTTGTTAAAACTGTGTAATCCAAATGGATGTAAATTGTATACATCTGTTAATGTGTCAATTCCAGATGTTCTACCAGTACAAATATGATCATTTCCATCATCATCATCATCACACTGATCACTGATCATTTCAGCACTTCAGATGCATAGACTGATCCAGAAACAGTGAAGTCTCCTGTAAGGCTTGTTCTAGGAAAACAAGTGATTCATGGCCCATTTGATCATCTTCTCACCATCTCTCTTGAACATCTCATGTGACTGTCGTCTTTCATATTGGGACTTTGAGTACTGATGACACATCATCTGTTCAGTGTCCATTCTTAGAGCAATTATAAGGTCAAGTGACGTTGGATTTTTACCCTAGTGTTTTAGACAAATGGAACAAAGGCTGAAGAAAATACTGTTTTCAAAGACCATTTGCTCCGAACTGATTGCCATTTTCTTGCGAAAAAGAATATTTTTACTAAATGTGAAGTTTAATAGTCAATCTTTAAAGAGAATATAAAGCCAAATTACCTGTGGAGCATCTAATCGGTGTGTGTGTGTTTGTTTGAAGGCAAACTGCTTCATTATTGATTAGAAAGATGCCTGGAAGTCAGTCTCTGCCTTTGCCTTTGCCTTTCTTTCATACCATATGAGAGAGCCAGTTAAATATAGATGAGTGTCATCAGACACACACACACTCACTCATGCAGCTCCTCCATGGCAAGGTTTCCCACTGCTTTGGCCTTGAGTCACACAGAAACTGGTGCAGAGACACAACACACACATGTTCAAGGCACACAAATAGATCCTTGTCCCCATTGTCTGTGGAGTTGACCAGGGCCAAACACTCATCAGGGTCATCGGATGAATGACCAGATAGTGTCGAGCACAGCCTTGATCCTACACTCCGAATCCTATAATTCCTGACACAACTGAATTTGCATGAAAGGAACCGCCTTTTTTGGTGATTTTCATTATCTCCATATAAGCATATGTACTCTTTATAAACACATTTTTTAAATGTTTTTAAATTCAACACTAAATTCACCGCAAGCTAATCCGTGTCCAGTCTGTACATGCACTGCAGTGCTGTCATAATCCCAGTGTTAGAATCCGGTCTTGTGTCATTGGTCAAAAGCCACCTTATAACACCCTCACTGTGATGCTGTCACTCACTTTATCCATGTTCAGCTTAAGGACTGAGGTGGAGAACAGTCACATACACTCACCGGCCACTTTATTAGGTACCCCATGCTAGTAACGGGTTGGACCCCCTTTTGCCTTCAGAACTGCCTCAATTCTTTGTGGCATAGATTCAACAAGGTGCTGGAAGCATTCCTCAGGGAGTTTGGTCCATATTGACATGATGGCATCACACAGTTGCCGCAGATTTGTCGGCTGCACATCCATGATGCGAATTCCCGTTCCACCACATCCCAAAGATGCTCTATTGGATTGAGATCTGGTGACTGTGGAGGCCATTTGAGTACAGCGAACTCATTGTCATGTTCAAGAAACCAGTCTGAGATGATTCCAGCTTTATGACATGGTGCATTATCCTGCTGAAAGTAGCCATCAGAAGTTGGGTACATTGTGGTCATAAAGGGATGGACATGGTCAGCAACAATACTCAGGTAGGCTGTGGCGTGCAACGATGCTCAATTGGTACCAAGGGGCCCAAAGAGTGCCAGAAAATATTCCCCACACCATGACACCACCACCACCAGCCTGAACCGTTGATGCAAGGCAGGATGGATCCATGCTTTCATGTTGTAGACGCCAAATTCTGACCCAACCATCCGAATGTCGCAACAGAAATCGAGACTCATCAGACCAGGCAACGTTTTTCCAATCTTCTATTGTCCAATTTCGATGAGCTTGTGCAAATTGTAGCCTCAGTTTCCTGTTCTTAGCTGAAAGGAGTGGCACCCGGTGTGGTCTTCTGCTGCTGTAGCCCATCTGCCTCAAAGTTCGAAGTACTGTGCGTTCAGAGATGCTCTTCTGCCCACCTTGGTTGTAATGGGTGGTTATTTGAGTCACTGTTGCCCTTCTATCAGCTTCGAACCAGTCTGGCCATTCTCCTCTGACCTCTGGCATCAACAAGGCATTTCCGCCCACAGAACTGCCACTCACTGGATGTTTTTTCTTTTTCGGACCATTCTCTGTAAACCCTAGAGATGGTTGTGCGTGAAAATCCCAGTAGATTAGCAGTTTTTGAAATACTCAGACCAGCCCTTCTGGCACCAACAATTATGCCACGTTCAAAGTCACTCAAATCACCTTTCTTCCCCATACTGATGCTCGTGTTTGAACTGCAGGAGATTGTCTTGACCATGTCTACATGCCTAAATGCACTGAGTTGCCGCCATGTGATTGGCTGCTTAGAAATTAAGTGTTAACGAGCAGTTGGACAGGTGTACCTGAATAAAGTGGCCGGTGAGTGCTATAGGATATGTACACTTCTTTGGCTTTTAAGTTTCCTAATGACCAAGTAATTTAACTAGTTTCATGATAACTCCTTGTCTTGCAAAAGCGACGTAAAAATTGGTATGTTTCTGAGAATCAGTTTAAACGGTCAAACTATTTAATCCAGTCAAACCTTTTGAATCTATTTGGCAACAATGGTTATTTGGTTGTCCTTATAAAGCAAAAATGTTAAATTATATACACTACTGTTCAAAAGTTTGCTGGTTGTTAATATTATTATTATTATTTTTTTAATTAAGGCTATTTGCACCAAGGATGATAACGATAAAAATCATCTATCACTACAACAATAACGGTACAGAGGAACGATATAATTGGAATCACTTTCAAAATGATTGTTTTTTTCTAGCTGATGAACGATAAGAACTTTGAGAGCCAATCAGAATCCTGCTTTAGAGAGCTCGAGCATTTAAAGTTACAGACCACATAAATGCAGTGTGTGCCTATAATAAACAATTTTATTGATTTATTGTGCATTAGTGTGTGGACACTAATATAGTTATGCTCACCAAAGCTGCTGCATATATTGTTTTAAAAATAAAGCAAAGACAGTATTATTTTAAAATGCGATTGCAGGTTAAAATCAGCTGTTTTCAAGTTTAATATATTTTAAAATGTAATTTATTCTAGTCTTCAGTTACACATCTTTTGTAAATCATTCTAATATGCTGATTTTGTGCTCAAGAAACAGTTGAAAAGTTCAAAAAGCTGCATTTATTTGAAATATGAATCTTTTGTAATAATATAAATGTCTCGTTAATGCGATCCTTGATCAGTAAGTATTCATTTCTTCACCAAAAAATACTGAGGCTACTGTAATAACTGAGAAACTGTAGGCTACTGTAATAACCATTTGCACCATATAAGATGAGCAAAGCAGCCCTCATCAACCCTATTAAAATGAACTTTTGCACTGACAGGATTATCTGTCATAAGCGATCTACACAAAATGAGCTTAGTCCTCGTCTTAGCATTTCTGTTCTGCTTAGATTGGATAAACTAGCTTTTACATGCAGGACACACACAAAAAAACAGTTTTGATGTAGTTGCCGTATTACTTGATTCAGTCTGTGTAAAAGTCTTATGATTGTCTTTTTTAAAATTACTTTTGCTTAGGAACTTTGACCTAACTTTGGCCCCGTATCGGTAATCTTTCATTATTCACACAATAAGAGAACATGCACTGTATGTTCTGTTAAAAATGGACATTTGTTTCTTAACTCGTTTCCTTCCTCTTTAGCCTCTTCCTCATTTTAGAAACCTGAATCAGAATATCGAGTACAATAGGTCTGTCTGCACCATTACAGTAACTCTCACACTGCAGCTTGTAATTTTACATAAGTACTGTCGCAACAACAAACAACAGTTTATTTAAAAATGCAAATGGGACTTCCTTGAACATTTTTTAGTGATGAGACAAACAAGTTTTGAATCCACTGAATCAAAGGATTAGTTGAACTGATTCACAGAAATAGAGATCCAAACGTACTAACTCTTAACGCCTTTGTCATTTGTCATAGGATAATTGTCATCTGACAAATTCAAAGCCCCTCACAAGTTAATAAACACAGATGCACACAAACGGATCAACATATGGCGCGGATGTTTTTTGGAAGATACTTTTGAAAGTGTTTGTTTCTCAGAAACTTAATGGACCATTGATTGACTCCTTACCCCTGTGCCACCTGGGCCTAATTATTGAATAATTGTAGATGTACGTGTGTGCTATTTTTAACGTGAAATTTTGATGGAAATTCTACAGATCTGCAGCCATTACAACGCAAGTCTGTTTAGTTGGTCGGGAGTCAGTCTTTACTGAGGTTTTTTATTTGAATATCATACTCTTTCTTATAATTATTGAGCTTCGCAAGATGTTCTTATTTTGCCAAAGAACGAAAAAATAAGTCGTCATATATGCTTAGAGTAATTCACAAAAGTACATAATGCTATTTAAAACACAACACTTTTATTCAGCAAGGATGCATTAAATTGCTCAGAAGTGACAATAAAAACATTTACAATGTTTTATTTACAATATTCATTTACAAAGATTTTTATCGGAATAAACTGTTTCTTTCTATATTAAGTTTAATTTTTTGGAGACTGGAGTAATGATGCTGAAAACACAATGTCTGCATACAATACTGTATACATACACTACAATGCAAACGACTGTTTTACACAAAATTAGATGATTTAGATTAATTTATAACTTGGACTGCATGCAGTGCATGTTGATAAGGCCATGTGATACAGGGTTCGTACAAGGTGCTTGAAGTACTTGAATTGGAATTTAAGTTCTGGAAAACTGCCATATTTCTACTTGAAAAGTGATTTTCATTTTGCATGTCAATAATCCGTGTTTCATTAAAAAAATACAATCTTTTCATTTAAAATTAATTTGACCTTGAAATCCAAAAAAAGTAATGCTGAAAGGGCACCTATTATGGCCCTTTTTACAAGATGTAATATTGGTCTTGGGTGTCCTCAGAATGTATTTGTGAAGTTTCAGCTCAAAATACCCCACAGTTAATTTATTATAACCATTTGAAAAAGTCATTTTTGGGGCCTGTTTTAAAATGAGCTGTTTTGGTGCATACAACCTTAAATGCAAATGAGCTGCATATCACCGCCCTGCCTTTGGATGAGGGCGTCACTCTATACCTATGGCAGTCGGTAAGCAGAAGGGCTGAGAGAGTGAGAGGACGCGTCTGTTTTGGATGTCATTCAGCCGAACAGTGTTTGAATCGGAATATATAAATCAGTGATCTCAAACTCAATTCCTGGAGGGCCACAGCTCTGCACAGTTTTGCTACAACCCTAATCAAACACACCTGATCCAGATCCATTCAGCTAATCAAGGTCTTCAGGATTACTAGAAACTTCCTTACAGGTGTGAGTTGGAGCTGGTTGGAACTAAACTGTGCAGAGCTGTGGCCCTCCAGGAATTGAGTTTGAGATCCCTGATATAAATAGTCTCTGATCAGACCCAGATGACGAAGAGACTCCGGCAGAATAAACACAAATGAGAATGGACCAGTACGCTCTCGGTATGGTTATTTGATACATTTATGAACTTATAGAATTGTAATCGTGTCCCCTTTGAAATTATGGATGTGCAACACGCACACACACAGACACAAACAAGCACTAACGTTAGCGCAATCTTCTTTAAACTATACACGCATACTGTGATAAAGTTTGCTACGTTTAAGAGAAATGACATTTATGCGAGGGACCTGTTGCATCATGTTTACTTGTCATACAAATGCTTCTGAGGCAAATGTGAGAAGATGGCTACCTTAAAGAACAAGAACATATGCAGTTTTTTAATACAATATCTTTAAAAATATATTTATAAACGTGTGATTACACACTATACAAACAAGGTTTAAATGATATAGACATCCTATGACGACAACAACTTTAGACGCATTTGTTGTTGATTTGGCTGACATTGACTGTGACTATTTGCTCAAAAATCATAAAATACACTTACTGTTACTGGAGGTGATTGGTGGATCGCAAACAGTAGACGACGATCCACACTTGAGGATTAACTTTGAAGACCCTCGTCCACTAAACAGTCAGTCAGAAAACGATTTGTTCAAGCATAAACTTATTTACGAAGGCGCCACTTCAACTTCCAAAATACAATACATCCACTGTGTTTTCAGTGGCTCTGATGTCGGAAGTAAGTGAAAACTACTATGAATTTCATTATTACATCCCATCCCACAACAGAACACTTATGATAACTGGCTGTCATTGAAACAATGGAGGATGGTGTAACAGATCACAGAGGGCAGGGTCTTTGCCACAACCACACTGTCAATCAAACCCCTTGCTCAATTCTACGTCACAAAGCCCTGAATCTTAGAATAGCTCGTTCTGAGACCGAGCATATGATTGATTAAGATTTAAAAAAAAAAAAAAACACTGGTGTGGATTTTTATCATTCTAGGGCAGGGGTCTCAACTCCAGTCCTCACCACCCACTGCTCTATTGCATATTTGTGTATTGCTGCGTCCCCACCTCGCCTACTTACACCACGCCCTAAAAGTATGTACTCTTTTTTGTGAAGAAAAAGTGTGTACTTTTGAGTGTGCAGCAAAAAGAGTAGGCAAGCTTTGGGACATACTATTGACGTCTTGAACGGACAGCTCTGTCACGTGCTGCGCTGCATCCTGTCAGCGTAAACTGCCCTGTCAATCATCTTGTCACAGTTAACATCCTCCATTCTATCAGAAGTTGATTTCCTACCGTTTTCAGAGCACGTTCATCTGCCAAGTCGTGGGTCTTTCATGCAGATACTCTCCTCGTGTTTGCAATTTGAATATAATGATGCATTTAAAGAGTGAGTGGCTTAGACGTGCTCTTTACAAAAGTCTCACAATGCTGCGTGCATATGCAATATAATGTGGACAACATTGAATCCCGAATACAGTTCCATTTTCGTCCGGTTAGAGATCTGATAATTAATCACTCAAAACCTGTTTATCTAAACCTCTCTACACAGCCGCGGTTGAGCCAGCCGGACGTCGCGCGCCCTCTGTGCTCTGTAGTTTTTTAACACTTTTTAGTCGTGTTTGTAGTTCTAACCGGAATCTCCGATCCACCGCGCAATGGTTTGTGGGCAACATCAGCCGTTAGAGTGTGCACCGATCTACACTTCGGATTCTGACCGGAAATAGCAGACCATCCGGGGACCTCCGAAACACTCTCATTTCAACATACCACGCTTTGGGACGGACTAATTCTATTTCCGAGTACTATCTAGGACGGATAGTATGCGAATTGGACGCAGCATATGCTCTCCCTTGTTAAACACACCTGATTCAGATCCTCAGCTCGTTAGGGTAGAGCAGTGGGTCGCTGAGGACTGGAGTTGAGAACCCCTGTTCTAGGGTGGTTTTGCTCACACACTGCCAACAAACATTTATGTTTAAACACCATGTAAAAGTGAATTTTCCATAATTGGTGCCCTTTAATGTCCAGGAATTTAATTTTACAGAATCCGTATGAACCCTGCAAACAGTACAAACTGCTTTAAATGTTTGTTGTCTGTGAATTGTCTCAATATTAACTCTCTTGTTTAACAGACTGGTTAAGAAAACAACCAGATAACAAATGAAAAACCTCCTCTTCATAACCTTCCCTTACTTTGACTGATTTTCTGTCCTTTTATACTTGGTCTTCATAATTGGTGCAGCCTCAACTTGTTGACCTGTTCTTATACAACAGAAGCAAACTCTAACCAGCATTTCTAGAATGAACTCCTCTCCATTCTAAGAGCAAACTGTAATAAGTGTCTTGCGGGCTGTGACGTGTTGAATCTTTGCACAAGGTATTGACCTCAATGATGCAGGTTACGCAGCACTTGCGGTGCCATGCTGGAGGTTTGCTCTTCAGGGAATAAAGCTGCTTTTCAAGTACGCAGAAATGAGAAAAGTGAAACTGAGCTCTCTGAGCACTCACACTCATGCATATTTCAAAACAGATGCTCCCTTAGAGAGAACCAGAGAGAGAGAGAGAGAGAGACACGGAATACTACACTCCTCCCTCTTTCTCTCACGTTGCCAGGATACAGTTGTCACACGCACACGTTCACACACATAGTGTATACACAAGCAAATATACATTTTGAAGTAGTTCACTGTAACTAAATACACGAATTATTCTTTTATTTAATAATGTGGTATGTGCTTCTTAATATTGATTTACTTAGTGTTTTATCTTACAGCTGAAGTATGTAATTTCTGCCCTGTAATGTCACCAAATGAAAAGGCAAAAAGTTATTTTTCAAACAATTTCCAATCTTTTTCTGTTCAAGTTACAGATATTTTAGTGATGGCACCACAGTGTGTACAATTTTTGAAAGGTGAAAGTAAACAAATATTTAATTAACTTGTAATTATCTCTGTATATTTAGCCTTGGTAGAAAATCTATTTTGACATCCAAATGAATTACACACTTCACCATTGTAAGCTGGTGGGGTTTAAGTATAAAATATTTCAGAATTTCGTTTCATCTCTAAATATGGATGTCAATTTACAGAAATTCCAATAATCAATTGTTGTTTAAATTAACAGTCAATTAACCATTTCATTCGTTAAAGCTACACTGTGTAACTCTTAGTTTATTCTTAGCTAAAAACACTTAGTTCTTTCAAAAATATATGTGCTCATTAATGTATATTTACTTTGTTCAAGTAATAAAGTATTTCTCGTGTGTGTGTAATATGCCATTGAAAATACATACGGGTAAGGGTTTCTAATGTCGGTCGCCATGTTGCCCCTCCATCTTGAAAGTACATTAGCCAAAGAGGGACATACCCGTTAATTCAAGCTTCGCCTTTCACGTTTACATTTGAGTTAACACTCATGGGACATAGGTTTTTAACTGGAAGCCATGTTAATCTTGGACTGACATTGGCCACCGTAGGAGTTATGGAATCGGAATTGAGAGGAACACAAACTAATATTCACTGGATGGTCATATACCTTTTCACCGCTAGATGGGGGTAAAAATCACACAGTGTAGCTTTAAACCTTCGTTCTTCAAAGCTGAAGTCCACAGTTTTTCCTCTTTGTCGCCATCTCAGTTTGAAATCTGCAATTGCAGTCATTCGCGGAATTATCTACTTTACGTGAGTTGTACCTCGGCATGGCACAGCGCGGATGAACACGTTTGAAGAAAGTGTGTAGCTGTCAGTCACCGTGCCGGTGTGGATACTGGCATTCAGAATCACAGATTACTTTTTGGAAGTATGACCAACAAAATAATTTTCACCCTAAAATGTCATCTGAATTAGTAAGTAACATTCACTTTTGTTCTGACCAACGTAACTGATTAAATCTAACGATCGTTTATCATATCATTAAAATCAAAGGTTGTATTAGTTAACATTAGTTAATGCACTGTGAACTGACATGAACGACACAATGAACAGCTGTATTTGTATTATTAACTGAACATTAACAAAGATTATTAAACACTGTAACTAATGCATTGCTCTATTGTTAGTTCATGTTAGTTAATGCATTTACTAATGTTAACTAATTGAACCTTATTGTAAGTGTTACCGTTAATTTGTTGATATCCTAAATCTCAGCCATATCTCAGTTGTTATATTAAATTGTGTTTTGTTTAACTGTCAAAAGCTTCTTTTGACTGCTAATGTAACCTTTTGCTCATGATGGAGACCTTGCATCCTGTTTTTGGTCTAGCTTATCAGGTGTTCAGTGTTAGCCTTTCCCTTAGTCTCTTTCTCTTTCTCTCTGTTTTCTCTTTCTGTCTCTGGGAGTTGTCATGGTGACAGTGATGCAGACAGCTGAGAACAGCCTGGCTGTCATCTTGGATCTGTCAGTGTGTGTTTGTGCGAAAAGACTAGACTGTGCTCATTTCAGAGAGAAAATTATGTAATGTTCTCTGTAAAAAGAGAGAGAGAGAGGCTGAGAGCAAGCGCTTACTCATAATTATAAAGCAAGTGGCCGGTGTAGAGATTATACGGTCATCTGTAGCATTAGGAAGCAGCTTGAGTTGTTTGTGGTTATCAGTCAGGCACTGTTTGATAGATATATATTCATATAAGTACAGAAACTGCTGATTTAAAAAAAATATATTTTACAAAGTGTTTGCTTATAATAACGCTATATAATAGTAGCACTCAACCTATTCTATTATTATCTGCCCGATCAAGCTTTTTATTGTTGTTCTCTTATTATGCTTTTTATTTGTTCTGCCGCAACCCGCACACACAGAGTGAGTGCATTACCGTCCTTGCTCTGGCCATCAAATCTAGTGCCACACCGCACTGTATTGCATTGGGAGTGCACGTCTCTAGATCAAGGGTCAGGTCAAGTTCTGGGCTCGGGCAGAGAATCTAAGCTCTAGTTCAATCCTCCTACACTAAGGAACCGAGAGTTGTCATCCAGTCTCTTTTTGAGCTTGACATTTCTGAAACATGCTCCAAGTAGCTGACCAATCACACCACATTGGGCCTGTCCGACCAATCAGAGCATATTATCTTTTTCAGAAGGAGGGGCTTCATAAAGACTAAACAGAGCGTTACTGACAGACTGGAAAGAGAGGTGCTGCAACAATGTAAAATGAATGAATTTGAACATTCAAGAAAGATTCTAGTTTTCTAGTAGACCCCAAAAACAAAATTAAAAATTCGAAAAAGGGCATATGTTCCCTTTAAAAAATGTTTAATTCTCTAAAATGCTCTATAGTCTTTTTAAAATCTGTATTAAGACATTTTGCTTGTTGTTTATTTTTAGCCTAACTGAGAACTCTTGCCTTCCATAACCTCTCTCTCAGGTCTTAAATGTTCAGTTTGGGCTGGGCAGTAGTAAGCAGAGTCCCTGTGACGTGTGGGGATGTGTTGGTGTGTGTGTGTAGGAGGGGGTGTGCTATTGGATAACACGGTCTAAAAATACTTGGCTAATCTGCAAGCATGATGCTAAAAATACATCCTCGACTGAGCTTACGCTCTCACATGTGTAATGAGGGCGGCCCATCCTGAAGGAAAGGGAAGGAGGGAGAGACAGGGTGGGCAGAAAGTAGTTTGTGAAAGTAGGAATTTTCCTGACAAAGATGTTTCTAATATTATTTTGGATCTTTATTTGTTCTGCAGTGCTTTTTTATTTGAACATTTTGTCTGTTAGTTGGGTTATTAGTAGGATAGATTAGAATAATTTTACACTAAAAATGTCATAAGAAAAGAATATATTTTTAAATGATGTAAATAATTATGAATTAATTTATTTTGATGTAGATCGTATGACGTAGAGGTCACAAGGTTTGCTCATGCACAGGGTCGTGAGTTTCGATATTGATTTAGTTGTGATATGTATTTGATCTCATGGAAAGAGAATGCAGTTTCAAAAGTCTAAATGCTAAAATTCCTCATTATCTCAAGGATAAGAGAGTAATAGTAGAAAAGGAAGGTGAGAGATTTTCAACTGTATCATTTTATAAAAGAGATCCCTTCAGAAAACAAGATCGTTGTAGATTTGTATTGGTTCAAGGATATTGTAGCATGCACACTTCAGAAGTTCAGCTGGGCGTTAAAAGTTCTAGATACGTTAAAGATCCCCAGATATGAATTATTCACTTTCTGAGGTTTTTTAACATTAATATGAGTTTAATATAGTCCCCCAGTGGCTAGAAATTTCAATCAGTGTAAACCGAGCTTTGGCTATCTTTCTCTGCCTTTGAGAAAATGAAAGCTCAGACAGCTGATCTTAAATCTCCTCTGTATGACATCACAAAAAATGTGCTATGAAGTACCAGAGCCGTTGAAAATCGACACTCCCATAGACCACCATAGGAACTTTGGAATGCGGAAGTAGAGTGTGTCGTGGAGCCGCCAATAGTTCCAAACACTGATAGTTCCAGCATTGAACCCCATTCATTTTCAGTGTTTCCGAAGTACACTCGCTGGTAAATTAATGAAATTATTGTATTTTTTATTTACTTTTACTCATTAGCCGACCTGTTGTGAATCTAGTCAGTAGTTTTATTGTATGTAGCCAGTTTTAGTTCATGTTTATTGGAAGATAATAGGTTAATTGCAGCGATAGCTTACATGACCAACACCTCACTAACATTAGCTAACTTACGATATGTATATATAAAATAAATGCAATTAATAATGTGGTAAATTAATAAAGCTCTTATTAATAAATGAATGTCAACATATCCTTTGGTGAGGCACTGCTTACCCTAACCTGCCCGCACATCCCTGATCTAAATACTACTTAGTAACTTCTCACGATATGCTTATCTCAATAGCTGTAATAGTAAAAACCTATAATAGCTGTAGTAAAAGTATTTGAAGAGAGTTTTGCATGTAAAACGTAGCTATTTCATATGCAAGCATGTCAGCCAATCACAGCAGAGACTGGTTACACTGAATCCCACAGCAGACACACCCCTTCAGAGCGTTCAAATCAGAAGCTAAAATCAGCCACATACTAACAGCCACATACTAACGTTATAAGGGCAACCCAGGAAACATAAATTGCGTGTTTGTTGCTGTGCTTTGTACAGTTATCTCTTGTGTAGAGTGGGCGAGAGACATTGTTTTCACAAGTTGGGTGCTTCCACCATCTCCTCTAATTACTGCGACACCGTAAAGCCAGAGCAGGAGGTCGAAGTGAGCGACAGAAAGTGGCTCCAGGGAAACCTACCTCTGTGTTTTGTTTGTATTGATCTTGAACTGTGGTCAAGCTCTGTTCAGGTGCTGTCTACTTTCCAGCAGTATTTGCAAACTTCTCTGTGAATACTGGATATGTTCAACATTTTGGCAAAATGTGTGATTTAGTCAGCAGGGTGAGCCAGAAAAGTAATGGGGCAGGAGAGAATGGCAGACAGTCATATTTGTATATTTAAAAAAAGAAGGGAAAACGTCTGGCCTCCCAGATGCAGGAAAGAAGACTATATTTCTGTTCAGAGCTGCTCATGCTCAATTTTTTCAGACACACACACACACACACACACACACCACCAGTTATTTGTGATAACCACCAGTGTTGTTATTGGGAACTAAAACTGTTGCAAATCATTTGTATTCATTGAAATAAAGCTAAAATAAAATAAGATAAATTACTAACTGAAATAAAGTTGAATATAGTATACATACAGTTTTAAAGTCCTAATTAAATCAAAATTGTTTTGATTTTTTGTAGGGCTGTCAAACATGAATTAATCGCATCCAAAATAAAAGTCTGTGTTTACATAATATATGTGGGTGCTCTGTGTATAATTGTCATTTATTTTATATATATAAATGCACACACATGCTTGTATATATTTAAGAAATATTTTCATGTATATACTGTATATAGATTTATTTTATATATATAATTTATATTATCAATAAATATGAATATTTTGTCATTTTTTATGAAATTAATTGATATATATTTTATTCATGTGTGTATGTATGTATATATAAAAAATAATTATACACAGTGCACCCACATATATTATGTAAACAAACTTTTATCTTGGATGCAATTAATCGCGATTAACTGTTTGACAGCCCTAACTTTTAGTATGCATGTTATTAGTCTTTACTGTTATCCTTAAGCTAGTGTTCTCAAACAATGACGAAATCCGCATTTAGACGATATAAACTTTTAAAACTTGGATCAAATGATCAGCTACTCATTAGATTTTCTGTCCAATCAAATGCTCTGTAGAATCTAAAGCATCCAGCCCCCACATTATAAATGGACTCTGACGCTACTGGCGGAAATTGGTCTCTGGTTCACACAACTACTATTTTTCTTACATGGTGACTGGCTCATAGTGCACTATATAGGGGATAGGGAATGATTCAGACTGTGTAAATATGCTTTCAATTAGGATGAATGAATGAATGTGCTATCGTGTCTCTGGACTGGACCATTCATTTAGAGTGGATCATATGAGCGAGTTGGTGGACATAAGTGAACGATGTTGGAAACATTTGAATTCTTCACAGAATGCTATATTTTAAAACGGTATGGAGGAGATGAGGAGAAACAGTTCCCTTTTCCCGAGTTTAACGGCTCTGGGCGAGCTGTGATATAAACTACACGCTATTGGCTATTTTAACAAAAAGGGAGGAGCTGTTTGATATGTCCCACCCAATCTTCCGTTTCTGTGGAAATTTCATCAACACACTGAATAACGGCTGCGTGTTTAGGGCACTTTAGTAAGTTTAGTGGGCCTTAAAAAATATTCAGTGCTGGATTATGGTATTCTATGGTATGATACTTTTGTATAATGATCACTTTAATGATCACCCCATGTTGTCTGTCTGTCTTCTCACATGATACAATTATTTCAGCTCAAATCTAACTGTGTTGTCTATTTTAATCAGTAGCCATTTTAAAAGTAGAATAGTATTGCCTGGTTTATATATAGGCTATATATATATTATTATTATTTTTATTATTAGTGACTGCAATTTTTCCCTTGCTTGGATTAACTGTAGTTAATATTATAAATTTATTTTGACAAATATATTGGATATTAAAACAGCTTCAAACATGAAGTCAAATGTGTTATGAAGGTGAGCTATTTTAGAGTTTACACCGCTTGCTTTTCTGAGACCCTAATGCTTTCTTTTAGTTTGTTGTCTGCAATTGAGATTACTCACAGGTGAATGATGAAAGCGTAGATGAAATTCTTTTTTATTCTAACTGTATTTCCTCTCATTCTGTAGCTGCATTTGTTCAACAGTGAAAAGATAATTCTTAGGCATTACGAAGATGCTCAAGTCAGTCAGCCAAATACCAAAGAGAACCATGAAAAGCAAGTGTGTAACCAAAATGGGATACCGATAGCTGTCATATCTCACCGTAAAGAGCTGAAAGCTGTCTGCATTCTGACTACATCCACACACTTTTTCAGTTTCAGTCAAGTTGCCCTTCTTTTCCAACATCTGACAAACATAGCCGAAATGATAGCCACAGGCGGTTAGAATAAAGGTGAACATAGTTATGTTTCAAAATGCCGGCTTTGTCATCTTGCTGAACAATAAAGTTCTGTTTAACAAGACTGATGTTTTTAGTGCTCAAGCGAGAAGGAACGATCCATCTGATTATCACCAGCTCAGACGAGCCGAGGACATCTCTGAGGGCAGTTCTGTTCACGGGTGTTCTCAGAATGCAGTCTTTAATGGTGCTTTGACCCGAGTGGTCTCTCGCTAGCTCAAAAGCACTCTTTTACACAAATAGTTGTTAGCAAACAATCAGCACTTACTCACTTGAAGATATGAGTAACTGAACAAAACATGGAAGTTATTGACTGAAAATGCCAATGTATTGGTGACATAACAATTAAGAAACACACTTTTTGTGTCCATCCTTTGTAGCCAGTGAGCTTCAGATTGGAATTTTCCCTTAATGAAGATGATGGTGTTTTTTTCACTATGAATGTGGTTTGATGCTAAACCACCTGTGAAAACGGTGTTAACCTCAAATTCATTACACAAGAAACTTTAGACCCCTCGCATATAAGCTTACCCAACACACATCCCAAGCAGAAACACTCAAGTCAATATAGTGCACACATAGGATGATGAATGTGGAGCAGCCAGTGCAAGACTTCTCATTTCAAGAACCAAATCATGTAATTAATAAGTGGAAAGCAATGTGGAATCTTTGCTTGTGTCTTTATTTAGAGGGATGTTTCATGTTGTTGAAGCTTTGAACATGAAATGTGGAGAAAGAGTGAAGGGAATTATGATGTGGAAAGGCAGACATTAAAACGCATTCTCATCCCAAGGCGTCTCATCCCACTGTTGCTTTTGCCAATGCGACGTACATCCAACACACATGGCACCCTTTAGCGTCAATATAACGTGCTTCGGTTATGGGTAGGTTAGGTCTGGGGTAGGGTTAGGGTTACACCACTAGGAGGCGCCCCTCTGGCCCATATATATCTGCATCTCATATTGACGCTAAAGGGTGTGATTTGCGTTGATGTATACGCACTGGCAAAAGCATTAGTATACAACACCTTGGGATGAGAACGATAACTATAAAAATGGCAATATTAGCATCCATACCATTTATCATTCTGTTTATTCTAAGTGTGTGCTTGTCTGTCACTTTAAATGCTTGAGTTTGTTAGAGCAGGATGGATTCTGATTGGCTGTCAATGTCTCTATTGTTCATCAGCTAAAAAATCGATTGCATAATATTTCAACGTCTGATCGTTCCTTTCTGCCGTTATTGTTATAGTTGTGGTGTGAATTTTTATATTTTTTTTAAGATTGAGAAAGATTTTTAGAACTATCCTTATTGTTATCTTTATAGTGTGAATGTGCCTTAACTCGCATAATTTGCATATGGCTGCTGCTCAACCAGTTTTTTTTTTTTTTGTAAAAAAAAATGTAATGAGCAACAATTTTACTCAAACTCTGTGAAGTTTGGTAACTTAGTCCTTTAAACTTTTGGGAAACTGTAAAGATTGCAATTTATTTTAAAATATACTTTATAAGTTGCCATTTTTTGAATAAATATTTTGGTTAATTAAAATAAAAATGGTTTACAATTTTAAGCTTTCACATATTTCATATTTTCATTTATGCATTTATATGTTGGTACCATATGAGTTGGTCAGTACTGGATGTATATCGGTTTATTACCGAATTTCAAGTTGTATGCTCATTTCTCTTTATTTTTATGTTAAGATTGCCTACTTATTTAATAGAAACTTAAAATGAATATTTCGAAATGGTAACTAATAATGCTGTTAAATATAATCTTTAGAAAATCATTCAAAGTTAACACATTTTTCCTACTGAATATTATAAAATTGTTTTGGCCAAATTCACTATTGATTTTAGTTTTTTCATATTGTTAATAGAATGGATTTAACATAAAATAAAAATTTTACAAAAAATAAAATCTTTCAGTAGAGGGCATTTGTATAATTTGTCAAGTTATCTGTAGTGTAATGTTCAACTGATTATGGAGACAGACGCTCGGACGTAAGAGGAAGTAAAGGCACTGAACACTACTTGTTTTGATTTCAAGTGTGCACATCTATCCTGAACTGTATGAGTGTAAGTATGCGAGAGGTCATGGCATGGCTTGTCTGTTGCTGTTTGGTGTGCATGTATTAGCAGTTATATAATGTCAGCAGTGAGCTCGCACCCATAGACAGTAAGAAGATTACACTGCATGTGCCTGAGACACAGGTCCACTGCTGCAAACCCCCTACACCAACATACTTCAACTGTTACTGTATGCGGTCTTAACTCTAGCACACTGATGCGTCAAATCTCTCTCTCTCTTTCTCTTTTAGACAGCCACTGAACACACATGCGCGCGCACAAAGTCTGTGTTTATGTAACTCACAATCCAAGGGATCTCTCATCTCCTCACCTTTGCAGAGCTTTCAACCCACCAAACACTCTCTCTTTTCTTGATCTCTCTCTTATGCCTCAAATCTTCTGCTTTTCCACTTCTCCCCCCTCTTGCATCCTCTGTCTTGTTTGTTCTGTACGTTTTCAGTATTATTAAATGTCAGCGCTGCACACTTTCATGTGTTGAGTGCTACTACATCTGATTTTCAGGGCACCCGTGTGACACTCACAGTGCACTTGAAATAATAGTAGGATACATTTCAAATATTACACTAAATGTATATTGTATGGCTGGTGCGTTTTATATCTGGTGCTTTTCAGGCTATATTATTTTGCACAACAGAAGAGGAATGTGACGTAGAGTTCTTAATACATTTTATGCTAATTAATTAGCAAAGATGCTAATGCAAATAAACACAAATTATGTAAAAAGTATGTACTTGACTGTCAAGTTGTATGTACCACTTGAAAATACATTTTTACCTGATATAAAATCTAATCTAAAGAATTGAATGCATTTAATTCCAGCAATGTTTATTGCTTAACCTCGATATACTATGACTAAAATATAGAAACTAGACATTTTTTAAACTAAGAAATATTAAAAACTTATAAAAATTACAAAAAGCAACTAAATTAAAAATGAAAACTAATTCAAAATAACTAGTGATACTAAAATCACAGACTGTGTGACTATTGTATACAACCTACTTTTCCTGCTGGCTACTTTTTTTCTTTCTGAAATATGAATATAAATAAGCGGCAGTATGCTACGTTGTCATGACCTCATTACACTCATGTTAATTGGTGTAATAGTGTGGTCTTGACTTGTAAATTATTGTAGTTTTTGTATTTGTTTTTTTGCATATTGTCAGTATGATCAAATAAGTCAAGAAGAAACATTAAAAAATTTAGGTAATATAACCCCTGGTGCATTGCTCACATTGGAAATGTAAGGTCAAGTCAAAAACAGGTTAAACTGTCAAGTCCTTGTCAATCAAAACATAAATACATACAAGAAGTCCATGTTGATTAGATGGTGCAGGAGATCAGTGAGTTCAGTGAGTGTGTGACTGGAACTGAAAGATTGTGTTAGTGGCCCCTAATGGCCTGGAGGATTGGTGCAAGGATGTGATGTGGTTTCTCTTTTGTGACTAGACATCCTTTTCTGTCTTTCTGAGTGTAAGTGCAGTGGAGTAAATGCTTATCTACAGTATGTGTGTATTTAACTGTACATTTGAAATCTCCTTATCTTGTATGTGATGTTTTTTTCTAGAAAATGAATAGATGAGTGAATAAATAAATGTAATAAAATAAAATGCATCAAATTAATTTTGATTTATCTCTTTTTTCCCCCTCTATGTTATTCCTGGCACTCCCCTGCTCTGCTTCGTTATGGGTACAGGTAAGAGTTATTTTGCTTTTACATGTTTATTTGAAACTAGAATCTCCACCATCTTTTAATTTCATGTTATTTTACTGAGAATTGATTTCTAGCATTGTGCGAGTGTGTTGAAATGCTACTGTTTGTTACGAGAGCATTTGATCAGTTTCCACTGTGAAGTAAATTAGTTTATTCTGGGCAGTTGTCAGGGTACTGAAATTATTCAAGCCTTTATAAATGTCTGTTACTTTTGATCAATTTAATGTCACGAAAGATTTCTATTACAATTATGATCCTGTTCTTTTGAACTTTATTAAAAACAAAATATCCTAAAAAATGTATCACTGTTTCCATAAAAATATTAAAGGGATACTCCACCGGTTTTTCATAATAAACTATGTTATTCCCTTAACTAAGACGAGTTGATACATACCTCTCTTGTCTCAGTGCGTGCACTGTATCGGCTCTGTCTTGCCGCGAAACGTTGTTAGCACTTAGCTTAGCCCAGTTCATTAAAAATGGGCCAAAAAGAGAAGCGACCAAACACCTCCTCGTTTTCCCCATTTAAATCATAGACTGTAAAAAAAGATGGACGGCGCCCCTTCGGTCTTTTCCATCAAGAGAGAACTGAAAGCCGCCAGTGTCTCGATATGACGCTGACATCTTGGAACTTGAGTCTGCGTACTTGCCTTCTGGGACCAGACATGTGCAGTCGTGAGCATAAAGTAAAGCCGCGAAATCAAAGCCGCGCCCTCATTCTCGCTGAATCAAACGCAAGCACACGCCCCACACTTTCATTAAGTGGTCTACTTCGTTCTTCTCCAATGATGCTGCTATCTGATTGCAGAAACCTCGTTAAAATAAGGTAAATACAACTACTAACCACATAATCAACATTATTAAAAAAAGTCAGCTGGTGCTTCAGTGACTACCTCGCACAGAGAACCTGTCAATCACAGCTGTCAATCATGATGTCAGAGCACTGTTTTTATCATCACATAACTAACTAAAAACAAACTTATTTTAAAAACGAACACTTGAAATTACATCAACGTGATAGAAACTACAGTAAATGACAGAAACTATCTTTGGAAAAAGGATATGTGAAGTGTAATTTAATTGTTTAGTTGGTCTCGCGTCCCATTGAATAACATGGGGAGGCGGGGGTTATGAGCTATACTAGGACCGGTCACAGGGGCGCGATCGAGACGTTTTGGCTTCACTTTTGAGGGCTTGTGCGGCACGCTTGATTTAAATACAGTTGCTCGAGTAGTGTAACTCGACCTAGGCTGCTGACACAAAAAATAAAACGTTGTGATTTAAAATTGATAACTATATTGTATAGGCGGAATACCATCAGCCAGTGCTTGGGAGCCCTTTCGGACTTGAGACCAGCAGTGTAATTGCTTATGAAAAGTCCTTCTCAAAAGTTCTCTCCCTTTCATCTCCATCAAATGGAACCAAACGTGACATAACCTAAGTAAGCTAAGTGCTAACAAGGTTTCGCGGCAAGACAGAGCGATATAGTGCATGCACTAGACAGAGAGAGAGGTATGCATCAACTCGTCTTAGTTAAGGGAATACTATAGTTTAATATGAAAAACCGGTGGAGTATCCCTTTAAGCAGCACAACTGTTTGCAACACAAGTACTATGATAATCAGAAAGGTTTCTTGATCATGTGACACTCAAGACTGGAGTAATGGCTTCTGAAATTTCTGAACAGTTGTGTAGTTACAGCAAATACTTTTTTTCTCTTTCTCAAAGCTCAGCCTTGCAAGCATGTGTAGCTAGCGAGTGTTATTTTACCACGTATACCTCCAAATCATTTCTGATTAATATTAGCTACCTGAGAAGGTTGGAGGGAAATTCTTTGTGTTTTACCATGTGCAAATTTTTTGTACCATACACAAATCTAGCAAAGTGGAAGTTGTATTGTGTATTGCATACTTTCAAGACTCCCAAACAAAATATTTTATCAGTGGAAGTATTTATTCTCAGTAGAAGATCAACTTTCTGTCATTTTTGTGTGAAGCAATTTGTTAACATTCATATTCGATGGATGTTGTTGTATCCAAAATTAAATCAGTTGTTTACTCTTGGGGCATGATGGTAGTTGAACAAACTCTGTTGTGGGATTAGTAAGTGAAAACAACACCAAACCAACCACTGATCCTGAGTTCATCATTAACTATGGAGTGTGTGCACATGTTTGTTTAAAGAATGTATAGCTGCAAAGTTAACACGGGACGAATATTGGCGCATTTTATCCGCCAGCGTTTTACAGTGCTTTTTTGTGTTCACATCCAAGCAATTTTCGAGTGACGATGAGCCAGGTGAACATGCACATTCATTCCCTGACATCAGATGGCAACCATTTGCTCTGCAATTCATAGATGCCACCTACGTCACTACAAATAGAACGCCGCCATATTTGCGACCGACTCGCCCGGTGCGGCCGCCCAAAGTGCCTATTTGAATGAGACGAGAGAGACAGAGATACCTATGAGAAATTTTCAATTTTAGGCTCCGATCCTAATTTGTTACCCCCAGTTTTCTTTAGTCCATTATTATCTGCCCCAGGCTTGCCCTAATTGGCCATGATATAGAAATACATAAGTCATAGAGCGCACGCGTTCATGAGAGTCGAGGCGATGTCATGAATGATTCTTCTGCAGGAGTTCGGCTGGCATGAATCTATCTAATCCGAACAGCAACACTGGCAGGCACAGAGACACCTGCATCAGCACAGTCAGAGACATCAGTCAAATATCATAAAAGACTGCCATATCTGTCCGAAAGAACAGATGTTCAGTAACAGAGAAGGTTTAATAATCACAAATATCGAAATGATTCTTTCGAGTCGAATCTTTTTGAATGATTTGGCTGCGGTTAAAAGCTATCAAGAGGTAATTAAAGCTCTTCAGTGATTATAACGACTTGAATTGCAGTTTGTTCGTCACATAAAGCTATCATATTAATAAATAACGATATTATATATAACGGACGAAGACTTTTATGATACTTTTGTGATGTTATTTGTTATTTTTATTTTTTGCGTGACAGCCCCCAGTCGGCTAATGTTACTCATTCACTTTCATTACATCGACAAGAAGAGTCTCCATTAGGCTACATATTCAAAAATGTCCCCTTTGTCTTCCACGGAAAGTAAACTTAAGGATTTGCACATGAAGGTGAGTAGTTAAATGACGGCAGAATTATCATTTTTGGAAGAACTAGTCCTTTAATATGTATTTCAAGGCTGAGATTATGCATCGTCTGCAGAGCTAACATTAACGTTACTTACACAAAAATAACATCTAAAGCACATGTGACGAAGACAATACGAACTTCAGAAAAATATTTATTAGATTTAGGTAGACAGACAGTTACGTCAAAATAACCCCAAATCTAATAACTTACCACGATAAAGTGCATTTAAACAGATCCAACAAATTCAATGAAGAAAAAACATTATCGATATCTGTTTGTATAATGTTGGCCACTGAGAGTATAGGCTATAATAGAAATATAATTAACCATAAACCAGCAACATGAGACTTCAAGTCTTCAAGTCAAAAATTATTTTCTCTTCTTCTTCTTTTGGTATAGAATAAAATACCAGTTCAGGGTTCCTCTTTCGGCTGTTTTGCAGCCAACTTGCACAACATATTGCAGGCATTAATGTGACCGTCGATCGCAAACTGGTCGCAAAGATGGCGGCGCAAAGCTACAGTGACGTCACGTGAACCGAATGAATATCCACTCCATATCAGTTTTCATTTATCAAGATGTTTGTAGTCGCAGTTGCATTTGTCATGTAGTTCTTTATGTTCTAGCAGCAAGAGACCAGCAGCTCTACATTCATCTTGCCTTGCATCTTCCTCGTCATTATTTCTTAACTGGCGACGCTACTCAGCGTATGTCTTTTTTGCCGTTACGAATGTGTGCTCGGCAAGACCGTTTTGTGTTTAAGTCGCCCCCAAGTTGTGTTTTACTGTAACTTCAGAAGCTCCAAACACGTGAGCAAAATCGCCAATCTCATTGGTCAGATAGTTTTTGACACAGCACGTGCGAAACGAAAATAACTAAACCCCAGGTGATTTTTTTTTAAAATGACGCTTTTACGCGTGCCGTTTACACGTAGGTGTGAACACTCACATTGGCGCCCTTTGTTTAGTCATGAGCTGTTAAACATCAGCGAATATCACGCACGAAATTCGTCCCAGTGTGAACAGGCCATTACTTCGGAAGTGCCGAGCCTAATGAAGCAATATTTGACTTCAGGTGTAGCCTTAAATATTTAAATGATTGGTTGTTAGGGTTGATATCATGTAAACTGTTCTAGCATCTCTCCTCACCACAGTTGGGGAAAACTTCTGTTTCTGAGCTTGTTTTGAAGCTCACCTCACTAAAGCTACTCAACACTAATGGCTTAAGTTGATTTTGTTGAGGTACCTATTCATGTGACACTATCATATCAGATCAAGTGTCTAACATTTAAAGTGATTTCAAGAACTTGAGAATATTGAAACATGTTTTGAAATGGGAGAAAATGTCAGCGTCTAGAGTTTTTGTTCTGTCGTCTTTCATTTTTTTTAAAGCTTTTTTTTCTATAAACTTCTTGACACATGGTCCTCTCTTTTCAGCTCATTCTTTGTTGCCACACACACACACACACACACACACACACAGAGCACCCTGTGCAGCCACAGGAATGTGTGTGGAGGAAGAACTGGCAGGAGAACTGCCCTGAACTTGTTTCATCCAGTACTCTCTCAATCTCTCTTGCCCTCTCATGTGCTCTCTCTTTCTCTCATTTCAATTTTTTTCAAATTTCTGTTTATTATTTTTTAATTCTCCCCTATAGAATAGAATGTATAGGAGATTATCCAATTGTAAAAAAAATTAAATAAGAATGTTGGAGGAATTCTAATGCTCAATATGCATTTTGGCCTTTTGTGTAAAAGATCCAATCATGTTTTTTTGTAAGCAAACATACAAGACAGAATTTTTCGCCACATTTAACCTTCAAATGGTCTTCGTTTCCTGTTTACACTTCTGGGCTTCGGGGTCTATATGCGACCCCAACAATTTATTGAGTAATTGTACAAAAAACATACATTTTTAATCATACAAATAATATATAATTTTTTTGTTTACTTCTCATCTATTCATTAATGCTGTGTTTTTTAGATATAAAGTACTTTTGTATCCATATACCACACAATTCCTCAACTACACCATTAGCTTTAGCATTAGCATATGAAATGTTATTTTTTTATGATACATTGCACTTATGCTCTAGTATTAGGCCTTCATTTCTGTGTTAATTTTCAGATTTCTGCCGTTTTTTTTATTTTTTTTTTTTTTTTTAGACAATATATTTAGTTTTTTTTTTCACATTTCCCATTAATTTCAATGTGGGGTCATATTGAACCCGAAGACCAGAAGTGTACATTTTTTTTACATACCTTCAGAACAACCGAATCAAGCCGAGTTTTTTGTGTGTATAGATAGATAATGTATGAAAAGTCACAAAATCTTATTCCACTGAGATGAAGGGAACCTTTTTTTTTTTGTTAAGTAAAAGTCGATTGGGGTCGTAAAAGACCCCATGACCCGATTGAGGGCTAAAGATGCACAGCTTTTCTGTCTTATTCTGCAAGTATGATCAATTAATGAATTCTTAAATGATTCTTCACAATGTCAATAAACATCACAGAAGAAGGGCTTGCAGACATTCCATCCACCGATTTGCACAGAACAGGAAAAAGATGCAAAAATATGGATGGGTTAGAGAGCCTAAGTCCCTCCCCTTCCGGTCAACCACCATGGGACCTTATTTTGGAAAAATATTGTATGGTAGTCAATGGCGAATACAAATTTTTTGATCTCAGTTTTGAATTGTGCCCTGAATTAAACATATATTTGTCAATTTAAAAGATACATTTTAAAGAAATGAAAGTCGCCGTTTGATGTAAAACTGTTGAGATATAAGACTGTGAAAATACGTAATTACAAAGACTACAAACCCCAAAGCCGCACATTTTCTCTCAATGAATGAAACTAACTTTACTGAGGCTGATGTCTGTCATTGTTTCTATAGTCTTGCGTTATAAGTCGTAACGTTTACGCCGTCATGCCTGAGTGTTTTGTACCAGACTGCACACACACGAGCTGCGGATATTTCTCGTTGTTTCGTTTTCCGGGAGATGTAGTTCATTGAGCGATTTTCACATAAAACTAAATGTTACTCTTGTGTTTTATGACAAACTGTGACGTTTTTGACTTTCAGAATTTTCTTTTAAATTGACAAACATCATATGTGTAATTAAGGGCACAGTTCAGACGGAATAAAAAGATAGGTTGTCTCTCACCATTGACTACCACATATTTTTTCCAAAATAAGGTCCCATGAGCTGGAAGCGGAGGGGCGGGACTTAGGCTCTCTTTAGAGGCTTGGAAACTGCCGCACCACTGCCTCATTTTGCGCTCTTTCTATGGCTGTTGATGATTTGCTGCTCTGTCTCTTGTGTATGATTTGAGCAAAAGAAGCAACATTTTTAATACAATTATTGTCCAATTATATTTCTGATTTTA
Source organism: Hybognathus amarus (assembly GCA_030378365.1). Classification (NCBI taxonomy): domain Eukaryota; kingdom Metazoa; phylum Chordata; class Actinopteri; order Cypriniformes; family Leuciscidae; genus Hybognathus; species Hybognathus amarus. Next base: position 370,033 of record JAQIUQ010007474.1, read on the forward strand.
AATATACGTTATTGAAATCAAGCGGCGAGAAGCTGTCCTTAACCTGCCCAGTACCATGTAAAAACAGCTTCCTGTGGGCGTTACCAAGATGGCCGCCAAGTGAACTGATTTGTCCTAAAGAGACTTTGTGATAGCCTCTGCTGAACCCCCCCCACCACCAGAGTTTCGCTCTGTCTTTCAAAGACAAAGGACATATGAATGACAGGGAGTAAGAGGAAGCCAGCAGACCCGCAGGGAGCGGAAGGGGGGGTTTACAAGATGAGGTGTTTGCTGTGCTTTGTGTGTGTGTGTGACCCCAGCTTTCGTCAGACTCAGTGTTTTGCTTTAGACGTGTGGCTGGGTGGTGTTCATGCTCAATAACGGAAGGGTTCAGGAGAGGGTGTGCGTGTGAATGCGTTCGTCTCTCCCTGTCACGATAAGTAGCCATCCACCCCCCCACCCCTTTCTCTGACACTGCTTCTGTAATCAAACCCATTCCTGCCTACTCTCCTCTCATTGGCTGAGACTCTTGTCTCTCTGGCAGTTGACTGTCCTAATTGGCAGCGGGCATTATTTTTGTACCGACGATGCCCTGTGTGTGTGGTGACGTGGTTACTGAATGCCCTCGAGCAGCATCTCAAATGCCAAGTGAAGGAGAGAGAAAGAGATATCTTTTTTTCCTGGCACAGAGGATGGCTTGGTGCATATGAGTGTTTGTTTGAACATCCTAGTTGGGCGCGTTTATTTTTCTTTCTTAAAATGAACTGTTTTTCTTCTAGAAAAGTGAAGCTAACATTACATATCATATGGCGTTTCAAGAAGTACACGTTCAGTGTGTATTCAGAAGCGATTGCAAAAAAATGTGTGCTGTGACTTTAAGAGAGTCTGTTAGAGACCAGGAAGTCAGAGGCACATTAGCATCTGATTGGCTGCAGGAGGCAGCCAGGGAAAGTGCAGTTGCACACTGTGTGTGTCTGTGTGTGTCTCAGTGTTTGTGAAGGGCTGGGACATCACTGCTGATGGGTCCGTTAAGAGCCCAAAGCCAGATGGGCTGTAGTCTGTCATCTCGCCACATTGGAACAATCAACTTTACACACAGACGCCTCCAGTCTGCAGTAAACACAAGTGAAACGCTTCTCAGAGCGGAGCCAGTGCGCAAACGCTCTTCTAATCATTAATGCATCAGATTGACCGCTTGTCACAGTAGATCCAGACACAGATGTGTGTGTGTGTGTGTGTGTGTCCCTACCCCCCAGTCAAGACCTACCAGCCCCCAGTCACATTTACACACTTCAGAGTGAGAGCGAGAGAGAGCACATGAAAAGGATGGATGGGAGTGTGTTAAGAGGAGAGAGATTGTAGCTCAGGATATGAGATGGAAGAGCGAGTGTGACATAGAAAAGAGATAAAGAGCAGGAAGAGAGGTGAAGAGGACAATTGCTGTGCGCGCCTGCTGGTTTGGCAAACCTGAACATCCAATTCTCTTTCTAATTGTGATTATTTTATGAACAAATTTGACATGGTTATCTTTGACTACAAAAAAATCTAAATATATTATTATTGTGTGTGTGTGTGTTCATATTATGTATGTATGACCTTATATACATATACACACATACATGTATATGAAAATGACTCCTTTTTGTCTTGCAATTTTTGTTCTTTTTACTGTAATGAGAACTTTATATTCAGTATATTATTTAATAATTATATTATTTAAGTTGGAATATTTTTTTCACTGCTTTTAATTTAGGCTCATTTAAATTATTTTTTTATTATTTTTTTTTAATAATACAATACAAATTATTGTATGACAATCTAAATAGAATCCTCATTTTCTTAATTGTTCTGACAGTGATGTCACCATGTAAAACAATTTAGTCCTAAAAAGACCTAAAAAGAATTTGGGGGCGACTGTGACCTGAACTTGTTTTCGTGAGATTCATCCGTGTGCGATTTTGCTGCATTCGACTGTCTTTTGTGTCTGTGCGAACACACACGCAGCCTTGCTGACGTGTGTGTTGAGTGTCACAGTCGTGGTTAATATTGTAAGACCTCACGCTGCAATCAGATCCGTCTGACACGCTTTCCCCTCCGTTACGACCCCCTTCATAAACACACACGCGCTTCTGCTAGATCATTTATTGTTTAAACCCACAGCATTAATCACTGTTGCCAGCCTGCTAATTACATCAAACAATCAGCAAACGAGTGAATGATCATTTATGCTAATCAACGGGAAAGCGAGAAGGATTGACCTTTCGTCATACATAATTGATACTAACGTTTCCGACGACTCCTTGCCTTAAAAATCCCTTTAATTCTCTTTCCGCTCTTGAGACGACCTCTTTTGTTTCTGCTAAGGGACTGTTTACGATGAGCGATAATAACTACCCCTTTAAGGGTCCCGGCTGTAATGCCCACCCCCTTAAAGAGGACCTGCCCCCCGTGCCAATTACACCACGTCAATCAAAGAGGTCTCCATGGTTATGGCTACAACACCGGTTGCCGAGAAAGGCGAGAGCGTGTTTTATATAGGGAGAGAGAGCTCATGAATAAGTGATGGAGGAGGGAGCACAGGAGGATGGAGAGATCGCATGCAACAGCGGAGGGAAAGACAGATGGGTTGGTGAGGTGAGAGCGAAACGGAGAGGGATAGTTTAGGAGCAGAGAGTTTGGGGAGGAAGATGATTGGCTCAGAGGAAATGGGTGGTATTAAGAGCGTGTGGGTATGGTTGTGGAGAGAAGAGTGAACTCGAGCTTGAGTGCGCAAGTGAGTAAACAGCCCTTACAGCTCTGGAACAAAGCCCCACACACACACACACGCACACACACGCGCGCTTCTCTCTGTGCGGCCAGGCTCTGTGACGTGTGGCGGGCTTGATGCCCGGAGGCGCTCTGAGGGGAGAGGAAAAAGCGAGGGAACAGACACACAAAGCTGAAGGAAACACGGAAGAGGACAGGCTTCAGGCAACAGCTTCACTCCTTTTGTTGCCTTCACGCTCTTTTTCTTTTCAGACCAGCGCATACTGAAATAATACTGTGCTGGAAGCTGTTTATGTTGGTCACTCGACTGAGACTGGAAGCGTTTCTCATTCGTAATTTAAACGTAAAAATTGTCCTCCGATCAGTACTGAGACACGATATTGCACTGTTAGTAACACAGTGGGATGTTTATACAAAAATAAATGATTTGCTCACCCTCATGCCGTTACAAACTGTTTGAGTTGAAAATGTGAGAGGTTTTAAAACTGCACACACAGGAATCAATAAGTTGAATTAAAATTCATTCAAGTATTCAATTCCTGATCTGAAGTATTCCGAATTTTTGATCGCCAACCTGAATCGAATTGGTGTAAATACCAACTAGAGCCCGACCGATAAAGGATTTTCAAGGCCGATACCAATGCAAATGTTTGTTGGTTTTAAAATCCAATATTCCGATATATCGGCCGATATTTTATTTTTTTCAGAAAGCGTGCCAGCGAAACATTAACAGATTTCCCTTACATAAGTTATTTGTAGTTATGTATAAGTTTTAACTAAAATTATATGATAATGCATTTTAAAAAGAAACTTGTTTGTTTTATTGTCGCAACAGAATAGAGGAACCAAAGCTCATTAATGTTGACGTAAGCGGTCTGCCACTGATGATAGTGGCATTAGCTAGCTTTGTGGTATGATGAGCCATAATTTAGCAATGAATAACGTCATACTGCAAATTGTAAAATATACATTTTCAATATAACAGGCCAAGGAGAGATACGATGCGTCTCATTGCTATAACGGTCACAGCGCTATTAAAGAAATACTTCAGTCACATTGTCAAAAGTTAAAAGGACAGTCAGTCAACTACACTGTAACAACGTAACGTAACTATTACTAGCTAATTCTGCTTCACTCTCGGCTTATTTAACAGCAGCAAAACTGGACATGATAGTCACAAATTTTGTCATGCTTATTTGAGTTAAGAGAACTGATGGGGATGTTCTTTTAATTGTTATTCAATGTATGTCTCGTGACCAACTCGCCATGAACACACTTGACCGACGATCTCACTCGCGGATAACTTCAATTCCCGACTGTGGCTGGATCAGCTGGTTGCAGAATGTGTGGCGCGTTGCATGAACGAGTTTTGCCAACAGGGACGGTGTAGAGTGCCCTCTGGTGGACAAACTATACAGACTCCAACACTCATGACATGGTTGTAGCGTGTTTCATCCGTTTTTATTTTATTTTTGAAATATTCATTTATCAGCCATTATAACTGCCAATACCGATAGTTTGGAAAATGCCTAATATCGGCCGATAATATCGGCCTGCCGATATATAAAGGTCTCGCTATAATACCAACTTAAATTTTTTTCTGTTTCTTACACAGAGCTACTTCAAAACACATTGAATGTGGCACAAGAGTCTTCCACTTTAATTGTTCATTCTGTTTATTGAAATATTAATAGTATTGAAAATATTGGGTAAGATGTTCCTAATAATTGAATGAAGAAGGAACATCCATACAGGTTTGGAACAACAGGGACCCTGAGTAAACGATGACAAAATGTCTTTTTTAGGTTGAACTATTCCTTTAAAGCAACAACAACACTTTTTTTTTCTACAGCATCTGCTGAAACAAACATGACACCCAATCCTTTTCCTGTCTCAGGGGCAATCTGGACATGCTGTTTCCTGTCCAAACCAGTCTCGCTCCTGACACACTCTGGAGCGGGAGGGAGCATGTGTGTGGCTGGGTGTGTTTTAAGCGACATGATGATTGTGACACTGGGACAATCATTGCAGTGAGCCATCACACGCGCACAGCACCCACACGCTCCGTCAGTAAACAAGAACACGCACACACGCCCTTGCCCGTGCTATGGCCGTCACATTTAGACGAAAATATACAGTCATGGTGTGTGTGTCTCTGGCACTAACCACACATTAGCAGATGTGTTTTTGGTAGGAAGTCATTTATATGTTAATGTTGTCATTTGCCATTCGTAATACATTCACTCAAGCCTGCCATTGCTACTCTACCCAACCGAATGTAGCTCGGAGCCAGCGCTTGGCAGTGTAGGTAAGCAGGGAGCGGCGACCACCTGAGTACAGTCCCTGTCATACCAGTCCAGACCAGAGGTGTGTGCTCGTGTGTACCTCTGGAATTGAGTTTTTTTGTACTCGTAAATGAGAATGGATTTATTTTCGGACGATATGATAGGCTGTTTCATCGGAGACCCATGAGGCACCATTTGTCATTATCAGACGTGGTGGAGCGGTGTGTGTGTGCAACTCCGCTTCACCACAGCAACAATTTGCATTGCTTTAAAAAGGAGAAAATCATTATTTCTCTCACTCTCGCTTCCCTCTCCTCCCCTTTCTCAGGGATCAGGTGTACTTGCTTGTGTGGAGAGTGTTGCGATTCACCCTCTCAGATGAGAATGTTCTTTTCTGTGAGGAACTCGCTTCAACCCTCCAGTGTTTTCTGCTGCTCATCCAGACTTTTTACACCCTTCAGAAAGATATGGAGAGGCTTTTCTGAGCTTTTCGGAGCTCTGCCAGCTTTACTTATTTTGGGGTTGAGTCAGGTCATGGTTGGGAATTGTGGCCAGAGCATCCCTAAGGGATTCAAGACAAAATTTTAATGGTTTGGCCCCCTCTCTCTTGGGGCCAATAAGAGGCTAAACCATAGAGGACCTTTGTGGGACCAGCACAATGTTTCTCTGACGGCGACCCTGGTTGTAGTTAATATGTAACCACCAGATATTATTGGTTGACCATGTATTTAATTGTTTGCTCAATAATTTAATAAGAAAACACGGTAACACTGCAAACAATACGGCATTATTTATTAATATTAGTTAGCTACATTACTTACCACGAACTAACTTCTATAGCATTTAATAATCTTAGCTGATGTAAATCTCAACATTTGCTAATACATTAGGATCAAGCATGTATCTGTATACATTAAAGCACTGTGAACGAACATGAAAATTTGTTTTGTTAGTAATTTGTTAGGTTAATATGTGTATTAATAAGTGTAATTTGTAAGGTTAGGTTTGTCATGTTAGTAACTAATGTTAAAGGAGTGTTTCACTTTTTAAAAAAAAACTTTGCTGATAATTTACTCACCCCATGTCATCCAAGATATCCATGTCTTTTTTTTTTCTTCAGTTGAAAAGGAATGAAGGTTTTTCATGAAAACATTCCAGGATTTTTCTCCATATAATGGACTTGAATGGGAACCAAACGGTTCAAGGTCCAAAAGACAGTTTTAGTGCAAACTGTTCAAAGGTTTTTAAACAACGTTAGACGATGATTAAGGGTCTTATCAAGCGAAATGATCGCTCATTTAAAAAAAAAAGTTTTATAAGCTAAAATGGTTGCCTTGCGCTAAAAAGATTCGTTAATTTTAGATGAACGAGTTCGAATGGGGAGAGTCACGAACCCACATCACTGAACATAGCAAGGCGACCATTTGAGCTTATAAAACTTAAACTTTGTTATTTATTAAATGAGCGATCGTTTCGCTTTGAAAGACCCTTATTATCATCGTCTGGAATTGTTTAAAGCCCTTTGAACAGTTTGCACTGAAACCGTCTTTTGGACCTTGAACCGTTTGGTTCTCCTTGAAGTCCAATATGTGGAGAGAAATCCTGGAATGTTTTCATCAGAAAACCTTCATTTATTTCGACTGAAGAAGGAATGACATGGACATCTTGAATGACATGGGGGTAAATTATCAGCAAAAGTTTTTTTGTGAACTACTTTTTTGAAGTGAACTACTTTAACAAATAAGACCTTATTGTAAAGTGTTATTGAAAACGCAGAGAATAAGTCGCATCAGTGTATAACATCACATTTATAAAAATAATTTTTTTTTTACTTTTTATAAAAATGTATTATTTATTATTAAAATAAAAATTACATTTATTATTATTTATTATATTTATTATAAAAATTATATTTATTATTTTAAAACATTTGTAAAAAAGTATTGTGGCGATTTTTTATTGTAAATGATATTTATCACACCAAGCCTAAACAAATTTATTAAAAGTAAAACTGAAACTACCGGCATGTGGGAAATGCACTATACAAATAAACTTGAGCTCACATATATATATTTCTCATTAGGTTTGAATACAAATTATGTTTTACGTGCTTGACGATAATTGCATTATATAATTCACTTTGTAATTTAATTTGCAGCACATTTCAGATGTTTAAAGAAACAAAGAAATGTTGTAGCAAGAATTATTTCAGATTTTGTGCAACCCTGCCCTGATCTCACCTGATCCTGGAAGCCAAGCTAGGTGTGGCTTGGTTGGTACTATTACTATAGGTTACAAAATATAATGTGTGACATTGAAAAAAATCACATTCTACTGGATGAAATAAGGTTAAATGGTAGATATTACGCAAAATCATTAAATTAATCAATTTTGTGTATATTTCCTTCAATGGACATTATTGATTTTTTTTTTTTTTGTTTATCATCGGGTGGAATGACCACTTCTGCTTTAAATCCCCAAAAAGCCAAATAATGTCCAGTGTATCTTCCTTTCACCAGCAGTAATTTGGATTACTGCTCAAATACTTCAGGTTGTGCTTGTGTGGGTGTAGAATCATGCCTTTTGACCTTTTTAACACAGTCACCAGTGCAGTGATAACTGTGATTTGTGCAGATTACAGAGCTGGGGTGTATTTGAAGCTTACACAAACGTACACTAACACACACTCAGAAGTGTGAATCAATACTATCATGCTGACTTAAGAGTTTTCCAAACATATTAAAAGAAACTCTCTTCTTTTTATTCTCTCTTCTCTTCTGAGCGGCATTATTGCCGGCTGGCTTTTAGTGGTGTTTCAGGACTTATTGCTCCCTTCTATCTGTGACAACACCGTTCTCCCTCTCAAAGTGTCTCTAATTCAACATATTCAGCTGCAGTCTAATTACTTTGTTCTATTTGCGGCACAGTTGATGAATAGTAGAGCTGTTAGCTATTGCGCTTCTCTACACAGCGTCATTGCGTGTGTGTGTTTTGGGTTGAATTTGTGTGTCATTGTCATTTAATAAAAGAGCATCTGTGTTTTTCCCTCAGAGGAAAGGTGTGAAATAGAGAAGCTCTTACTTGCAGTTGAACTACATGCTGATTGAGTTGCCTACTTAAATGGTTAATGTTCATGACCAATGAAGATTATTGTACCATAGCTACTTTTTTTGTGCTTGGTAAGCATCACTACAGTTAGGGGGTCCAGCCTGTAACTCATCCGACACGTTTATGCTATGGACATGAATGATACCTCAAATCATGCGGTTTGAAGAGAGGAGTGTTATTACTTTTCTGTAGTGTGAGCCGACTTGTGCCTGGTTGACCATAGACCCCTTTAAAGTTGGTAAACACGGTGACGTTTTTATGTGGGCGGAGCTTAGGTGGAGGCAGAATGAGCGCTCTGGCCGCTTAACTAATGCAAGTAAGCAAGTTTTGTTAGCTTGTTTTTTAACAATGACTGAAGAAAATCAGATTTTATCTTAATGTGTAAGGTCACTCAGTGTCCAGGACCACGATTGTTATTTTCAAAAGTTAATTTTAACGGACAGAACCAGATTGGCCGACCCGTAGCCGCCTACACGCTCGCTCACTCAATGCATGGACGATCTGACAGGATTAACATTACCTCGGTTGAGTGGCCTGACTTCGACACCTACCTTATAGAGAAACCGATCGTAAAGAGAAACTGAGGGCATATAAATCTTTAGATGCCTATAACTATGTGCTGAATGGTCCTGTACAAGACTTGTGTGTACGATCTGCAGTTCTGCCGAGCCAGCGCCGAGACGACGACAATGTAAACAGTGACATTACAGTGCGATTTTAATCATGTGAATATTTTCTAGAAATAAAATGTCCAGATACAGCATATTCATTTTACATTGATACTAGCACCAAACAACACAATACGATGATATTTAATAATAATAAAAGTATTTTAAGCTCCTTATTATGTAGCTGAATCTGTGCTGATTTGCATTGGCCGCCTGCAGTTTTCACTTTGTTTTGCCTCCAGCTAGCGCCGTGACGTAACTGTGACGTCGGCGCAAAAGGGGTCTATAGACTTCCGTTGAAAAAGCGATTTGAGCTATATTTAAGGACCAGTGCCCGGTTGCATAAAGCACCTTGAGTTTTACCCTTAACCCTTCATGACCGTGATCCTGCATTCACGTTATAAAAGTCTGTTGTTGCCATTGATACGCAAAACACTAACACAAGCAATTTTGCGGTTTCATCAAATAAAGTTGGCTAGGATTTCGGAATGGATGAAGAAAACATAAAAAAGAAAACCTAATTGGACAGAGGAGAAATGTATTCTTCTTGACGAATACGGTAAAATAAAAACAAATTTTGAAAAGCAAACTACGGGACTATACCACTATACCAACTACACTTTGCTGACAGACGATGTATTCACGTGTAAAACATCTCCTGAAAACTCCCAGTTGAGAAAAAAACAACAGTGTTGTAAGCATTTGTAACACCGCAGGTAAAGAGTGGTTGTGATGTGTGATATGGTCAAGGTCGCCGTCTAGATTGTTGGCGATGCCAAATATTGCGCGTCGATCAAACTGGTATACTTGCAGCAATGCTTCATTTGTAAGATGGTCTAAAGGGTTCTCCCTATCCCTAAATATTCTTCTTGGCACATAATGATCTTCAGCTGGTTCCATAAATCCAGCCACGTCATCTTATTTTTGTCTGTGTTACTCTTAAAGGTACAATATGTAAGAATTTTGTACTAAAATATCCAAAATTCACTTACACAGTGTGATATTTCCTGCACTTGTGTACTTACAATATCCCAAAAAGTCTCCAAAGATTTTATATTTCAGAGAAATTCTAAATTTAAATAAGTGGCCGTCCTGGAAAAAAATGTCGCCCATTAATGACTCAACATCCGCGATATCCTCTGTTTCAGACAGACGTGGAAAGCTGCGTAACGTTTAGCGGCACGCTGTTCTTGTTCTCTTCAATCATAGACCATGGCAAGCAGACTTTGGGACAAATAAGAACTAAAATGAGGATCAATATCAGTGTCGCGTTTTTGAGATGCCGAGAGCTTCGTGTCAGTGACTAACTTGGACTTGAAAGAGCTTCACGAGTCACGACTTGACCGCTTTATTAGATAGGTGAGCAAATGTACATAAAACAAATGTTATATAACGTTAGCTCAACATGATGAAATGTTAGAATATGGTCAGTATGTTATTCTAATGTTGATCTAGCTAACTGATAGTTTCGTATAGCAAACGAACTAACATGTAGTATAACATTATAACTTTCAGCATACATTTAAATGCTGTTTAGTGTGGTAGTGTAACTGTTAGGCCAAGTGAAGCAGCGCTGCGTTACATCATAAGTTTAATTCGTCAAATAAACTGACCTGTGTGAGTAATCCAGCACTTGCAGGTAGTTCAGTAGAATTAAATGTCCTTATTCCTTTATATTCGTGGGACTTGGGTGTGATATCTGTCTCTTTAGAAATCGCGATCTGCTTCATAACACTGTAATGTTAAAAAACATATGTTTGCACTCATCCATGAATATTATTAGATCCATCAGCTTGACAGCAAGTCTCGATCATTCAGCTCATCACTGCGTCATCAACCTACGCCTTTGTTATTGTTGGAAACTGCGCCCTCTTGTGGCGAAAAAATCTTACATATTTTGCCTTTAAGGTTACGATTTCCGAACCTTAAATTTTACTTAGGGAAATGGCTATTAAGGGGTTTTATGCAACACTTAATGCTTTTTAAGGATTACTTAAGTGAAAAAAAAATAGCATTTAACAATACTTTATTTTAATACCCCCCCACACACACACACACACACCTTCCTCATTAATATTGATAATGAGGAATTTTTATTAATTTTTTACATTGAGACTGGGCATGCAAAGTCATACTAACAGGCCTACCCATATTTCACACTTTAAATTGGAGTCCAATTCGTAACATTAACTAACCATTAAGTATTAACAATGAATTTTGCCTCTTTCTGCTTGTTAATTGTTAGTAAGGTAGTTTAGGTTTAGGTATTGGGTAAGATAAGGGATGTAGAATATGGTCATGCAGAATAAGGCATTAATTCGTATTAATTCGTCATTAATTAGTAGCCCACTAATAAACAACCAATATTCTATTAATAAGCATGCTAATAAGCAACTATTAATAGTCAGAATTGGACCGTAAACTGTTTGGACTTTTTTTTGGGGCATACACTTCTCAATATTCCTCACTTAAAAATTCTTACCAAAGCATACACAAATCCATTTTAGGATTTTTCACTTTCAGTTAAGTGAATGGTAATTTAGGTGAATGTTAATTTACTGTCATGCTAAGAAAACTGGTAATGAGTTACAAAAAGTGAATAATCATGTGGCTCAATAGTCGTATTAGAAAGAAACGGTAAATGCTTGAATGAGTTGACATGATTCATGAACTTATTCATTAGATACAGGTGTTTTGATCACATAGGGTCCGTGTGTGTGTGTGTGTGTGTGTAAACAGCAGCTGGGACCTCCTCTGTGATTAGATTAGGTTCTCTTAGCGCTCCCTAATTGGTCCAACAAACAGAGAGGCTGTCTGGGATACAGCTCCATCCTTTTATCTTCCCAGCACACACACACACACACACACACAAACACACAAACAGATGAGTCATCAGTACGTAGCCCTTCTGTCCTGCTCTTACACTTGCTCAATTCATTTGATCACTTTCTGTCTCGCTTGCGGTGGAAAGTACGTTAATCAGGAGGTTATTTTTGCACATTGATGCTTTTCCTCAAAGACCTTTTAAACTTTCCTCCGGATATTTATTTCACTGTAGCTTTTATTGTCCTTGGTGCATGCAAGATAATATAAAGTAGAGCAATGGAGCGTCTCTCAATCAAACGTCTTTTTAACTCCACATGTTAGGTCCACAAGTCATAAAGTGTCATGAAGAAACCAAAGCTCCTAGCACACTATAGAGGGCGGCTCATGCTTGATATGCCTGAACTCACCGCTTTGCTGCTACTTCTGACAACCGATTCACACCAAGAGTGACATAAAAAAGCACTGTGAATCACTGACAACTTTCAAGCAATGATCAATGATTTTTTTTTCACACTAAAGCAAGTCACAACAAATGTTACTAAGTTTTCATCAGAATCTGTGAACAGTTTACTTACCTGAACAAAAGAGAAACATACTGGTTAGTCTTGCACTTTATCGCAAAATGAAAACTTTTACCAACATGTGGCTGATTTCTTGTCAATGTAGTGTAATTAGACAAGGTGTTATGTTTGCACAAGCCCTCTTTTAGATTTAAGAGCCCAAAGCCTGGCGATAAATAAACCACAGTATCAACTTTGAGTTTTTTTTCCATTTTCTGAAAAGTAAAATACAAGGTTTCCACACTAGAATGATGATATATAACATTGCTTATGGCTTCACAGTGATGCGCACTAAACATGTTTTATTTTAATCGTTAGTAAGATTTGAATGAATGCTATTACTATTGTATAACAGTGTAATAGAGGCTTTGTAACGTGTAATATCATGTTTGCCTGGAGAACAAAGGCAGGAAATAGGGCAGGTCCTGCATTGAATCTATGATCTGCACGCATGGATATTAGTTTAGGAGCATTCACGGGAGCGGGCAAGGCCGTGCATGTTTATCCGCACTACTGAACAAGAAAATAGTTCCCGTACCATCCACATGTACATTAACGCATGCACATACATTCTCTGGGAAAGAGAGACCCCTCAACAAAGTCCAAATGCTGCTCAGCAGGAAATGAAAAATGGATTATTGTTGCACTTATTTGATACACACAGATGCACAGTCTCTTGGTATGTCTGCTGTAGCTTTCTAGGTCCTTACAGTGAAGCACATGAGTTAGGGAGATGTGATTGTTCTTTACTAGGGCTATGGCTAAAATGAAACTTTTATGATTGTATGTTAATTATTTACTTGTTAATTTTCATATCTTGACCCTACCCTATCTCACGACCAATTCGTACAAATTCGATGAATAATTAAAAAGTGGCTAAATCGTGCTAATTCATACAAATTCGTATGACCTCACTCGTACGAATTAGTACGATTTGTCTAACCCACGTGATGGGTAGGTTTAGGGGCGGGGTGAGGGGTAGGTCATTCGCAGAGCCGGACAGTATTGGAGTACATTTACTTGAGTACAGTACTTAAGTACAATTTTGAGGGATCTGTACTTTACTCGAGTATCATTTTTGGGGAGTACTCATGACTTTAGTCAAGTACATTTGAGAGGGAAATATTGTACTCTTTACTCCACTACATTTCTATTCATAACCGTGAGTAAAAAGTAACTACTTAAAAAAAAATGGAAATAAGAAAAATCTCAGAAATCCTCAATTTGTTGTTTCGCTCTCAAACGAATGTTATGTAACGGAGGCCAGCTAGTAGTTGCTGTGCGAGTAAACCTCACTCCCCTGATCTCAATAGGTGCTCTAGCGACAGACGCTAGCGGCTGCAGTCTTTAGCCTCCTTGTAAGTGCGACTGACTCTCATGCCGGAGACCCGGGTTCGAGGCCCGCTCGGAGCAGGTCGAGTAGGACCCGGGTGGAAGGGTTACATTGGTGCCGTGACCCGGATGAGAGTGAGGTTAAGGGGAGTGAGTGTAACAGAGGCCAGCTAGTAGTTGCTGTGCGAGTAAACCTCACTCCCCTGATCTCAATAGGCGCTCTAGCGACAGATGTTGCTAAAAATCCCACACTGCACCTTTAAGTAAAGCAACATGGTAAAAAGGTAAATATATGACTTGATTTTACTTCAAATTCCTTTTACATTCTCCAAGGTATTGACATTAACATTTTTCATAACTCCATGTAGGACGTTTCTGTTCATAAATGTAAGCACTGTGGCAGTAGTATTGCAATATTTAGAAAATGTACTCTTGTACTCTTGATACTCAAGTACTTTTAAAAACACGTACTTCAGTACTTTTACTCAAGTAGACATCTGACTGTAGTACTTTTACTTGTACTTGAGTAAAATTTAGCAAGGGGTATCTGTACTTTTACTCAAGTAATAAAGCTGTGTACTCTGTCCGCCTCTGGTCATTCGTACGAATTTCATACGAATTGGCAAAAATATGTACGATTTAGCAAAATCTTACTAATTCGTACGAGTGAGGTCGTATGAATTGTTAACGAATTAGCCACCTCGTAAAATTTGTACGAATTCCCATGAGATCAGGCTGCTTGACCAGTGCTCTCTTGATTAGACTCTTTTTAACGCGCTATAAAGCATTTACAAAAAATTTTACAATTGTAAATTTTACAAAACAGGCATAAAAGTTTAAGTGACTTCAACACACACACACACAGACACACACACACACACACACACAAATATAGCAAAATTACAGTATTTGTTGTTAACCATATGATTTGAAGGAATGCAAAGAGGATGTCAAGTGTTAATTATTGTTAATTTGATGATATTTCAATATTGTTTGAACAATTCATTTAAGGATGCATGATGTGATGTATACCAGTTATTGGCCAATATTAGAGGTGTTTTATCTATTTATTGGTTGATATTTAATTGTTTATGGTCATTTAGTCAGAGTTTGAAGATGGCAATCTATTTTTTTTCTATTATTGTTAAATCTCTGTTAAATTAATGTGTAAATGTCTAAATTCACTTCAATGTTTGAAACAATTGGTAGTTTTATTTCTAATTTATTTGTATAAAATAGTGTACATTCTTAATATTGTGTATCCTGACATCTGCATGCCCTTAAGAATATTTATTATATTTATTTGCTGTTCATAAGAATATAGCTTAAACATGCTGCATTTAAGTTTTGCCATATTATGTGTTTTTTACTTTAAAGTGACATTTACTTGCATCAAAGTTCAAAGACCTGAAATCACTAATGAAATTTGTTGCAGATTATTTTTGTAATAGATTTTTTTATATAGAGATTTTTATCAGTTAATTATCAGCTCTATTCTTTTCCATCTTTTATCTTCCTCCATCTTTTTTTTTTAGTATACTTAGTCGTTCAATAATATTTAAATTGCCCTCCACCCTAGAACCTACACTGGGGCCAATTACAAGAGAGCAGCTCGCTCTGTGTCTGCGCACTCACTCCTACAGTCTGGCTCTCTTGAAAACCTTTGTTCATAGAATCCTGAATAACACCGCACATCCTCTGTTGCTCCTCATACCATAACACACACAAACATCTCTCTCTCTCTCAAAGTGAGGCCAGTGGGACACAGTTATTGCCTTGCCAGTGCGCCATCAGGGATGCTCATATCTGTGATGTGCTTTGTTTCCATGGTAGCCTCTCTGTCTCTCCTCCAACCAAACCCCCCACCACCCGGGTGAAAAAATAAATAGAAAAATGGAACATTTAATAGAAAAAAAGTAGCTAGAGTGAAAAAATATGTCAGTGATGCTTGATGGCACCAAAGTATTTGCATCTCTTTTTAAGAAATTCTCTATTTTTCTTTTTCTCTCTTACTTTCTCTCTGTCTCTCAGATGCTCGATTGGCTCATCTGTACTCAGCCATCCGCTGTCTGTGAGCCAGTTAGGGAAGACAGACTGCCACACACACACACACACACGCTGAATCATGGACAGGTGCACACACTCATCCGCTTATTCAGACACAAATACACACACTTCAGACTTAATACAGAGCAGCAGCAGGTGTCTTATTCTTCAATCAATATGAAAAGATGTTGTGTCCATTTGTATGTGTTTTTAAAAGTGGATTTAGGAGAAATGTGATGAGGTCACACTCCACTTTCTTTTTTTCTTTGAACGCCTCTGGTGAAACAAACTCCTTCCTGCACTCTGTATTGTCGTTTTTTTCTGCTTTCCCTCTTTCTCAACTCTTTATTGTACATGGCTTTCATGCGGAGACTCTCCTCATGTGTTCTCCTCCATGCCTGTAGTTTTTAATCGCTTTTCACTTGTGTTTGTTGTAGTTCTATCCGAAATCCTCGTCCAACGCGCAATGGGTTGTGGGTAATATCAGCCTTTAGAGTGTGCATCGATCTACACTTCGGATTCTGACCGGATATAGTAGACCATCCTGGTCTCTTTGGAACACTCATTTTCACATACTACGATTTGGGACGTACTAATTCTATTTTCAAATACTATTTAGGACGGATAGTATGCGAATTGGCATGCAGCACATGTATTTGTGCAAGCATGGCGATATAATAGAGCGCACATCCCAGGGATTCCTGTTTTTCAGGAATTTAAATTATTTTTAATTGGAGGTTTTCAATTTGCAATCATTTCTTGAAATTATAGGGCTTTAATGTAATAATCATTCTTTACGAATAGAGCTATTCAAGTCATCTGGTGAAATTTGTTAAACGAAATATCGCAAAGTCAGTATTTGCAATATCATGCAGTCTTAATCAGAGTAAAATATGCTCCCACTGGTAAGTGCGCCTCTATTTTGTTGTTTGACATATAGCATCAGGAATATTAAGCTACTGTCACTTTAAGACTAAATGCATGGATCCAATATAATGATTCACATCAGTTTTCTTTCTCAATTGTTTGTTTACGTAAGCTACTGTATGAGCGACTGTGTTTATGAGGATACTTGTCGAGATGAGCATAATTTTTGCATGTATTCAAGCACAGATAGAGCCAAAAGAGAACAGAATTTTGCATCTTGGACTCAAATCGTTTAAAATCGCTTGAATTATTAAACTAACAGGACCTAAAACACATGCGAATGATTAAATTTCGCTCTAGTATGGTTATATTTTGCAGTTAATCTGAGAATCAGTTGCGTTTCGAACCATGGTGCCTGGTCTAACTGCAATCCCTGTACTTAACATCGTACATCCTGCGACGCGATCACAATATCAATGCTGAAAAATAAATTGTGCAGCCGTAACTCTGATTTTCTCTGATGTTAGATGTCAAAAAACTCATTTCATTTACAATAATTGATTTACAATATTGTCTGGAAATAATGCACTAAAAAACTCACTCTAAAGTAACTAGAAACTAAAAAAATAAATAAACTGTCCGATCACTTGAATCCTTTAAGCAAATTTAATATCCAAGCTTTCAGTTAAAAGACCATCCTCAGGGCATACAGAAACTAAATGTCACATTCCATTTACCTGTCATCTGTCATTTAACATCAAACACATCAGGACAATCAACAGTGATAACCCACACCTGCAGAATATAGTGTAGCAAATATCATATAATATAATTAATAAAAGCTAATTAATATATGTGCAACTAGGCATTCATGCACTTGTAAAGATGCGTCATCTGACCCCAGAAATCTTTTACAGTGGCCACTGGTCCAGTGGGCCATCCATATTATTGAGCCTTTATTAAGCCTTTTTTTTTTACTTTACCGGAAAAAGACTGCTTCCGAGACACTCTCCGTAATGCAGCATCGACCCCATAGGGTAGGTAGGTGACCGTCTGTCAACTGGCCTGAAACACATTCACACTGGCACCAGGCCAGCAGACCATCCTTATTGTTGAGTCCTCTACATATGCATATAACAAATTATTGTTCTCTGTATAGACAGAGATGTTTATGGAAACATAAAGAGACTACATGTATAACACAGAAGGGCATTGTGCACATGCACAGATATACACACACACACTCCAGTATCAAAGTACCTCCTGGCGGGGACAACGCAGTTGTGGTGACCAGACCATCTGGCGAGCTAAGGAGGGACACCCTCCTTTCTCTTGCTCTTTCTATCGCTCTCTTTCTCCCCCTTTGCCCCTGGCTGAAATGGCACAGTGTCAAAGCCACCCTGATCCCACCCTGAGGGTGCAAACCCAGATACCACCCTCAAATAAGCCCCATCTGCAGTTGATGCATCTTAAAGCCAATTTTGAACATGATAGTTATACAGTGTTATTTTGACCTGTGTTACAATGCAACAATCCAAATGAGAGAGGCAGGCTATGTGAGCACACATTTATTTGTAGTGCATTTGCCACACAATGGTAGTTCCAGTTTCACTTTAAATAAATTAGTTTCGACCTTCCATTTATGATAAATTTGGTATATAATGACTTTGGTTTTTAATGAATGCCTATAATTTGTTTTGTATTTATATTTTTCATTCCTGTTCTTCTCTGAAAACATTCAATTTAAAGGATTTGTTGTGGAGTGAGAGGAAATACTTAGTGTTTATAATGTTTGTAAACGTTTCATTTTATTTTACCGTTATTTTACGTTTTATTTCAGAATTTTATAATAAAATGCAAATTTATACACCAGCATGACTTGTGTTTTCTTTTTCTTTTTTTCTGTCTATAATTTTGACCTAGCGCAAACTATTTTCTGGAAAATATGGTACCTATACTGTTTTTGCCAACTCTAAGCTTTTCTGTAAATTCCTGTTTGTATAAGTGAAATTGCGGCATAATTTACAATCACCTAAAGGATTACTTAGCACCTGTTCAATTTCTCATTAATGCAATTATCTAATCAGCCAATCACATGACCGTTTCTTCAATGCATTTAGCAGTGTGGTCCTGGTCAAGACAATCTCCTGAACTCCAAACTGAATGTCAGAATGGGAAAGAAAGATGATTTAAGCAATTTTGAGGGTGTCATGGTTGTTGGTGCCAGACGGGCCGGTCTGAGTATTTCACAATCTGCTCAGTTACTGGGATTTTCATGCACAACCATTTCTAGGGTTTACAAAGAATGGTGTAAAAAGGGAAAAACATCCAGTATGCAGCAGTCCTGTGGGTGAAAATGCCTTGTTGAGGCTAGAGGTCAGAGGAGAATAGGCCGACTGATTCAAGCTGATAGAAGCGCAACTTTGACTGAAATAACCACTCGTTACAACCGAGGTATGCAGAAAAGGATTTGTGAAGACGCAACACACACAACCTTGAGGCGGATGGGCTACAACAGTAGAAGACCCCATGGGTACCACTCATCTCCACTACAAATAGGAAAAGAGGCTACAATTTGCAAAAGCTCACCAAAATTTGACCGTTAAAGACTGGAAAAATGTTGCCTAGTCTGATGAGTCTTGATTTCTGTCGAGACATTCAGATGGTAGAGTCAGAATTCTGCGTAAACAGAATGAGAACATGGATCCATTATGCCTTGTTACCACTGTGCAGGCTGGTGGTGATGGTGTAATGGTGTGGTTGATGTTTTCTTGGCATACTTTAGACCCCTTAGTGCCAATTTGGCATCGTTTAATTGACCATGAGCTCCTGAGTATTGTTTCTGCCCATGTCCATCCCTTTATGCAGGATATTGTACCATGTCACAAAGCTTGAATAATTTCAAATTGGTTTCTTGAACATGACAGTGTGTTCACTGTACTAAAATGCCCCCGTCAGTCACCAGATCTCAACCCAATAGAGCATCTTTGGGATGTGGTGAAACGGCAGCTTCATGCCCTAGATGTGTATCCCACAAGTCTCCATCTACTGCAAGATGCTATCCTATCAATATGGGCCAACATTTCCAAAAAAGGCTTTCAGCACCTTGTTGAGTCAATGCCACTTAGAATTAAGGCAGTTCTGAAAGCGCAAAGGGGGACAAACACAGTATTAGTATGGTGCGCCTAAAAATACTTTAGCTGAGTGTATACTATTTATATATATATATATATATATATATATATATATATATATATATATATTTAAATAGTATACACTCATTCATAAAAAAGAAACTGTTTATATGAATGATTCAATGAATGACTAACTCTAAATGCTTCACTTGTTTTATTACTGGAATGATCATTTTAAGTCACTTGTTGCCACCTATACTGGTGTAATGATACAAGCGTTACGTTAGTTTCTTTCAATAGGTGATTTTCATTGCTTCCGTTGACATCGGTGTTTATATCCGAACTATACACTTTTATCCAAATACTTTTGTGATATGAATATTTGTAACACAGAAATAGCGATACTGTGCGGTTGGAAAGACTATTTGTGAACCGGTTTCATTCCTATACATGACAACTGCTCTCTCTTGGCTCAGCGGCAGTGTCACCACAGATCTGAATGTTCCGGTGTGATTTTATCAGAGGTTTAATAGACACTGGCGAATCACTGTCATTTAGGAAGGTGATAGCGTGGTTGTTTTAATCGAGATTGCGATCTTTTAACAATTAATCATGCAGCTCTACTTCATTTTAAATGCATAAATAAGTCTTGTGCATTGTAAGAAATGTTGTGATACACACATCCAGAGCCAAATGACCTTCATTAATGGCCACATCCATATGATAGACCATAGTAAAAACTACAGAGATCCCAATCCTGTTTGAATCAGTACAGTAACTGAGACATCGTTTAGAAAGCTAATATGTCGAGATCTTGATATGTCAAGGCATGTATATTAGAGCTCTTTATTGGTTTAAAAGGAACTTTTCGCTCTTAATGCATTTCTACTTCAACAATATTGTCTTACTCTGTCTGTTCTATCCCTTCCTTCCTTTTTCTATTGCCTCTCTCTCACCCTCCTCCCCGTTTTATGACTTTGCTACAGCTCTGAGCCTGATCTTTGTGAAGGGAGAGATGGAGTGAGAAAGGGAGGTGGTGGAGGGAGGAAAAGGACAGGCAAATGGCCGGATTGATTTACAGAAACTGAGGACAGCAGGCACAAGCCCCTCCTCTACTCACTTCCTTTCTTCCTCCGCCCATCCACATTTTCTCTCTCTCTCTCTCCCCCTCCCCCTTGCTGTGGTACGGCTCCAAGAACAGGAAGCAGTGGAACACTAAAAATAGAGAAAGAGAGACAGACAGAAAAGAGCATTTGGAGAGAGGGAGGGATGGCGAAAGATATAAACAGAGAAATACTTTGAATAAACAGATGGGTAATTGGAAAGAACGAAGGAGAGAGAGAGAAACTAGCATTTTAAAGTGGTCAACAAGATTGTGGTCAATAAGTTTTCATTTCCTGCTGTCATTAGATGAAGGTAAATGGCATGATAAGCAACTTGTAAAAAAAGTTGTCAGCATTGCGATTTTCTTTGTACACATACAAACTTGAATGTACGTTTGCACGTGTAAACACAATATATAGGTCTCTATTCCATGCATTACTTCTATATATATTAAGTTGCTCAAGCACGTGGTCAAATATTTAACCATGTGCTTATATTAAAATCGCAAACATTTTAAAACGGCCAAAAACTGCCGACACTAATGACTTTTCTTTTAAATTTTAATACAATAAATCGTGCATGTCATAAAGAACATGTTTTTCCACCTCCACAAATGAGAGTTGTCCTTTATTATGTCCTTGATGAGGTAAATTGTAGTTTTCCTTGCTTAAACCAGGTCTTAAAGTATAAAATTTGACTGTGAAAAAAGTAGTGTTTAATTAAATAAAATGAATTAAACGCATTTATGTTGAAATTACTATGTTTTCAGGTCAATCTGTGTTCATTTTGAACACAAACCGTGCACTGTCACTTTAATCCAGCGTTTGCAGCACAGCAAAAATACACTTGGTGCATAAACGATCTCTGCACTGCTGTGTACGCAACGCGACGGACAGATCGACGGACTGCATCCGCGTGCAGTGTGAAGGCTCCAACCTGTTAACATGGGTACGGAAAAAATATGCACCGCATACACACTGCAAACAAAGTTTTTTGCCAAACTGCGGGCAAAATCACATCATCTCTGACTAGGTACTTCTTTTGAATAAGTACTTGCTTTGCAACTGTTAAGTATGTTCCGTAAACTATGAATGTAATCTGGATGTGCTACGTCAGTTAATAATCATGTTTCAGTTGTCACTTTACTGTCATTCGCCAATCCTCTCCTGAGGGATCATGGGATAGTAAATTGATCAGAAACTCACTTAATGTCACCAGAAGTTGTAGGTCATCCAGGTACTTTTCCCCTGCTGTTGGATACTGTGAATTTGGACATACTATTTTCACATACTAATTTCACCTACAATATAATAGGGGAAGTATGTACTGTATATTCAGATGGAGACAGTAATCCATGAGTGATTCGACTACATGTCAATACCAAAATTTGAACTAAGAAAGATCACAGTCTATAGATGCCATTTGGGATAGTTATTTTCTGAGGAGTTTAACCTGTAGCATTGATGCTAATTACCCATTACATTAGACATTAATACAGTATTAGCATACAGCTGAAGAGGCAACTCAGACCTGCTTACATGTACACAAACATGTATTCCCTGAATTAAATGTTGTTACAACTAAAATGAGGTGTTTTGTTGCTGTAAAACATATATTTGAATCAGTAGCACTGACCTAGCATGGGTGAGTTAATCATGAATAGCATCTTCTCAATTATTTACATAATTCACACATTCAGGAGTAAAACGCTTCTGAAATTCGGAAAAAAATAATAATTAGGGCGGGGCTTGATTTCGTCCATCGGAATTGATTGGATCGTTGGAGGTTGGGCGTTGGTAACAAACCGGAGGCAGATTTGAATGTCAGTTTATACCTCAGTTGTGGATGATTCTCTCCACCGGATTCACCACCATTACCCTCCCATGAAGAATTTTTAATTGAGGAACCCGACGATGAAAATGAGGATGAGAAGCCAAATTTTCCGTTAGGAATTACCCTGTATTTATATGAGCCTCCTGGGAACCAAGATGAGGCAGCTGAAGAAATTCCTTGCACACAGATGCGAAGTCGCCGTTATTCCTCCTCCTTCAAAATGCAGGAATTCGAGCCAGCGGGCATGCAGACAAGGTTGTTTAGGGATAGAAATGAGAACGTGAGGAGCGCAACCAAAAATGCACCTAGACACCATATTTGCTGCCTGTCAGTGACACTGGCAGGTTTCTGGGAGGCGGGCCAGAAACGAGACAGACCCAACAGGGCTGGACTGGGACAAAAAATCGGCCCGGGCATTACGGCCGAGACTGGCCCACTACATATGAGCATAAACACAACCCGAACTATGTAGGCTACGCCCTTGAATATGTATACCAACAACTCCTTTTAAACCCACCAATGCCATGTAATGAGTGAGATGAAATAACTACTAAGTGTAAAATACAATTCTCCAATTGCATTGGCAATACCAGTCTTTCTCACAAGATTTTAATAGTAACCTCTATCCGTCTAGGGGGTTCGTGGGCATGCTCCCCGTAAGAAAATGTTGTGCTTTTTAATGTTAAATTCATCAATCTGGTGCACTTTGAGAGTTCAAAATTAAAAGCTCTAACCCATATTCAGTGTGCAAATTGAACAAAGAAAAACTCAAAACTCTTTTAGTTGGGATATAGTGTCTGTCTACATTACATACTACATAATTAATTATAGTTATAATATATCACATGACAGTAACAGCCATAGGCTATATTGTAAAACACATGCACTGAAAAATAAAAGCAACTTTCATAATTAGCTTGGAACCAATTTCTGTTAGGCTACTTATAAAGACATTATCTTTTATTTTGATGGAAACGGCATTCAGCTTTTATTTCGGTGGAAAATATGGTTTACAAACGGGTCTCATACTCTCATTATAATTCTAGTAAAATGCGTAATCGTCAAATATGCAGATGTGGAAATAATGCGTAACTGGGTGATGGCCTCACAGCCTGCCCTGTGGTCTGAAAGTAGCCCTAAATCTGCTTACCACAGTTCTCTACACTCACTAATGTCTCTCATGATCCCCCTCAGTCCTCATCATACATTGAAGGCTGTTTCTTTTTCAAGTCATATCTCTAGTCTGCACATTCATATTCCTTGCGTTTCTTCTCCATCGCTCTGACTATTTTGACAGATACTCACTGACACTGCACGCTCGCTCAGCCCAGAGGGGGAGGTGATTAAAGATGTGATTGGACCAGCCCAGTGTCAATCAAGAAAATAACCAATGGGCCGCTGATCTCCGTATTTCATGGGCCGGTCTTTGAGAAAGAAAAAACCCTCGCTGACTTTTTTTTTGTCCGATGCGTTTTAACGGCACAAAGTAGATCCCAGCGCCGCGGCCGCAAAACTAAACGCAATGGGCCGCTGATATGAGTTGTATGGGCCGTAACAAAAAAAAAAAAAAAAAAACATTTAAAGTTTGAGATGTATCGGCCCAGAAAGCACGTCGGCCCACCGGGCAAATGCCCGGTATGCCCGATGGCCAGTCCAGCACTGGACCCCAATAGCCAACCCCTCTAGTTATAGTTTTTGACCGAAAAAGAAGAAAAGTCGCTTCGAGAGGGGAGGTAGTGATGCATGTCTCGAGACCACTTTTACGTCTCGAGTCTTGGTCTTGTCGGTCTTTGGTCTTGTCTTGGTCTCCGACCTCTCGGTCTTGTGCTAGGTCTCGCTGCCTCAGACCGACATAGTGGTCAGAGGATTTAGCAATACAATACTACAATATCCACGACGATATCCGCAACAGATTGAGGCGCGGTGAAGCACACAGAGCGCAAGCCACACGAGAAAATCCTGATCGCCGTGGCAACGAGCACTTTGATCACTTGATTTAAAAGACACATATCATGTACAGTTATTGATGTATTCATATTTAGTAAAACACATATCAGTGACATGATGGGTTTTAACTTCATTCAGGAGATTTTGGGTAACTGCACAACTGACAGATGACTTTGAGCGCACAGCCAACGGTGTGCGTGTGTGTAACCATAGCGACAAAACAACCAACTTTCGGTTCCTGCACTTAAGCTTATAATTTCGTTTTTTAAAAATATTTATGTATTTAAAAGTTGCAGAATGGATTCATGTGGAGACTTCGAAATCGGCAGAGATAGACAGGCAATGAAAAACAAAATCTTACCAGTTATTGCTTAAGGGCAACTCCACCCATTTGCATTAAGCGTTCCATTGTTAGAAACCCAGTTATACTATTGAATGGTGGTGCAACACTTTCTCATTTTCCCCTGAGAGGAGAGAAATCTGCTATTTACCTTTTTCACTTCCTCCTTTTTTATTATTATTTTTTTATTAAACATTTAATTACATAATATAAAAGTGAAAAGCTAAAATCGTCATTTTACGTCATTGTTGGCGGAAGTGTAAGAGAGGGGGATTTAGGGAAAAACTTAGATCAAGCACAAGATCTCACACTTTCAAACCCGCCCATAGGGGGTTGGGCCTAATGCGCTAACAGACCTATCACAGATCAGAGCCAGTGCGTTTGATTTCACCACAGAAATGTTTTGAAAATATAGACGAAGGTACTGAATATGCAGACGGATGCATTATGGAGGATTGGGATTACACATCTTTTTTGGAAGCTAAGCTAAGCTAGCAGGCTGTTGTCCTGTGGAGAAAGCTTTTGGTGTTACCGTCCTCTTTTTCCCGGATATGTCCGGCCATCGATGTCCGGGATCCAGCTTTTGCTTTCTGCAGTCGCCATGCATTGTTTACATGTAAGTTACAGCTTTTGTTTTAATCTAACTGAATTCATTCTGATTGCTGAATCTGAATGTAGTGTTTACATGAACGCTAAACAAGTGATATGTTGATGTGGGTTTTAACATTGCTAAGAAAATTCTCACTCCTCCTTGAGACATATGAGACCAGTAACTTACAGTTGCCGCTCGTTCATGGTCATGTTCTCCAGCTCTCACTCGTCCCCGCTCGCCATAGTAAACATGACTCGCTCGCGTCGTTCTCCAGTCCACACAGCTCTCACTCGTTGCCGCTCGCCAGAGTAAACATGACTCGCTCGCGTCGTTCTCAGTCCACACAGCTCTCACTCGTCGCCGCTCGCCATAGTAAACATGACTCGCTCCGCGTCGTTCTTCACACAGCTCTCACTCGTCCCCGCTCGCCATAGTAAACATGACTCGCTCGCGTCGTTCTCAAGTCCACACAGCTCTCACTCGTCCCCGGTCGCCAGAGTAAACATGACTCGCTCGCGTCGTTCTCCAGTCCACACAGCTCTCACTCGTCCCCTCGCCACAGTAAACATGGTGAATGACGACTGTAGAATGCAAAAGTCGAAATCCGGACATTTTGGGCGATCTCGAAACGCATTTTCAGGCAGACGCATCACGGAGAATCACTAGCCTAGACTTGTTGTTTACCTACTGCGCGTTTACCGGTAGGCGTGGCCTCCTAGGGCAGCGAAGTATTCTGGGAAATGTGGTTTTTCACCCACATAAGCCAAAAATACATTTTCTGTCTTTTCTCAGTTTAGAAATCTCTAAATTCAAAATAATAATTTCACATTTCTTCTACATAAATGATCCATTTTAAATACACATTCATCTTTCCAGGGCGGAATTACCCTTTAGCTTTAACAACACTAGTCTGTTTTTTGGTCTCTGTCTTGGTCTCAACTTGGTCTGTCTTGGTCTTGTCTTGGTCTCTATACCTTCTGGTCTTGGTAGTGTCTTGGTCTCTGTTTAGGTGGTCTTGACTACAAGTCTAAGGGGAGGGAATGATAATGTGTTTGATTGATTGTATTAAAGATTATAAGGGTACATGAATTAAAAAAAATAATGAAGAAATGCACAGATAAATCATTAATAATAAACACTACAATATTACATATAAGAATACGAATGGTAAATTGATTTCATGACGACTTTAAGCTATGCATATACAGTTCTGCAGTGATCCCTCAAGCAATATCAATGCGTAATGTTTCTTGTCTTCTAGAATGTTGACTTGTCATGTTGTGTAAGATTATCCTTGATTATCCAGTAGGATAAAAGTGTTTTGATCTGCAGTCAGTGGATTATGTTTCTGTACCCATTGAATCATAAATGTCGTGGCACATGTAGACCTGATATGGGGTAAAATTGATAATACTGCATTCAACTTTTTAATAAATATCTGAAACACATTTAACAATACCGAAGTTATATCCATAACTTGGCACATCCTAATAAATTGTACTACTTTTTACGTTTATCATGATTGGAAACATCCATGATATTTCTGAACTCATAAGTCTGAACTTTGCTTGACAGGTGACTGTAACTGGTTTGTTAATGTTTGGTGGAAAATCTCGCTTTGGGAAAGCAAGATGAAATGTTTTTGATTCAGACATTGAGGAATTAAACATGGAAGTTACGGTTGTTTTTTTTTTTTTAAAGTTTGTTTTAGACGTTTTGTGGCTGTTTACGGTATTGCAGTTTAATGTTGTGTGGTTTGTATCTGAAAGGTGCATTGCGCCACCTATGGTATTGGAGTAAATTCACTTTATTCAGCTTGCATAGTAATTTGAGGTTCATTTTGCTTTTTTGTTTTGGCCTTATTTTGAATAGTCCTTAGTTAGGAGAAGATATATGACATGAATCATAACAAAGCTGAAATCATATCAGTTACGGCTGTGTTTAATTTCCTTTTTTTTTTGTTGGGCTAGATGCATCTCTCAATGACCTAAATGCGTTTAAGTATTTGAATCTATCTGTTGCCTATATTGGCACGTATATTGCATGTATGTGAGACATACTGCACTAGTCAAGCTAGTTACCATCAGACCCATATTTACAGAGCGATGACTTGAAGTTATTAAGAATGTGACAGATGAAGTCAGTGGGTGGAGCTTAGGCTGAAGAGCATGTGAGTAATGTTGGGATGATTATGAGCAGTTTATTGTGATGAGTCGCTCTTTGTCTTCCTCCCTCATTCTCCATGCTTCCTGTTTTTTCTTTCTATCCCTTCCATTTCTCGGCTGTCTCTCTCTCTCTGGGTGAGGTGCAGTAAATTGTCTCTGCTGGCAGAGCTGCTGAAGGCTTTATTGGATTGGAGTAGGATTTCAGGGACTGTGTTTAACATGCACCCAGGCGCTACAGTGCACACACACACATTCACTCAGCCAGTGTTTAAACAGGCTGCCATTAACGGTGAGGGGGGAGACGGCAAGTGAGAGAGAACGACTATTTAGCAGCATTTAGGAGGAGGCGGTGTTGCTCAACGAGCGGAAGCCTTGTGTGCTGACTCTCCGTGCCCCCTCTTTCTCCTCCCTCCTTTCTTCTGCTTCTGCTCTCTCCTGTCCTCCCCTCCTGTCTTCCCTCTCTCTCTCTCTTTTCTCCCTCATTAATATCTTATTATATTAGTGTTAGCCAGTGGGTGCTCCTTCCATCTTCACACGTACTGCCACCAAACACACTCACAAAAACACTGTACTGGGCTGAGAGTTATTTATAAACCTCTGTATCCCACAGACAGGAACTCATGAGGGAGAGAGTGAGGTAGAATAGAGTGAGAGAGAGAGAAAAGGAGGGGTGAGGTAATGCATTTTTTCCAGCTAAGCACAACATTCCAAAATTTTTCTACAACTAGATTCAAGTGGGAATTGTATTGATCACAAAAAACAGCTTGCGACGATGTGTGCATTTTAATTACGTACAGTCATGCTTGTATGTTTAGTATTTTAAAACAAATAAGATATTTAGTTTAGTTTTCTAATAGTTTAGTATTGCTTTGAAGAACCTACATAACAGATATGTTTATCCCATAGACACATTTTTTTGTTTAAAAGTACATGCGTTTGGTTCTTAAAGGGATTGTTCACCTAAAAGTGAATTTTCTCTCATTGTTTACTCACCTTATGGCGCTTTTCCACTGCATGGTACGGTACGACTTCGAGTTTGGTACGGCATGCTTTGCCACTTTTCTACACAGTTCGGTTCAGGTACGGCACGCTTTGGCAGCTTTCCACTGCATGGTACAATACGGTACGGCTCGCTTTGGCTCACTTTAAATGATACCTGGTCTGTTGAGGTTCCAAGCATACCTACCGGTACTACATGTGATGTGAAACACTGCGATCACTGATTGGTCAGACAGAATTGTCAATACAGCATCATTGTATTTGCGACTAAAGCCAAGTTCACACTACAGGATTTTAACCCCGATTTATAACGATTTACAAATCGTTGAGCTCGCCGAATGGTCAGGGTGTTGTCGGGGGATTAGCGGACGATGAACGCTCGCCAATCTGTTAGTATGAAAGAGCCAACAACGCAGCAAAACGCTCGCAGACACGTCGCAGAGCCCAGAAAAATAGCTAGCCTGCTAGATATCCAGAGTTGCGCGCGAACTCAATCTCAGTGATGTCATGAGTACAGCCAATCATAACAACGCATGGGTTGAAGACAAACAGTGTGCAGCACTAGTTTCTGTCTGACGATCCATTCACGTGTTGTGTTGCTGTTTCGCGGCATTTCTGGTTCGTTTTATTTCGGGTTTTTTCGCTGACAAAACGTGGTTTGTAGACAAGATGGAATCATTGGGTGACAGAGTTGTCAAATCGTTATTTATTTGATTATTTTCAGGATTTAGACTGTACCATAGTACTGAAACAGCTTGCTCTTGTCATCCGATTGTGGGTGTATCTCCATGTAGTGCGTTGTCAACTCATGTAGTGAGTTACCTCCTGTTGTGTATAGATCACGTTGTGTTGTGTGGTGTGAACTGCTAAAACTTGAACACTCCTTGATTTCACTGAGAACAAGTCATGTAGTGTGAAACGCACAGTTCAGCCCAACGTTTTAAAATCATATAGTGTGAACAAGGCTTAATAGACATCGAACACAAGAAACCAAACCCGCTAGATATGCCTGGTTCAGATTACACGTTTTTTTTTGTCTGTTACGATAGTCACTGTGTCAGATTACGCGATTTTGAATACTAAAATCTTGTCGTGTCGTGGACAAGACACAATGTCAGACTACACGTTGCTTCCTGACCAGTCATCGCATGCTGTCTTTAACGGCGCGTGATGTCATCGAGAAGGTGAAACTAGTAGCGAGTGACTTCCGGAAACGAACGTAAACAAACAATGGATGAAGCGGTGAGTGTTGTGTTGGCTGTCCTGTGTTCAGAAAAAAAGTAAAATAAAGAAAGAAAACCCGACAATGGACACGTTCCTGGATTGCTCGGCATTGCCTTTTCAGCGTGAGAAATACACGGTGTGGCGTGTGAGCGTGTGGACTGGTTGAATTGCGTATGTCTCACGGCCATTGCGTGAGACTTGAGAACCCTGCTCGAAGAGGACAGTATGGGCTGTCAATCCTCCAAAGAGAACTTGAGGTAAACTTTTGTTTTCTTATATATTTTTACGTTGCGACATTTTTAATAGCCAGTAACAGCAACCATTGTTATCGATCAGTCTATAATTCCACCCACTTTAAAAGTGGTACTAACTGCAGTGGAAAACAAATCTAAGGCTAGAAGCGAAGCGAGCCAAACTGCACCGAACAGTGCCGAGCCGCACCAGCAGTGGAAAAGCGCACCTGTATAACTTTCATTATTCCTTGGAACACAAAAGAAGACATTTTGAATCAAGTGAATGGAATTTATTGAATAAATAAATTCCTTGCTTTACTTTGAATGAAAACTGACGCTTTTAAGCTTAAAAAATGATGTAAAAGCACTAGGGATGTGCCTCAAGCCGAATACTATGTTTGGAAAGGAAATGACGCATTCAATGGTGTCATGGGTGATAGAAAAAATAATTGAGATAGGTGGAAGTTTCAATGCTTTTGCATTTTCTTACAAATATATATAATTTTCAGGCATCTGGGAGCTTCTATAATCAGTATAATCAATATACGGGGTTGAAATTTAAATAAAATCTCTGTGTGAAACGGGCTAAAGTGACGTTCATAACTTCGGCACTCTATTGATCACACACTTTACAGGTTAAGATATCTGTCAATGACTTACAGGATCTGTTGCACATCAAATCCTCCTACATCACCCTGTCAGTCATCTCTCCTTAATATCTTCACATGATAAGTGAAATCTGATCTCCTGTAATATAAACAGACTTGTGCGCTACTGTCTTTTAAAGTAATACAATAGCTTTGTTTTACTAACGGACCAAAATTCGTCTGGAGAGGCAGATCAGTCCAATATTTGATTGAATCATTCAGACCAGTGATTCCAATCATTCAACTCTTGAACATGATAATTTGTGTAGTTTCAGTTACAATTTTGTCTAATTGAATATGTAAATGTATTCTATGTTAAAATAGCTTCCTTGAGGATATAATAAATAAAATATAAAATGCTATTTTTTTAAATGTTCTTATTTATTAGCTATGAGCACAACTGTCTGTACCAAAGAATGTTTCTTTCAACTCTTGATTTAAAGGGTCATGAACTCATTTTAAAGTCTGATGATTTAGATGATTAACCACACACACACACACACACACACACACACACACACACACACACACACACACACACACACACACACACACACACACACACACACACAAAGCTGAAAGTGAGTCTTCAGTGTCACACAATCCTTCTGAAATCATTCTATTATGCTGAGTTAGATGCTCAAGAAAAATTCTCATTCTTATAAATGTTGAAAACAGTTTACACTTAAAGTCCCCCTAAATGACATTTAAAGATTTCCTTGAAAAAAATTCTTCATGCCTTAAAATAGCTTGAATGTAATTCTACACCCTTGCCTCATTCATTATACACGGTTCTATGAATATGCAAATTAGCCCCGCCTCACTTCAGCTCAGAGATCCACTCGTCGATGATCACACGTTGATGTGACTGGTTACAAGGTAGTTTGTGATGTCAGAAATCAAACCGCGTTTTACCGACTGTCTTGTTTACTGCAATTTAAGGAGAAAATGCTCAGCAATGATGTTGACTTATGCATTTGTACATGGTTTGTCTTAAATGTATGTCACCATGTTACACATAAAGGGCACGAAGGTGAAAGATCATCAAGGTTGCACTTTTTTTCAAGGTTATTTTTGTTTTTTTATCGACACTTACAAGAGATAGTCAGTGTAAGTATCACATATATTGACCAAGAAGATTGCACAGATCGGGAGATGAAGAAAATGAGAATGCAATAGATTTGGAAAAAAAGCATAAGGTAGGTATAGAGAGAGAGAGAGAGAGAGAGAGAGAGAGAGAGAGAGAAGAAAGAAACATTAGGGAGGGCAACCACTGAGAGAGAAAGAGCGAGAGAGATTATTGGCAGAAGTGTCCAGTGCACTCAGCCCAGGCGCTGGGGGAGGGGCTTCAGGATCAGGAGGTTGCTATAACAACTGCACCTTGGTGGTTCTCTCCCCCCATGCGCTCTCTCTCTCTCTCTCTCTCTCTCTCTCTCTCTCTAGTCACATGAAAGCATTACCGTCTGTCTGAAGAGCTCTTCTGTCTTTCCCTCCCTCCCTCTTGTATTTCTCTCCTCCCTTTAT
Source organism: Hybognathus amarus (assembly GCA_030378365.1). Lineage (NCBI taxonomy): Eukaryota > Metazoa > Chordata > Actinopteri > Cypriniformes > Leuciscidae > Hybognathus > Hybognathus amarus. Next base: position 402,212 of record JAQIUQ010007474.1, read on the forward strand.
CCGTGTGCTCTCCCACATGGTGACTGAAGAGAGCAGGAGAGGAAGTGTGTTTGTGTGAGCTACTGAACACTTTAATAGGCAGTGAAATGGAGAAAAACAAACATCAGCCTCCCCCTTCTACACACACACACAGAGACTTTCTCTCTCTTCCTCTGTCTCTACCTCTGCTGTGTTTTCTTAACCCTGCCATGTTAGTTAAGGCTTGGGGGAGGTTTTCTCGCTGTTCTTATCCTATTACGGTGGTTTTGAGCCAAATGCTGCGAGCTAGATGGCTCTCTGTCTGCGGCTTATGGCGTCGACTGTTACGCCACTCGTACTGTACCACTCGACCCCAGACGTCGGTGTCTGCTAGAGGGGGTTGGTGTTAAACATACCTAATTATGCCTCGCTTAGCATGCAGAGTCTTTGCAGGAAGATGATCATTATTGATATCAATCATGCGCCACTCTGACGGGATGCATCACACGCGGACCGATATATGGTACAGGAATGGAGTGAGGAAATGCTTAACAAGTTTTTGAGGCAGTGAGAGGACATGTTCACACGGTATAATGTGTTTGTCAGTGCTATTTTTTGTCATAATTATGGTTATTTTTGCACAATTTAGGATGGCATGACAAAATAACCATAAAACACATTTTATGTCAATACATTAATAATATTATGTATAACATTAATTACAATATGAAAAAAAGAATTAATAATGCTATATATATTTAAATAGGTACATTTACAATTTATGACGCACCTATAGTAAATAACGATATATTATTTCTCTATAAAAAAATCATATTATTTTTATTATTTTTTTTATTTTTTTGTCATAATTATGGTTATTTTCACACAATTTAGGATGGCATGACAAAAATAACCATTAAAACACATTTTATGTCAATACATTAATAATATTATGTATAACATTAATGACAATATGAAAAAAAAATTAATAAGGCTATATATATTTAAATAGGTACATTTACAATTTATGACACACCTATAGTCTCTATAAAAAAAATCATATTATTTTTATTTATTTTTTTTGGTAACACTTTACAATAACATTAGTTAAATAAGAATGAACAATGCTTCTACAGCATTTATTAATCTTGATTTATGTTAATTTCAACATTTGCTAAATCAATTGTACATTATTAAAATGTATGAACTAAAAAAATTAATGGGTGTATTTTTTTTACATTAACAAAGATTAATAAATACTTCAACAAATGTATTGCTCATTGTTATTTAACAACACTTTAACTAATGTTAACAACTTACCTTATTGTATATTTATTTGCCTCTTTATTTGACACCCCTACCTATTGTTGTTATATAATTCACGAGTTGGAAAAAGGTGATTGACTTTGGTTACCTGTTCATACAGGCAGTTTTGGATATGCTTTTGTATGTACAGGATCATTTCAGAAACACATCTGTTTCACAAATTTTGTTGTCAGTCCCTAACACTGACTATAGGAACATAGCCAGTTTTGTGTGCAACGTTGTTCTCCATTCCTACCTCGGTTCTTTTCTTCCTCCCCATTGCTCAATCTCTATATGTGAGTGACAGTCAGCCTAATCGTCTTTATGGCATGATAAACGGCATGAATATTGACAGCCGTCGTGACAACGGTTGCCTTGACAACCCCCTTAGCTGTTGCACATGACAGAGGTGTAACAATGAAAAATGCGACCTCGAGCAGACCTACAGTCAACAAGAAAGCAACATGCATATTTAAGCTTGCTACAGTATAAATTGCTAGCATATGGTATACTAAAACAGAACGTATTTGTATGTGTGTGTGTGCCTTATTTTATCATGCTTATCTTCTTATTTTGCATAAAGCTAGCCGGTAAACATCAGCCTTTCTTGTTACCCATCATGATCTCGCTGTTCCTCTGGTCCTGTAGAGAGAGAGAGACAGACTGAGAGAAAGAGATAGAAGGAGGGAGGGGGGGGACTAGACGTATTGCCTCAAAGGAGAGCTGGAGACTTCTCCATGAATCTTGTTGTTTCAGAATCTCATTTTGTATGTTTCTGTGGAGTAGTGTGTATGTGTGTGTGTGTGTGTGTTTGAGATTTCCAACATGCACACACACATTAAAGTCCACTGGGATAAGCATAGAAGGTGGGTGCGATCCTGCTTGTATAGAGAGAATTTGTCGCTAATGTTCTTGCGGTTCGTCTACGTTCTTGGTTTACACACATATAGTCGCACACATTTCACTTCTGTAATTAACACACCGTTAAATGTGTTCACTGTGAGAGTCATTAGCACAAACGGGAAGATGAGGAGAGATAATGGGAAATGCTTTTCACCTTCTTTTCTATCCTCACCACCTCTGAGGAGGCATCTATCGCTCTTTCCTCGTCAATATTCGTTGTTCATTCCCCACCATGCTGCCCTGCAATATTTAGCAGGAAAGGGATCATCTTAAAAGGGGCACAACTGGATGTTAAAGTAATTATTTGTGAAAAAAACTTGAAGAATACTTGAGTTTACATTATGACTGCTCTTTTTCCTTATCATTTGTGGTTTATTGTGCAAAGACATTTAAGGAAATAATGACGTTTCTGAAGAGTCTGCCATCCCTAACCTCTGTTGGCATGTACGTGTGTTAGTGTCTAGCATGCTTGTGGTGAGCGGCTTAGACACAGCTTAATGGCTGAGACAAATTAAGCAAAAGAGCATTTTGGGATGAAAGAGTGCCCATGTGTGAAAAATGAAAGTTCATTTTGCAACTGATTCCCTCTCCTCTATGGCTCTGTCTTTTCACTCTCTAAATCTGAAGGACACCCATCACCTTCTTCTTTCTTTCCCCTATCAGTGATTTTCTGTGCAGTGACCATTAGTATGTTTGTCTGTGTGTGCAGTACCAGTAAAACTGTGCAAAGCTACATGTTTTCAAAATTGACAAGCCAATGGGCAGAACGACTAGTTAACTAGTCAGTCTTGAGGAAACCTTGCATAATTAGGCTGGTTTCGAGTCCACCAGAACCTGATCTGATAATCAGATTAAAGGTGTCCTTGTGTAAAATAAAAGCCAGAGTTTTTTTATTTGATTTTTTTTTCATGCTCATAGTACCAAGATGCTGGAGAAGCAATTTTGAGATACTACAAATGATTTGACATCACTAACTGGCTAAAACCAGTTGACCATTCTGGCCCATCCCTACAGTAATTTGGTTAGACTGCGTTTGATAAGCATGTGGATTTTAAGACTTTATACAGTGGTAAATAAAAGGACCTTCTTTTCTTCTGTTTTCAATTAGCCTGTTATTATCTCTTGAGAACTGTTTAAACCCAATCACCTGTGAGATTATGGAAAACCAGTGTTGGAAGCATTGGCAGTTTGTGTTGATCAGAATACCTGCCATCATTTGAGTATATTCAGTATATTCAGTTATTCAGTTAAACAATTCCAGTAAGGTAATATCAGTTCATGTCAATAATGAAGTAACTCAGGGGTTCTCAACTCCAGTCCTTGCGACCCACTGCTCTGCACATTGTGCATGTCTCCCTTATTTAACACACCTGGTTCAGATCCTCAGCTCGTTAGGATAGACTCTCATCACAATGATGATCACTGGCATAAAGCTTGTTCTATTGTGAAGTGTTGTACAATTACTTTTACATTTAATAATTTTGCTGACACTTTTATCCAAAGAAGAAATAAAATAAACAATAGGTGCTTTGTCAAGTGTTAGTCCAGTTAGTTTAGCTCAGTACATGTAGCAAGGTTTTTTGTTAAAGTTTTTTTGATAGCAATATTACATATGTAAATTTTAGCATTCTGGTCTAAAAACCACTCTGACGTGTTTCTGCTTTGAAATGTAAATAATACTGTAGTTGGAATAATTCCATGCCTAGCTATTTATTCAAGAAAACACTTCACTAGGTACCATTACAAGACATTGTGAATGTATGACAACAATATTCTTAAAATGGATTGTCCTTCGTAGGTTTTTACATAAACCTGAAGAAACCTAACCATTATTCTTTTATTTCTCTCTAGCTCCAGGAGACGGTGAAGAGGAAATTGGACAGTGCCCGATCTCCTTTAAATGGTGACCAAAATGGCCTAAGTGATGGGAGTTACTCTCCCACTACAAAGAGACTCCGTAAGGAAGGATGCACTGGAATGGACCCTCTCGGTAGCCTCCCACCCATTTCCCCACTTCATCCAATGGACATCAAGCCTACTTTGCCCTCGGGCAACAACAGTGCCTCCTCAAATAACGGAACCGGCAATGGCAATGCCGGTACTAACCATCTTACTGGACGACATGAGGATTTAGGCAAGAATGGTGGAATGCCTGATATTAAACTTAATGGCTCTTTGGATTTGGACGATGGCTTTGGCCTACTAAAGGACATGAAACAGGAGCCTTTGGATGATGGCGGTGGAATAGAGTCCTCGGAAACGTCGCTTTCAAATCAGAACAAGCTATTCTCCGACATCAATCTGAATGACCAGGAATGGCAAGAACTGATTGACGAGTTGGCGAATACGGTGCCTGAGGATGACATGCACGACCTCTTCAATGAAGACTTTGAGGAGAAGAAGGAGGTGAGCGACTTCACACGGGCCACGACAGAACAAACGCAGCTTGCACAAGACCCAGCACCTAACTCTGTAGCTTCGGCACCCAACAGTACACCGCAACCACAGAGTGGACAGATGCCCATGGGGTCACCTCAGGTGCGACCATCTTCCTCTGGTCCACCATTTGCAACTGCTGCCAATGGGACACCACCCCAGCAACCCTTGCAGCAGTCACCAGCAGTTGGAATGCCATCAGGATCACCCGCTAACTGTGTGGCTCGTCTCCGCAAACGCCCACCCAAGCGCAGACCCAGGCCTCGAGGCCTGGGAATGGATTTATGATGAATGCAGGTCCTGCCGTTGGCCCCGTGGGATCAACTCCTGTAACGGTAGGTGGCCCTGGATCAGGGGGAACAGGTGGACCAGCCCCGCCCACCTCTGAACTTTCACCGGCCGAGCAGCTGAAGCAAATGGCTGCCCAACAGCAGCAACGTGCTAAACTGATTCAACAGAAGCAACAGCAGTCCCAAGCCGCAAACTGGTCACCTGCAGGAGCACCAACAAGCCCATACAGTGCACCCTTTAACCCAGACAAACCAAATAGCCCCATGATGTATCCGCAGGCTTTCAATTCTAGCAACACAATGGGGCCAAAAACACCAAGCATGAACAACTACCTCCCACAGAACCACATGAACATGCTCAATCAGCAGCAGCAGCAGCAACAACCTAATAACTTGACTGCCCAAAACAACCTCAATAAGCAGCTCTCTTATAGCAACACCAAGCCGCTGACTCATTTCAGTGGAGTAGACCATATGAGTCAGCGGATGACGCCGCCCATGGCCAATCAAGCCAAAAACCCGATGATGCCCTACATGCAGGGCACCGCAGGGCAAGGGGGTGGGCAACCACAAGTTCCAGGTCCAATGCCCAACCAGACAGCCCATTTAAGTGAAGAACAGAAGAGGATGATGATGATGAAGCAAAAAGTGCTGACTCAAGGCATGCCGTATGGCTCTATGCAGCAGCATGTACAGGTAAGACTCTTGATTTTTGTTCATGCTTTGTTATGGAGGACTAAAACTAAGTGCAGCTTTTGCATTTTCATTAATATTTAAATAAATGAACATTTTTGTGCAGAGCTACAGTTGTGAATTAAGTGTTAAGGGTTAATCTTTATATATTCGGTCAGATGGTAGTTGTTGTTACAGTGAGCTGTTCGCTATAAGGCAACAGTGTTTAGTGTTCTATATCTTTGTTAGTTTGCTTGGGACAAGCACATTGGTTTTACATTTTGTTGTGATCTGATTAGGTGGGTTTTTGGATAAATTTACATTTCTATCTATTGAACTATGTCAGTGGATGCATGCAAGTAATAACTTTATAAAAGCTTGCCTTTTGGCAAAAAGAAATAGCATCAAGTAAAGCCATCTAATTCCTCTTTACCTTTTTTATTCAAATGTATTTAAAGTCCATTGGTCTCTTCACAGTCTATACACTGACCACGTGGTGCATTGTATACACAAAACTGGAAAAAGCACTATATCAATCTACTATGCTCCTGAAAACAAAGGTGTACAAGGTTCATGCAATAAATGCTGTTGAGGAAGAGTTAATTTCTGGATTTGGTTTTTGTTTTAGTCAGGCAGAATATTTGGAGATATTCAGAGCTGTTTTTGCTTAGTTTATCAGGTACTTGGGAGCAGATAAATTAGATATCAATGAGCAAAACTGTTTATCCTTCTGTTGTGTTTAGTTATACCTGTCAAATAGTCTGTACTTATTTGAGTAGTCACATTTACCACCATATCTTTTTATTGTGTTTTCTGTATAGTTGCTCATGGTTACAGCTGCACCATTATTTACATTATTTTTCACCCACTATTATTGTGGTATTAATCAGATTAATTCAGATCAACCCTCCCCAGAATTATACACAAACATCAGTCTCATGTGATGGCTTTACATTTTGATTGGTTGGATGGTTTTTTGATGTTAATCAGACGGCTCTTCTTGTCTAAGTGGATGTTATAGGATATAAAATGAAAAATGGACCACATTTTTGCAGTTTAGTCAATGTTCTGGCTGTACAAAACTAAAAGCTAACACCAACAGCCAAATCACCCTGTAGCCCAAGACTGGTTGCTCACTGAAAGCCAGGTTTGATCCTGGTGAGGACCTGGAACGGGAGACCTCTTTGGAAAACTAGGTTGCTGCTGGAAGAGGTGCTCACCCTGTGGTCTGTGTGGGTCCTAATGCCCCAGTTTAGGGTATGGGGACACTAAACTGTTAAAAAGCACCATCCTTCGAATGAAACGTTAAACCAAGGCCCTGACTCTCGGTGGTCATTAAAAATCTCAAGATGTCTTTTGTAAATGAGTAGGGGTTTAACCCTGGCATAATTTGCACCCTGGCCTGTGTCCATCATGGCCTCATAATAATTCCCATACATATTACACATACATATATATATGGCTTCATCTCCTCTCCACCAATAAGCTGGTGTGTGGTGGGCGTTCTGGCGCAATATGTCTGCTGTCGCATCCAGGTGGATACTGCACATTGGTAGTGGTTGAGGAGATTACCCCCTGCCATATGTAAAGCGCTTTGAATACTGAGAAAAGCGCTATAGAAATGTAACATTATTATTATTATTAATATTATTACTTTAAGGCAACGTTTCAGCATTGGGGAGTTTGCCTAGAGACCTGTTAAGTCGAACCGATTGGTCCTTACCCATAACTCTGGATTTTATGTCTGTGTTGTGCAGTGGGACAGTAATGGTTCCTGTTGCCCTGAGCAACAGCTAGCTCTTGGAATAGGAAATCGACACTCTGTAATATATTTATGCCTATGCGCCAACCTCTGATGTCCTCATGGCCGCCAAAATCCCTTTTCCTCATCCTATCCTTGGATAAAAGGATGCCTTTTCTTCTCTTTCAATTTCAGGAATTAATAGTATCAGTATTAGTCTTAGATAGTAGTAGTATTTTCAAATAATTGTTTACCATTTTGATTCAAATGTCACTGCCATTTGCTCATTGGTTGTAACCATTAGCCTTCAGTCAACAAGTAATGAGAAATGTAAGATTTCTGTGTATTTGTTGCATAATTATCTAACACAATTTCTTTGTTAGACTACTGTTTACAAGAAAAAAATGTCAGCCAAGAGTGCTAGAATGCCTTTTGTTATGATAGGGTAATTGTGCTGGTGGTGGTCTCAGTTATTGGAGAGGTCTCGAGTCTGTTAGCTTCTGAACTGTAAATTATTCTCATTAATGGTGACATCCTCAGCCCCTCCCAGGCACCCTCTCTCCTCCTTTCATTTTATCCATCTGTTCATTGGGTTCTGTTGCTCTTGCTCTGAGATTAGATATTCCTCCACCCCTTTTCGTCTTTTTTTCCCTCTTCTCCTGCATCTCCCATGCCCCCACCCCCTCTTTCCCTCGTCTCTCTCTCCTCAGAAGCAATAAAGGGGTAGATTTATGATGGTTGGTTCTTTTGCAGCCTGAGGAAAATGCAGCAGAAGAGCAAAATGAGGTTGAGAGAAATAAAAGAGAGAGAATGAGAGAAAAAGCAGAATGAAGGTAGACCATAAGTAGAAGATGGTCTGAATTATGGAAAAGGTGTAAAAGAAATCAAAGGCTAAATTAGAGAAAGGTATTATGAAAGAGGGTGTACGTAGAGTGTTAAAAAGAGAAATTTCAACTCATTTGTAATTTTGCCGCCTCCTAAATACACTAGTGATGTTAAACATTGCAGTCATGCTTTTTCTCAGTTGAATTGGCACTGGCAAATATGTCGTCTTGTGTTCTTTGTCCTGAAGTACATTTGCTCTATGTACTCGACTGAACAAAAATGCTAGTTTCATTGCTTTGAATGTAGTAGATATAATTGGCAAACATTTGCTAATTCCACACACTGTTTTCTCAGACCAGCCAGACTGGTGTCTTCATTGCTAATGCTAATTTTTGTTTTGCCTGAGGTCTGCATATCTGAACTACTCCTTTGCTTCCTTTTAGTGCAGCATCGTTTTCCCATTCTTACAGTTATTAGTAGTAAATGTTGTTACGCTCAAATTATAACAATAATGGACCTGCATTGAAGTAGCTAGCAAAATATTTATGATTTGTGTTAGCAAACCAAAAGGTTTTTAGCTTAGCTCAGGCGCTACATTTGCATGCAAATGAAAGCTTTTCACAATATGACTTACTCATTTCTGATGTCCCTTTTGTCCATATAGAGAAAATGTGCAGTGTTATAAATTAGGAATATTTCTAGAAATAAGCTTTTCCACCAGTGGTCACAGACTTTTGGATCACCGTGTATTTGATTTATAAAAAAATGAATTGAAAACAAGAATGATGTAATAGTTTTCCATATATTTGTTGTCAATTGACCGTTCGCAAAGACCCAACCCCTTAGTTACTGTCTCTATGTCCGACAAGCTACGCCGCTCTCACACTATATTCTCTGACGCAGTGAAAAATACATAGCGGAGCAGAGAGATGACTGAAAACATGCTGACAGACAAGACAGACCAGGTTACTTTTCGGTTACTATTGATATTAAACATATTAAACAAAGTCTCACCTTTAAAATTTGGTCATTTTTTAAAAGAAATTTAAACAATAAATACCGTTTTGTGGCTCTTTAATGTGTTGTGACAGATCGCTGTGGAGCATCAGTTAAAGCTGCTCATGATCCGATCATCTCTTCCTTCTAGTTAATTTATAGCATCAAATAAACAAGAACGAACATAAGAAGGAATGTTGCTTTAACCGCGAAAGGCGTCAGTACATTCTGTTTTTCAAGTTCAAATCCTCCCATGCTAATCTACTATCTCTAGGGTTAGGTATCGAGAATCGAGTATCGATTGGAACCGGGACTAAGCTTTCGTTTTCCCGGAATCGTTCAAAAGTTAAAATTTCGATTCCTAGTTTCGATATTCACAGTCCGCCGAACCGGAAGAAGAAACCGCTGAACAACACCAACTAAGAAGCGTCTACCGGAAGTGTTGGCTTAAACGTGCGAGTCGAACATGAGTAGCTTACGTCGACGGTTCAAGTGTGGCTTCACTTTTCTAAAAAATAACGAAATCTCTGCAAAATGCAAAATTTGTGACAAAAGGAGTATTTGTGACAGAAGGAGTATTTCCTTCAAAAAGGAGTATTTCCTCCAGAAAGACCATTGGTTAGCAAAGTTAGCTAAACTTTTTTGACCCTGCCTCTTAAAAGAATCGGAATCGAGAATCGTTCAGGTACTGAAATCGAAACAAGGAATCGGAATCAGAATCGTTCAAATTCAAGCGATACCCAACCCTAACTATCTCTCCTGACTGCTTTGTTGGACAAAATGGCGGATGACGAAATATGATTGGTCAGATCACCTGTCAATCAAGCTCCCTGCGAAGAGTCAATTTGTGGGCTGCTTACTTTCAGAATACACCATTACTGTTATTTGTCTTGATACTCTGCTTGCACAGACTCTCGTTTGGAGTTTTTGATTGGATAATGCATTTTGAATTTAGCATCTTATTGGATCCTTCATCTAAACAATAGAAAGGCCATCAGGTTATTGATTAGAGTGTGGTGGAGGCCGTTGGTGGACAGTCAATGGATGGGGGTGGAATCATAATTAGCAATATTTATGGTTGCTTATAATATGAAGGTAAAGAGACACTCAGTAAAAGCTTTCTTATAGTGGCTTCCTTGAACACACATTCATAGTGTTTAGAGTGCATCTAGTGGTTTGGTTTTCTAGTTCTTTTCTTTCATACACAGGTGGCAAAATGAGCGAGTTTGCATAATCTTATTATTGTGTGATTATGAAACTTTAGCACGGTCCTTTAAAAGCTTGTTAGTCAGGCTTTGATTGTCACTCCATGCCATTTTGCATATCGCTGTGACTAATTTATTTGAGGGGGATCAAAGGTAGAGTAGGGGAAACTGTATGGTGGGCTGTGTTTGTGTGTAAATGTGTGCTAGGACTAATGCCATCGTAAAGCTTATGTGTGAACTAATAGGCTAGATGTTTAGGGCTTTGGATATTAACAGTGGGGTGTTGCTTAATGGGCACTGGGCAGTCAGACTTTCAGTTAACAACATTGATGATTTTTATGAATTGGCAGAACAAAACTTGCTGCCACAATAATAGTGTTTTGTGAGTGATTGATAGGGTGTCATGGATGGTTGCCAGGGTGTTTACTATGTGTTTTCTAAGGTGTTCTAAGTGTTTTAATCTATGCATTTTAGGTGGTTGGGAGGGCTTTGATAGGTGGTTGCTTGGATGTTAAAGGAACACTCCGACTTTTTGGCACTTTGGCTTATTCGACATATCCCCCAGAGTTAGATAAGTCCATACATACCTTTTTCATCTCCGTGCGTGCTGTAACTCTGTCTGACGCACCCGCCGCTAGCCTAGCATAGCACAAAGACTGGATGTAAATGGTTGCAGCAGCATACTAATCCCAAAATAAGTGACAAAATAACGTAAACATTTTCCTATTTACATGATGTGATTTGTATCGTCAAAGAGTATACGAATAACAAGGTCATATGAGAGACAGCTATCTTTTAACTGTATATATATTGTGATGGGATGGCCGTATACTTCAGCACAAGTTTCATGGTCCGAATGGCAAATTCCATTTTTTCAAAATAGTCGTCCTCGGTGAAATGTACTGAGCAAACATTTATAAAAGATAAAAAAGTGCGATTAATTGTGATTGTGACATTAATGCGATTAATCGCAATTAAATATTTTACTCGTTTGAGCTATCATTTATGATCGTAGCACACGCATGTTGAATTATTGTGCCAAACTGTAGAACCAAGGTGTAGTGAGTTCTTTAAACCCTGAAACCTATGGAAAAGTATGGGCGGTAGTACAAGTGATGTTTGCCTTACAACTAGGAAAGGTACTGTCGTTCTTTTTTACATAGTGACTGAGAACAGTGGTATATTATGACATCTCTAGCTTATCTTTTGAGTCAAAAGTTCATTCATATGACCAGTGTATGCTGACACATGCACCTTGAGTTCCTGCTGTATTACTTTCATCTTCATGTGCCATGGAAGCGAAGTGTCTTGTGGCATAAATCTCAAACAGTGAAAATTCAGTGAAATCATAAAAAGACCACCCCACTGCTCTTGCTCTTGTCCTGTCCCCTTCCCCCACCTCTCTTTATTCACAGGAAGGAGAGGTATTGCTTTCCTTCAAACCCCCCTCCCCATCAGACACTTTCACACACACACACACACACACACACGCACACACCCGCATGCACACATCAGGGATTGAGCCGAGTTGCTCTCAGATCTTGCAGGAGTGAGGACAGGAGGAAGAGCGGAGAGGAGCGGTGGGGGCTGAAGCACACCACACTCGTTGTATCCTTGACAACACAGACACCAGACAAAACCACCACCGACCGTTGCTGTGCCGCCTAAACAAAGGCATTTGTGTGCACTTGTGTGTGTGTCAACAAGGAAAGAGGGCAGATACAGCGATGAAGCATTGTTTTAGCAACTAGTTGTATAGAGAGCTTATAAACACACACACACATAAACACAAATCCCAGTTGTAGCAATATTTTCTCCACTTGACATCCCATAATGATGTATGTTTGTCTATTGTGTATTCACTGGGGGCCTCTAGTCAACATCTCTGCACTGAACTATATTGACACAGCCTTGAATGAGCCACAGAAAGAGTGTCAGTTTATACACTATAGCTGCTGTTTTTGGGTTAAAGCTTAAGGCTTAGTATTAGAATAAGCCGAGTGTCACTAATACTGAAATTAGTTAGAGTTAGGCTGAGAGATATATTCAAGCTTATGTTGTTAACAGGTCTGCAGCTGACCACCGTCAATCTTTATTGATTTCTAGAGATGGTTAGTGTGTGTGTTTGTTTATGCATAACCATCCGGTTTATAAATTGATTGACAGTGCTGGAAAAACAAGCCAGTAATGTTCATAGATATAAAATTCTGAATGGCTTGTGTGGCACATGGATATATTTTTATTCACACAGGACATAATGATATCATAATGAGCGTGGTTTTGTAATACTAAGGGTATGTTTATACGACAACGATATGTTAAAAACGGAGAAGGTTTTCCTTTGAGTTTTCTGGGTACAGATGACACCATTGTCAAAACAATCCCCATTCATGTATTCGCAAAAACAGCTAAAAACGCTGTAGTCTGCTGCCTGGCCATTAGATGGCGATGCGCATTACGTCATTCGTCTTCAGAGATTCATGTTTTTAATGTTTACATGGAGACCATTTTCAAAAACTTGCTTTTTTCAGGCACCCAAATGCCATTGTCATGTAAACAAACGGCCAAAACGCGAATTCAGAGGTTTTACGTTTTTAGTTCGTATAAACAGTCCCTCAGTAAGTGAGGTTAACCAGTTTTATTTTATTATTAATTGCATTGTTATAATTGTTTATAATTATGGATGATTAAATAAACAAGTAATGTGCATAGATATAAAATTCTGAATGGCTTGTGTGGCACATGTAAAGTATTTATTGAATATATTTATAGTCACACAGATTATAATGACACAGTGTGGTTTTGCAATAATAAGTGTACAATTACACGAACAACGATATGTTTAAAACGGAGAAGGTTTTCCTTTGAGTTTTCCGGGTACAGATGACACCATTGTCAAAACAATCCCCATTCACGTATTCGCAAAACAGCTAAAAACGCTGTAGTCTGCTGCCAGGCCATTAGATGGCGATGCGCATTACGTAACCGTCTTCAGAGATTCATGTTTTTAATGTTTACACGGAGACCATTTTCAAAAACTCGCTTTTTCAGGCACCCAAATGCCATTGTCGTGTTAACAAACGGCCAAAACGCGATTCAAAGGTTTTACGTTTTTAGTTGAAAACAGTGTCGTATAAACAGCCCCTCAGTAAGTGAGGTTAACCGGTTTTATTTTAACATTAATTGCATTGTTATAATTGTTTATATTTATGGATGATTAAATAAACTAGTAATGTGCCACTAAAAAGATCTAAACTAAACAAAAATAATAATAACAGGACAACGTCATTGGACGTCTCGCACAAAGATTGGCATGTGTTTAAGATGTTGATCCTCATTTTCTTATGAGTTTGAGATGAAGCTTTGAAGTTTGTGGGTGCACTTTAGTTTTTAGAGTGATTTAGGGAAAGAATGAGTGTGAAATTTGGCATCTAGACATCATGTCCTACAGTCGTGTCATGTGATAGTACTACCATGCCTAAAGAGACCACGTTCACTTCACTTAACTGTCCTGCAAAGTGACGAGTGCGGGTAAATCTCATAAATTCTGTCAAGAAATTAATGGATAATATTCCCGTTCAAAATCAAAAATGCTTAATTTTTATTAAGTTATATTATTTACACCACCTTAATAAAGTCACAATACAAAAATTGCTGCAGGTATATGTTGGTTATACTGCACTGCAATACCTGCTGTGTGTGTGTGTGTGTGTGTTTGTGTCACTGCCGCACTAGTCTTTGTCCACGCGCTAACACTGACAGATGGAGAGACCACATGGATCATGGCAGCAGAGAGAGAGAGTGAGGGAGGAGATGGAGAGCAGAGGAGACGGAAAGAGGATGGTGGTGGTGGGGGGTTAGTGCACAGGCCAGGAGGAGGTGTGTGTGTGTGTGTGCGCATGTGTGCCGGGGCATATGCTGCCCAGGAAAAAATCAGCCTGCAGTGGGTGTCTGCCTGCCCGTGTGTATTAACGTTTGAATTTCAGAACCCTGTTAAGATACTGCTTCCTCGTATATGGAAGATGTACGCTTACCTTGTATACCTGTGTTTGAGTGTTGTAAGTATAATATTGTTGGGTATAAAACAGCCTGGAATCCTGGGTATTAATAAGATTCACGTTCGTGTGAGTGCACGTATCAGTGTGTGCTTGGATGACAGAGCTCTGTTTAGTATGCAGGGACCAGGATGCTGTTGCTGCCAGTGTGCTATGAAGCCAGCACTGGCCTGTAGCACAGAATAAGAATGATGCCTCTCTCTCTCTCTCTCTCTCTTCCTCTTCCCCCTCCTCTCACTTCCTCCAGTGAGGATACCTCACCAGTAAGGGAGGGAGAGAGAGAAACTTTGGCCGTCGCAGCCACTGTGTTGCCATAGATACCATGGCTCATAGCGCTTTACTTCCGAAATCAATGGCAGACTCGAGATGAGAAAGGTGGGAGTTTTGTGTGTGCTTGAGCTTGCACATGTGTGTTTGTGTCTGTATGGAAATGTTTGACACCTGTCAACACACAAGGGTTCTTTAGTCTATAGTGTGTTTACTACTGCTGTGAGATTGCAGTGGGTAGTATTTTTTAAAGAACCCCTCCGCAAAACATGTCATGACACACTCAAACACAGTCTAAGGTTGCCTCGATGTTTTGGCTTTATGACACCAGCGCTGATACTTCTGTATTGATTCTTTTACTAAATAAGTACCTTGAATATAAAATAAAAAACAGTATTTGTAATAATTGAAATGAACATCAAATCTGTCATGTACAGGTAGTTAAGACACAATTTTAAATCAAGCAGTTAATACCGTATAAAATTGCACGAACAATTACAATACATTAATTATTGTTCTCTGCATGTTTTTAGTTGCGTTTCCAAATAAATTCTCTGAAAATATTTCAGAAACATATCATAATTGAGCAAGAAAATAACAACTATTCATTTACTTGGCTAACTTGACACACAAATAGGAATACTTTCTTAAAAGTACATATTTTTATCTTTCTTGTATATTTGGCATATTTTATGTTTTGTTATAACTATCAGTGACTGATGTAACACAAAATGGTTCAAAAGCTGTCACTGGGACAGTATCCTTCTAAATTAGGGTTTTAGTACAAATATGTACACTTTTGATAACGATATGTACACTGTAAAAATTAATATGCTTTATTTAATAAAAAAAGTGTGGCAAAAGATTACAAGCAATAGTATTAATTAAATTTAACAAATTAGAATTGAGTAATAATTAATCACATTCATTTCTTAAAAGTTAACCATTTAAAATGAGTAAAACTTAAAACAACCACCAAAAAAAAAACATACATTAAAGTCACCATTATGGTGATCGGTGTTTTTTAGGTTTGTTTTAATATTACAGTTTTCTTCTTCAGTGATTCTGCTTGTTAAAATCAGGTGTCTTCAATGTTGGCAATATAAAATAAAGAGTTCTTAATTAATCTTTGACGTCTGTCTGTTAGTGAGATATTTTTGTTAACTTTGTAATTTTGTAAACTTTACTCAATTTAAATGGTTAACTTTTAAGGCATAATTTGATTAATTGTTACTCAATTCTAATTTGTTAAGTTTAATATTATTGATTGTAATCTGTTGCCACAATTACATTGATTAGATAAAGCAAATGCATTTTTACAGTGTACATTTAAGGTGCTAATATGCACTCTTTAGCTAAAAAGGTGTAGGTTACTGCCAGAGTGACCGCTTTTGTACCGTTTTTTGACAGTGAATATCAGATGTGTTACTGTTTTGATAGTAGTTTTTGAAATGGTTGTTCTGTTCAGAGGTAAAAAAAATGTTGATGCTTTACGTTACTACACCTGCCTGAACTGCCAAACTATGCTGAATAGAAGAACATTATCATCAGGTAGTTTTTGTCATGCTATACTTCTTTTGTACTTTTTTTTCCTCTTATCAAGACTGTGCTACTCCTAAACACACACATTTATTCTATAGGGTGCTGCAGAGACTACATATTTTGGTTGCCCAAAGCGAAAGTCTCAGTTTCAGAAGTCACGCCTACGAACAGTTGGCTGAGCGCCTGATGCATATTGCACAAAAATTGAAAACACTTCAAGAGTTTTGAAGTCATCATCTGATTGGTTTAATTTTACAGGATTTTGTAGAATACAATGAGGCCAAACCCCCTTATGCAAGAAGCAAGCCGTTGTGTTTACAATTGTGATAATTAAGATCAGCTAAATGCTAGATTTTTGTAAGAACTTTAAGTATGCAAAGTTCATTGCATAGACACTCACGTGACTACGCATCTAAACTGGTTCCCTTGACAAAAAGTAGGATTTTGGGTTTTGGATGAGAGCAGATTTTATTCAAGTTAATCTTCACAAATGAAGACAACTTTTATTAGTTTTGAAGCTGAAGTTAAGCTATCAATGAACTACACCCCGCTCCGTTGACTTCAGCATCAGTGTTTACCAAGCTTCCGATGGCGATGGCTCTTTCAATCTTTATTTAAAATCTATTATTTAAGTTTGATTTTGAATAGATTGCAAGAGCACAATTATAAGCGCAACAAGACAATGAAAGTGAACTAGTGATGAGTTGATGATCTGTTCGACATGTAGTCCCATTTAGCCACTTGTTGGCAACCACCTTTCTCAAGACAAGGATAATCTTGTGCATCACTGATGCATTTTATGTCATAGAAAAAAAGAGCATATCTTGAGCTTGTGTTTACTACAGATGTTATTTTAGGTGTTTAGCCCAAAAACATTAACATAATCCTCTGACTTCATGGCAATGTAACCTGGAAATATTAAAGTTTAAGGACTTATTCCTGCATAACTCTCCTCTGACTTTGAGCCAATGCTATTTTCGATAACCTAAACCAAACACTCAGAAACATTTCTCCATTTTGGCATGTCCTTCTCTCATAGATTTCCTTTATTTTTTATTAACTGTTTTCCTTCAGGACTGGTCTTCATAATCCTGGGCAAAAAACACACTCACACTAGCAAGCTATACCGAAGAACAAGATCTTAGTGACTATCCTCATTCCTCAGGCTTTATCTTTTACTTTCCCAGCACAACTGAAGGAGAGAAACAGGAAGATAAAGAGTGAGGAACACCTGGGTTGCACACCCCCACGTACACAAAAAGAAAGACAGCTGCCTCTTTCCATATGGCAAAGTCATGGATATGCCACCCGAATTGCGCAGGCACACACACACACAGTATCAACACAAGCTGTTTCGCTCTCTTCAGAAAGACCTTCACTATTTCACGCTTTAAACTGAAGTGAACTGCACTACAGCAGACTTGCACTCAGTTTAGCGGAGACACATTGAGTTCATTTTAATAGTAGAGCTTTAAAGGAGAACTTTTGTCATCGTCGTGTCAGCTTCCTCTGCTTCCATGTAGATATATGTATTGTGGCATTATACATATGCCAGTCGAACAGTTGTGTCATTATTTTATATTTAGTGTAATAGTGGCACCTCATCCTGCCGACGCAGGCTTTCTTATCTTTTCCAAGGAGCCTCCAAACTGTCATTTCCAGAAAGAAAGAGGGAGGGTAGATGTATTGTTTTTTTTAAAAAGGCAGCTCTCAAAACGCTCACTGACAACTTGAGAGAGTGAGAAGGAAGGAGAGCGAGCAAGTTAAGGAGCTTTGAAAAGGATTAGGTGCAGAATTTAACTTTTTGTAGCCAAAGATGCCTTCTCAGAGCAATTTGCCTTGAACGCTGAAACATGGTTAATCCCTTCTTAAAAGAGCATAATCCAACAACCCTGCTACCTGATCCACACTGCAGAGACACTGAGAGCTGTGGCGCTTCACTCTGCCTGAACCAACACACACTCGCTCGGAAAACACTCCGGTGGTAGCCCTACGCACTTCACCGTGAACCTAAACACTCGTTTACAAACTCTTGAACCTCCAACACAGAATGTCCTTGCAGAGTTTTGGGTGTGTTAGACCTGCTGCTGAGAGAATGTATGCCATGGAGACTATACCTCTACACTACCTCTCTTATACCTCTTTCCCCTACCAGTACTGTGCAACCCTTAAAGGGATACTCCACTTTTTTTGGAAATAGGCTAATTTTACAACTGCCCCAGAGTTAAAGTTGAGTTTGACCATTTTTGAATCCATTCAGCCAATTTTTTGACATTTTGAACTAGTGGTGCAACGGATCATCATTGATCCGTGATTCGTTCGGATCAATGTCTTCGGTTCGGCACACACGTGATCGCGGATTGATTATGAAAAAAAAAATAATAATGTGCGCATGTTCAGTCAACACAAAGCTTCGTCATGGCGAGCGGAGGAACGGAGATGCTTGAACGCCCGCGTCATTTAAATCACCTAAATGGGACCATTTTGGGTTTCCCATCAAATATAACATGAAGGAAAGAGGTTAGTAGATAAAACCGAGTGTGTACGGCACTGTGGCACAAGAAAGCCAGTGGAAACACGTTAAGCATGGCCACGCATTTGAAGCGAAATCACCCCGGTGTTTCACTGACAGGAGTGAAAACGGAGGCTGCTCAACAACGCTTATCACCGCGGCATTTAAGCAGCCCCTAGTTGCACAATCATGAGACATGATGCCATAGTCGGTTGTGCAAAACGAGGGCTTTAAACACATGCTGAAAGTGCTTGAGCCACGTTACGACATGAACTGTTGTGGATGAACTATCCCGAGCATCCTCTCCTCTGTTGCGCTCACGACAGACGGGTGGACTTCTAGGGGAACGGAGAGCTATGTGACGATAACCGCTCACAATTTAAAAGTGTTAATAAAAAAAAGACAAAACTTATGTTTATTTGTCTTCTCTTTTTTTTTTTTTTTTTTGCTGATTTGAAAAATGATCCGATCCGTGACTCTGCTTATTCGAGCTTATTTACAAAAAATTTGTAGTATCCCTTTAAATACTCACATAATTTACCTATAGAGTGCTTCAGAGATGACATATTTTCGTTGGCTAATCTTAGAGTTAGCATCACCCTGGTTATCTCAACAAAAACCCAAATGGATTTTTCCATTGGTTTATAGGATTATTGCAGAAAATTAGCAGTGTGTTTGTTCAACAAGAAGTGAACATAACTTTTATGAATTTTGAAACCTAAATAATCTCCTGAAGTATAAAGTTAAGCTAGAAACAAACTACAGCACAGTTGCCTGAAAACAGCACCATATCCACTAAGCTTACACAGTACACTGTTTACTGTTTTGTTTTTTAAATAAATAAGTAAAACAGTATGGTGCGTTATCAGAATATCTTGTACATAAAAATGGGCATTTTTAATCCAGTATTGTTAAAATGTCTTTTTAAAGTCTGGAAAGTTAAAAATAGTCAAACATCATGTTATATTGGCAGTCATATGCAGCGCTGTCTGTGAATCATTGACTGACTGGGCAGCTGCTATTGGTTTTGGATACAGTCTAAGTCACTCTTGTTGACACTCAGATCTAGTGTATTTCCGGGTCTGAACGTAAAGCACGTGTGTGTGTGACATTGATATGTGTCTGTGATTTAAAACACATAGCGAGGGCGCTGACAGATAAAATCTGTCAACACCAAGAGTCAACTAATGCTTCGAGTGTGTTTATGTCTGAACTCTATCATGTGTACGTCTGTGTGTTTGGACAGGCACTTGATGCCATTATTATTTCTAAAGTGTTCTACTGTTCTTATCACAGTATTTAATAATACTTTATTTATATATTCAAATTTATTGAATTATAAACTAGTATTCAAAACGTTTAGGGTCATTAAGATTTTTTTATTTATTTAGCAGG
This sequence comes from Hybognathus amarus, assembly GCA_030378365.1. Classification (NCBI taxonomy): domain Eukaryota; kingdom Metazoa; phylum Chordata; class Actinopteri; order Cypriniformes; family Leuciscidae; genus Hybognathus; species Hybognathus amarus. The sequence goes on from JAQIUQ010007474.1 coordinate 422,314, forward strand.
GATTAAATTAAACAAAAGTGAAAGTTAAGACATGTATAATGGTACAAAAATGTAACCTAGACAAAAAATAAAAATAAAAAAACCTAGACAAGTGTTTCTTGAGCACCAAATCTGCATATTAGGGTAATTTCTGAACGATCATGTGACACTGAAGACTGAAAAATAGGTGTCGTCGCAATAGCAATAAATTACATTTTAAAATGAATTTAAAAGATAATGGTTATTTCCAAATTTTTTATTATATTTCACAATTGCATTTATACACATTACGGTTTTAATTTTCATCAAATAAACGTCCTGGTGAGCATACAGAGACTTGTTTAATGAAATATTTTAAAATCTTACTGACCCCAAAACTTTAAAAAAATGTAGACTTAAAAAATGTAGACTTAAACTTAAATTTTTTTTTATATTTTAAAGTGTATTCTATATCATCTGTATAATGTTATGAGTTGTTTATATTTATCGGTATTACTAATATAGAACTTTATTTATTCATTTATTTTTATGGATATACGAGTATAATTTTTTTATCGATGGATGTATAGAATTATTGCATTGAAAAGTATGGATTGACATGATTGAATGATTTTGAACAGTTTGACACTGGTTAAATATCTGTTTGAAAAATGTAAAACAGTGTTTTTTCTGACAACAGTCTTAATATTTTAATCTCCACACTGCTTTTATATGCACCCCAAATATCAGGAAATCTCTCTGCTTCCTTGACTGTATCCTTGTTTTTTTTTGTCGTTTTATTTTCTGACTTTTACCTCTTTGTTGCTCTCATTCTTTCTCTGTTTGCAACCTGAGGAGCACTGCACACTGTGTTTGCCACCCACTCTCCACTGCCTGTGGACTCAGAGAGAGAGAGAGAGAGAGAGAGAGAGAGAGGAGAGAGACCTCTGTGTTATTTGGTAGGAGTGGCTGCTTTAGCTCTCTCATTACAGGACACTGGGAATGCTGCAGTGACCAAACTCTAGCAGCCCCTTCACTCACGGTTTGGACATGAAACAAATACCTTTATGCTCCTACACGAGAGTTTGAACACTCTTCAGGAGTTCATTCTGTATCCTGCCTTTTCACCTCTAGAAACCTATGTGACAGTCTGAACCTTTATGTGTTTCTATATTGATACATTTGATGCCAAACGCCATTGAGTGAAGCCAGCTAGTTCCCCTGACCGACATTAGTTTTATCCTGACACCTTTTCCATCCCGTTACCATGGGTTACTCGATACTAATGGTGCTGGCATCGCTATTGTTAGAGCATTTTATCACATTTATGGACAGTTTGATGGAAGACAGCTTTCCTATCAGGCACTGCAGCAGTCACCTATCAGAGAGGACCCATTGTCCCCCTGGCGGTGATAAGGATTCTTCAGGCTGACGATGTGGAGTTTGGGGCTTTATCTGTTGGCCGCATTATGTTTGTTAAACGAATGAGACGTAATGGAGGGAAGGGTTGGACTGACACTGTGAAAGTGTATACTCCACGTGAGCTTTCTGCTTCAGTAGGTGTGGGTGTTTGGATCTTATTGTTTTTGTAGACCTACATTACCGAGTATCTGTCTGTTTTGTTACATGTTGAAGAGTCATGTTTCATGGTGACAGTTATATTTGACCTGAAAAGCTCAAAATAACTGCATTATATAAGGGATATTAGGTTCTTGTCTTTACAAATTAAATTTGCCAACTAAGGACGTTTTCACACCTGCGAAGTACGCACCAAGGTCTGAACCAAAGTTCATGTTTTGATATACACTAACGGTCAAAAGTTTAAGATCGGTAAGATTTTTTATGTTTTTAAAAGAAGTCTCTTCTGCTCACCAAAGCTGCAATTTTTTGATAAAAAATACACAAAAAACACAGCAATATTGTGAAATATTATGACAATTTAAAATGACTATGTTAATATATATTAAAATGTAATTTATTCCTCTGAAAAAAAGCTGAATTTTCAGCATCATTACTCCAGTCTTCAGTGTCACATGATCCTTCACAAATCACTATAATAAGATGATTTTATGCTCCAAAAACATGTATGATTATTATCCATGTTGAAAACAGTTTTTTTACATTTTTATTTCAGGATTCTTTGATGAATAGAAAGTTCAAAGAACAGCATTTATTAAATTAGAATCTTTTCTAACATTATAAATTTCTTTACTGTAACTTTTGATCAATGTAACTCATCCTTGATGAATAGAAGTATTGATTTCTTATTTATTTCCCCCAAAAATAAAATAAAAAATTCTCACTGACCCCAAACTTTTTAAAGGGTAGTGTTTAATGTAACAAAAGCTTTCCATTTTCAGGCGCGAATTGACTGCAAAGTTCAGATTTTTCAACTCGGGTGGCAGACGCGAATTCGCGTGAAACCCGTGAATGCACAAATGGCACTAACCAAATCATTCACGCGCAATTCGATCGATCGCGCCAGACGCCTAATTCGCGGCATTTCGTGTCGAATGAGGCAGTTTTGCGTCTTCCGCAGATCCGCACCACAGGAATTTTTTACGTGCGTGACGTTTTCTGCATTGACTTAACATTGAAATCATTCGTGCCTGACGTTATATGTTATATTTGAAGTAAATTCTTAGTTCTTCTCCACAGAGCCCTTGCAGTATCTTCACAAACCCATAGGGGTCAATTGAAATGATGAATTCCTAAATGTGCCTAAAGTATTTTAGGTTAAATATAACATAAGATCTGTTGACATTATCTGTGACATGTTAGCGATTACCACAGGAAATTTTACTTGTCACTTAATTTGTACAAAATATCTGAAGTTTGTCTGCAACTTGCACTACTATAAAGTCAAGCAGGCAGTTGTACTGAGAGTTTGAAACCAGTTATGCAGTGGTCTCTGTTCTTTTCTAAGATGCATGTACTTCCTTCTGTGCAGTTTAATCACAGCTAGTGTTCAAGTTTCGAAGTAGCTTCTGCCTTGTATTTAGGTATTGCAGTGCTGCAAGCAATTATTTTGGAATACCACACATAAAATGTCTCTTCCTGACAGATAAATTGCAAAAAAAATCATAAACACTCTCTGCCTGTCAGTCATTGTGCATATTCGATTTGCAGACATCAGGCTGGCTGACATGTTTTGGGACGGGTTTTGGTGTTTGATTTAAGGGTTGGGAGTTGTCTAATTCACTGTCTATATCTGGCCTGAAATTGAGAGATACAGACCCTGATGAAGAACCAGAAGTAACGAATAAGATCACATGAGAAGAGTCATTTGTTTTCTGGAAGTAAAGATCCATTAATTTTCACCATAGAGAAATGCATTATTAACAATTACATAAACATTTAAAAAAAGTCTCACTTGAGTGTCAATATTTAGAAATAGTATATACTTCTATATAAGAGAAAAGTCAGCGTGATATCAGATTCACTTAGAAACTGAATTTCAAATGAGGAATTACACTGATGTAGTCAAGCCGGGCAACACACTTAAGGCCGATTATGAATGTAATGTGATACTTATGACTGATCATGCCCAAACGTCGCAGTCAGAGACAGTTCTCAAATCTTCTGCAGCTATTGGAAACAGTCTGTAAGTGTGTACAGTACAGTCTTAGAATATTTCTGCTAGTCGTTAAGTGTATCCCTGGCCGTCATAAGGAATCATATGATGCTATTTTAAAAGTTCATTATTGGGTGTAATAGAATAGGTTAGCATGCTTTAATGCTCAAAAGCACATTATATATCACACTACTGTACATTATTGTAGTGCCTCTATTCCCAGTCTGTCTGAAACGTGCTGATTTCTATCAAAGCCCCTCCTTCTGAAAAGCCCAGAGTGCTCTGATTGGCCAGCTGATCTAGTCCACTGTAATATGTGTCTGGAAATATAACGCCCCTTCACATAATCATGAGTTTCATCTTCCAAGGCATTTTAGAGCAATGTAAACACACAGTTAATAATAATTGTTATCAGTATTAAGGCCAATTTATACTTCTGCGTAGAGTGCGCGCAGTAGGTACGGCGTCGCATACGCACAGATGCGTCCCATACTGCGTACCCTTCGCCGTAGCCTGACGCGCACCTGCTAAAAAATGTAACTACACGTCGCGACGACGCAGACCGCAAGATCTGTGATTGGTCGGCTTGGTAGCATCGCATTTCCTCCCATGCATTTCCGCACGTACCTTCTCGTGTATTTTCACACGTACCATGTCCTCCAACGTCTTCTCTCATTTCTGCCTTTTAGTTTTTCCACCTCAATAAGCTCCAACTCCAACATGATCCATTTTCTTTCAGTAGCTATTGCTTGTAGTAACCTAGCTGCGAGGAATCTAAGCACAGTGGAACATTTAAAACCCTCCGCCGCCAACTAGCTTTTCGGAGCAGTACTGCAGAGCAACCAAGTCCTGAACGCAGAAGTATAAATGCTCAGCAACGGCGTCGCCTACGTGCGTAGCCAACGCAGAAGTATAAATTGGCCTTTACCGTATCGGTTTGAGCCAATGTCCGATTTTGGAGAAGTGGATAAATGGCTAAAAGTCAACAGTTTATTTGCAGTGCTTCATGGGATTGTAGTTAATTTCCTCATAAAATAATTTAGCACATAGTCTGTTACGTTTTGTCTTTTCCAGTTTCATTTTACGATTTACTAAAATGAATAAAATGATTTATTGTTGTCTTCTGATTCATCTTGAGGCTCAATCTTTTTGTTAATTTCTTAGAGGTCTTTATTAATGTTTTTTTTAATTATTTATTTCATTGACAAAATGAATGAGTCATTTTTGTTTTTTTTGCAGAACTATGGCTGCTGTATGGGGCTTTTTCTGCCTGGCTGTGCAGTCATATAATATCATTATTTCCCAAGCTGCTTGAATTTCACCTGCACACACACAGACACACACACACACCACACACGCTCTCACCTCCTAGCCAGTGGAGACTCAACGAAGCCAGAGATAATTCACTTTGCACACTAACTTTCAATTTGGTTCCTGCTTCCTCCATTTCCCTCCTGCGAAACGCGCTGCTCTGCCTCTCACAGACCCGCTGCTTCAAGGTGGAATTGAATCATTCACTTACTGTGTGTATGTGTGTGTATGCACTATTCAACATTGTGGTATGTTATGGTAAAGCTTCAGCACCCTGGCCTAGTTACCGAAGATGAGAGCGATCCTCAAGCGCACCCCATTCCCCCCACCCACCACTATTTCTCTTCCTTTTCCCCCTCATTCACTTTTCTTTCTCTCAACATGAATTGGCTTTTCTCTGATAGATAAATGACTCTATTATGCCCAATTGAATCAATTCATTAGTGGTAATGGATCGTTTCTGCCCATATCTATTGAAACGGAGGGAGTGAGAAGAAGAGAATACTGCAGGTAAAGTCTGTGTGTGAAAGATGGAGGGTTGAGATGGAAGATCTATGACTTTTCCTTCTGTCTTGGGTGTGTGTCAACAAACAATAGAACATATCGATACTAAGGAAAACAAGGACTCACTGTGTTAATATTTCCTCTTGATTCTTTCTTTCTTGCTCGCTTTCTTTTATATCATAATTTATGGCAAAGCTTTTCATGAACTAAGGATCCCCAAATATGATGATTTTCTTTAAAATTGACCATTTCATTCAAACATCAATTCTAAACGGTTTTATCTAGCCTACACCAGGGCCAGTTTTTGGAGATCTACTGAGAGAGTTCAGATCCAACCCTGATCAAACACACCTGTGAACTTTTTTAGTTGTACCAAAGCCAAAACAAATGATTAAAATCTGGAATTTATTTGACTGTTTATTTGACTTCACAGGTTAAGTGTATCTATTTTAATTATTATTATTAAAGGGGTGGTTTTACTGCTTTTTTTCTTTGCATGGTTGTGTTTTTGAGGTGCAATATAACATGTATTTGTGGTTTTTCTTTTTTAAAAAGTCTTGTTTTTCATAAATTTCACCTTTATTGTAAGCCGCTTTCTCCTCTGTCATTTGAACGACTGGTTGACTTCCTGAGTCTATGAAACCACTCCCTCAGAAACAGGCAGTGGACTCAGATTGGTTAGTTTGGGGCGGTGTGTTGTGATTGGCTAAACTGTAGTGCACGTTGTCCGAAAGGTTCACGCCCAATACCTTTTACGGGCGAAGTTGCATGTGTTGTTCCTGTCAAGTGTAAATAATGGTGTTGATACTGCAGTATCGAGCCAGATTCAGACCAAGAGAGTGGCGATGAAGAGAGGCAAGCAGACCCTTACCATACACGGCTCTTACAAAATGTTTCTATATGGTAATTTGCCTATAACTTTATACATGTTTGTTTTACACAATAGCATCGAACAGACTGGCTACTATACTTATATACACAAACAGCTTTGTCACTGGTTTACGTTCTTGATCAAATCGAAAATAACGTCAAAGTATATATACATGAAAAATTCTTTTACAAAATTAGTACATATTAGTACAAAATTCAGGTCCAGAATGTTTGTACGCGTTTGTCGTAGACACAAAATAGCATAACTAGTAGCCTAGTAGCTATAAAGCCAGCGCTGGCATTTGATAAAAATAAAACACAAGGCTACGTCTGAAATTATACATGCAAATACATTTAAAATGATTAAGTCTTAGCCTACTTACAGGTTGTGGCCCAACAACTGCTGCCTCTGGTTTTAAAGTTGGAACTGCTTTATGTTTTAGTAACAGTTTCTTGTTGAATCCGGCATTGAATTCGTGTAAATTCTGGAAGCTGTCTTCCGTAAAATGCACAGCACAGAGAGCTAAATTACGATCGTCATTTTCAGGAACATAATCAAACATAAATTGTATCCATTGTTGACGAAGTACAGCGTCCGTAGGAAGCTCGAACACAGAAGACCTGACAGCTGGTGAACATAACACATCTCGACGAGCCGCAGAAATATGGCAAGCCCTTCTTTGCATATTCTGGAGGTTGATGTAAATGTATGGGTTAGTGACGTCTAAAACTCGGCTGTAGTCCCAATTGAGTCGTTTTTGTAGGCATTAAACTTCCTGATTTTTAAAAGACGATATCTCTGCTTACATTGAACTTTCAGCGCTGCAATTTGCAGATACTGTTCATGCACCAACAGCAACATTACACACTATTTAAAATGAAAAAAGTGAAATTGCAATCAACCCCCCCCCCACACACACCTTAATAATAATAATAATAACAGCAATAATTATATTTGCCAACAAAGTAAATGCTAAAGATCAGGTTAGATATAATAATGACTTATTATTAATATTATCATTATTATTATTGGTGGTTAACTTTTGAAAAAAATGTTGTTACTACATAAAACACTTTTTAGGTTACCTGACAAAATACTGTTTTGTAGCATCACAGGCAGTGGCAATCCTGATGTATATGCTAATATTTGTCTTATTAATATTGTATCACTCCTAATGTGTGCTAATATTTTGTATGTATCTATTTATTTGTTCTTTAATTAGCAGCTAGCAGTTAACTTTAATTTGCATTTAGCAATGCAGTACATGGCATTATCACAAATTATCAGGTGTGTAGCAACACGGGTGTCTTTGTGTAAACAGATGTAATTCATCCATGCAGTAAACTTATTCTCCCAGTGTGAAAAATATGCCATGACAAATTCAGAAACTGTCACTGTTACGAATTAGACAAATTATTTTCCTCGTTCACTGTGTTTTGCGTCACCAGATAAGAGAGGAAAGAACCGTGATATTTTCAACCTCCGTCCTCTTGTCTAGTCATCTATCAGAAACCACTGCCGCCCACTGCACTGATGGTGTCATTTCAACAGCACTCACATACATGGACAGACACACAAAGAGCATAACCCCGTGTCTGTTTCCCTCTCTTTCTCTGTCTCTTTCCCTCCGTCGGCAACAACTATAACCAGCATATCAGTCTCTTTAACCTGTAATAAAATAACCCTGGTTTTACCCCACTTCCCCCTTCCAGCCCAGCCCCTGCTGCGCTTGCCCCCCTTCGACACCTCTTCCCAGGGCTGATGGAGCTCTTTGTTTGCCTGTGTGTGTGGTGGGCTGGAGCGGACCGATAAGGAAGGCAAAGGGGGAGTGAGATAGCTCTCCAAAGGGGAGCGATAACACAGAGAGGTGAAGAAAGTAAAGGAAGGGAGAGTGAAAGGAAGAGATGGGACAGTGGTGTTATGCGATGAGTGAGTCGCACGCTGTGGGAATGTCAAGATGCTGGACATGGTCCGCATGGGTTTGTTACGCCACATTGAAAGGGAGGAAAGGGAAAAAGGTGAATAGAGAAACTGAATACCAATTCCAGGTCCGAAGTCCGCCCTCCTTTACATTTCAGCAGCGTTCACTGATCCTTGAATAGCTTTGAGTAATGTGATAAATTCCCAAGAAAAATGGTAAGTCTTGCAGCTTGTACAGAGGTAGTGTTACTTTTAAAGTATGAGTACCTTGTGGCTTAACAATCTACAGTTAAAGAGTTCGGTTACAGTCAGGCTACACTTACATTTTTTGTCACAGATAACAACACAATAGCAAACATGAATTTATTATCTCTTTTAGTGACAGTACAAATGCACAAACTGAAATTTACACCTAATACCATCAATGAGACTGGAAAGCATCATAAAAATGGTCACAGTGGAACTAAATATAACATTCATTTGTGAAATTGTTCTGATAAATATTTGCATGAGCATCGCTACAATGACGTACAATGGCGTGACAGAACTTAAGGGAATATGTGAAACGTTTTATTGAATTGATGTATTTTTAATAATGGTCTAAGCAAACCAATTTATTGAAAATAATCAGACATTCTTTATACAAATCAGAATATTTAAGAGCATCAAAGTCCCGCCCACAGCCCAAGAGAACGCTGGTGTCGGAAGTAAATTTCCCATTCGTTTCTCCCATTGACATTTTGTAAAATCCATATCTAAAGAGTACCTTCACGGTGTTCAGACACGTGACACGACTTCCACCAATCAGATGCATCACTGTTGGATTGTGGGATTGTTCAGAATTGTGGGTAATGAAGTACTTATCCAATACATTGAGAATAAAAGGCATTTATCTTAAATAAATGGGGTTAGTGCCCCATGAACTTTTGGCGTTTATATGAGCATATACAATCGCTTAGTACAGCCATAGCTGCTTTTAAGTCTACCATGTATGGTTACGTTTTTATGGCTTATATCTCAAATGTAAATTGAGAAATTGTATTGAATTTTTACTTCTGGCACCGGCTGTGGGTGGGACTGTGATGCTCTATTTGGTTAGTACTTCAGTTTACTCATTCAGCATGTTTCTAATCATTGAGTAAAAGCATGTGAATTACACGGGTCTGAAGATTTGATAAAAGACAGTAAAATAATTCAGTTTTTCAGATCAGACACTTCGTAGTAACAAAATGTTAATGTAACGTAAATGGAAGTGGAATGTAAACACAAAAAATAATAGTTTGAAGGCAGTAATATAAAAACATCTTTCAGTCAGCTGTGTTCAGTATTGAAGCACAGTTTTGAAGAGCACAGTTTTGAAGACCCATATGAAGAAGAAAAAGAGATTGAGAAAGAATTAAAGAGATGAACAATGCTACAGATTGTAAAGTGGTGTTTCAGGGTTGTGTGTGTGAGAGCTAGTGAATGTCTAATCCAGTGGCAGTCTCTGGTTTGGGGTCACTGCGGAGTGACTAGGCTTGAAATTGTCCCTCCACGCAGCTAAGCCCTGCCTATGAACTGGGATGTACGTGTGTGTGTGTGCGTGTATCCCTGTAAACTGGTGGGAGGGCTAAATCAGGAGAGTCAGGCAATGGGTACTTCGTACATGGAAGAGATGCCACAGAGACGTTGTCCTAGAGACGTTGGTCCAAATCAATAGAGAGAAACAAAACAGCTTCTTCTCATAGTGAGTCTTGAGATTGTGGTCTCTGCCTTTTTAGATTTTTCTTTTAAGATTTTAGTTGTTAATTTATATTTGCAAGCTCCAGCATCCTTGGCAGATTTGTATTTGGACCCTAAATGATGTTTACCCTCAGTGTGACGCAAGTCCTACGCTATATTTGCTGAAGTATCCAAAGTCAGATTTATTGTAAGAACATTGAATCCCGATTTTAGCCTGTTCTCAGGGGGATATTTTTATTTATTTGTTGCTGCTCATATGTCATCTGCCATGTTCAGTCAACCATGATCTTTCTTTCCTCACCATTTTAACAAGAGACCATTTTAAACCCCCATTTTTTCCCCATCAATCACTCACCTGGGATTTGCTGCTTGCCATGGAGAACGCCATCTTTGTGCCCGCTGCGGCTGTAAGGATTCTAAAATTGGAGGCACAGAGGGCATGCAGGAATTCTAAACCGGATCTCATTTGGGAACGTCATGGCCTGCGGACCCCGGGAGGAGTCAAAAGACAAAAACCTGGCGTTCCCGTGAGGACGACCCTGCTGTGAAGAGGGCCATTTATCACCGGTGCGAACAGCTTCGGTTTCACTGTCAGGGGGAGGGAATTTGCTGCCTCTCTTAGTGAACCTACCTGCCGCTGGCAGCGTCTGTGGCGCATGATTGAGGCCCCAACCGCCTTCTGCTACAGTTTCATTTGTTTCAGCCATAAACACCTTCACCTCCACAGCCTCATTAGCGTCCCTAGCCCTTACCCGTTATTTTATAGTCCGCACTCAGTTGAGACATTGGTCGTGATGTGATCATTTATTTGTTTTTGTCCGCTTTAACCTTGACTAGAAGAAGTGCATGATGGTGTGTGTTTGCACGAGTCTTTGTGAGGCGAGACCTTGCGTTGTCAGGGCTGTTAAAGGCAATCTTGGTAGCTCTGGTCATAAATCAGAGTGGATGAAAGGGAAGGAGACTCCATTGCTTCATCGACACCATTAGAGCTAAGGTTGGATATGGAGACACCAAACTGCCTCAAAACACGACTGTGAGTGGCAAATGGAAACACATTTGCTAAGATGAGATGGTTTGTCCTGAAACTAGTTGAAAAGGCTATATTTTTTCTGTATATTGCAATAACATATTTTAATGGACTATTCCCTTCTCCATTTTAGCTTTGCAAAGCATTCACATAAGAAGCAGCAGTAAAGTTGCATCCTCTTACCAATCATATTTTGTGATCTTGACTCATTTAGCATCTATTACATACACTTTGTCATGAACTGAAGTGGAGACCTTGATCAGTAGCCATCCTAAAAAGCTCTTTTAGTCCACAAACCATCTCCAGCAAATATGTGCATCATAGGAGACCTTTAAAGCCCAAATAAAGCCCTGCAAGTTAAAACCTTTAAAGTCCTGCAGGTAAAAAATTAAGAATTGACCAGTTTTGCATCATTTCAAACAAAATCAGAACACAACAAAGTTCGTTTTGGGAGTTCAAAATAGCTTGCCAAAGCAAACTTTCTTGAAGTTTGCTCCAGCTAGTAAACAGCTTCATACTACCAAATGGTGGGGTGGTGATGGCGCAGTGGATAAGACACATGTCTTTGGTGTGAGAGACCAGGGTTCGAATCCACTGTGAGACACCAACGTGTCCCTGAGCAAGACACTTAACCCCTATTTGCTCCAGAGGTGTGTGACCTCTGACATATATAGCAATTGTAAATCGCTTTGGATAAAAGCGTCAGCTAAATGTAAAAATGTAAATGTACCATTGGTCCATGACAGTTAAGTAATAGCTGTAACTCTGAGGCTCTGCCTTCTTTGACAAAAAAAAATAATTTTCACGTTCTCGAAAGTGACACTGACACTGTTTTTTCATGTTGAAAATCGTAAAGCTGCTTGCTTTAAAGTAATCTATTGTATAATATGGTATAAAAATAAACATGACTTGATGCGAGTGCAGAGTTTGTGCCGTAAAGCAGTGATATTTGAGTGGCTCAGTTGATTTTTTTAAATTAGTCTCCCATTAACGCCATCATTGTCCGTTTCAAGAATGCGCACGAAATCAGAGAGATGGAATGTATCGTACAAACCAATCACCTTAAAATCATGGATCCAATGGAGGATCTTCTCACGTGACTTTCCCCCATTCATGTGTTAAATGTCAATGGGCTCAGGGGAGGCAAGCCTCCCTCTGTAACTTTACCTGCGGGTGTCTCTGTTGGACAGTGTTACTTTATAAAATATAAAATTACTAAAAAAAAAAATAAAAAACTGGAGACGCCATGCTTTTTGACCTTTTTTTTTTTGCGTTTTCGACCGTTGAGACGTGTCATTGCTATGATGCAGAATATCCGCAGCACAGTTTACTTAACTGATTTCACAGATAATTTGTTCCAAACCAAAAATTTATGGTCAGTGTGGTTTAGTCCCGCCCCTCCTCCACTGTGATTGGACGGCTGGGTAAAAAGTGACAGTGATGAGCACTGCGTTTTATCCAAAGTTGAACATTTTTCAACTCTCGGCGAACCAGTAAAAAACGTTGGGCACTCGGCGCTTCAGAGTGAAAAAAACACTCAGCACCTTGTTACACTCATGACGTTTAAAAAACGCGACGCTCCCATTGAAAACATACGCCAGGCGCGTGGAAGAATGCTTTGGTGGACACACGGCCTTAGTTTCTATTGCCTCTCACCATCTGAGTTTTTCAGATTATAAAGTAAATCAGACCCAGCTGTGCTGTGCTTCATGTACCACCACTCAGTGGATAATCACGCACTCTGCAGTTTTCCTGTTTCTCCATCAGAAGAAACGAGTAGAGGTTATGGATTTGCATTCCAACAGTGAGGAGGTGAGAGGCAAAGATGATCCTCCCTCAAAGCTCGGCCCTCGCGCTGGCGCTGGCTCTGCCTCAGGAATGCCTGGCATCCTCGCAGCCCCTCTGAAGTCTGGTGTGTGTGCCAAGGAGAGAACAACAGTTAGGGAAGATGCTTTCAGGTTTATGACTCGAGCAGGAGTCCTTGTTAAGGCCGAGTGTGGATGTTTGCAGTGGAAATGTAAGGGAAATAAAAGAGGTGGTCTGGGGTTCATATAAACTTTGGGATGGTTTGCAGTTGGAATGAACTCAATCTTTGTTTTTTGGGATTATTGATTTGCGTAATCAGTTTATAGGATTTTCTTTGTCCATATTATATTATTTTTATATTTTGAGAATTGTGTTTTTGTCCATACAGTGGTAGTCAAAGTTGGTTACCAACATTCTTGAAAAAAATGTGTATATGTGCATAATTTTCATTTACTTTAGGTTTGTACCCTCATTTTATTCGAAGAGGTTTTCCAGGTACAGATTTTTATTAGTTTATTTTTTTAGATCTTTGAACCCATGGCTCTACTATTTGAGATGCAGGAAAGTTATAATTGTAAACTAACTAACTATCAATTACCACTGAGCAATTGTTTACTTAAGCTTTGTGTTTTTTGTTCCTGATATTGACCAGAATATATTTTAATATAGATATTAAGACAGAATATAAGTCTGGTATACCCCGTTGTATGCATCCTTAAAAACACAAACATGTCAGTATTTATAAAGTTTCTTGGTTCAAAGGGTAGCTCATAAAAGGAATAAACCAAACCCAAAATATGATGGCCATAATCTCTCCTTTTTATCTTGTTTCTCCGTTTCATTTACTCTGGTTAGTAGGCTCCTCTCAGTCTTGTTTATCTTCCTCCCACTTTTTTTAGCTTGTTCACTTTTTTTTCTAGCCCACAGTATTCCATCGCTTGTTCATTGCCCTTCCTTTTTAGCCAGTTCTATCTTTCTTTCTCTCGTTCTTTTTTTTTCTTCAGTGAGTGGTATAAAAGGTCTGTTTTGTTCCAGCCATAAAGTCTTCTATCCTTCTCTCATTCCTTCCGCTCTTGTCTCTCCTTCACTATTTTTTCCCTCCCTAATGGTTGCTCTTTCCAGCTCTTGCTCCTATCAGCAATGTGATAATGTTACGTCAGACACTAATCTGGCAGTAGATACACTTTCTTTCTCTCTCTCTCTTTCTTTCGGTTCAGCATCAGCCTATAGCTTCCTTATGCCCTCGGCATGTTTTCTATGCCTTATCTCTGTTGTTTTTAGCTTGTTACATGGTTTCATTTCTCACCATTTCCTTCTCTCTCACTTCATTCAGTTCTGTTTTTTCTGTATTTGAGTGTTTGTGGGTGATTTCTGACCTTGTGGTCCTCATTTACTGATCTGGATCATTGTGAATTTTTGTGGTGAATCTGGAATAACAACACATTTGGGTTGGACCCATCAGAGATTTTCAAATGTTGCATAACATCACTGAAACTCACAGAGATTTCTCCTCTCTGAAGGTTCAAGAACACACACAGGCTATAAGCTATAAAAGTCATTTGGAAATACACAGTCCTTACTCTTAAAGAGGTGTATTTTCTTCTGTGTACAGTAAATAGATTTGGACATTATTTGATTTGTATGTTTGTTGACACGTTGGTTCCTTAATGCTATTTGAGACATCTGACCTTGGTGTGGACGTCATCTGTAGATGAGGGTGCTCTGGACTTGTGAAACAACGAAACAGGTATACAGTTTTTGTTTCAGGAACGCACAAAATATAGGTACCACAGTGGGCAAAATTGTTGCTGGGTTTTTTTTTTCTGTGACAGTTACTCCAGGTTTCAGTATCACAATGTCCTTCAGAAATCATTCTAATATGCTGATTTGAAGCTCAAGAATCATTTCTTTTTATCCAACTTCTTACATTTATTTTTTTTCAATGTTAAACTCTTGTGCTACTTAATATTTTTGTGGAGACCATGATATATCAGGTTTCTTTGATGAATATAAATTACAAAAGAACAGAATTTATTTAAAATAGATTTGGTTTGTAATAATGTAAAAGCGAATCGAGTTACCTAACATAACCTCGGTTCTCTCTAGATGAGGAACGAGTATTGCGTAAGCTAGCTTATGCTATGGGAAAGATTCATCCCTTTCTGAGATTGAAGTCAAAACATTATCCTTAATTTTTGTATCTATTGTCAATGCAGTGCAGCAACTGCAGACCTTGAGCGGGCTAGCTAGCAACTGCTGCAGCCTATAGAGTATTATATACTTTTATACCATTTCCTTCAATCTCAAAGAGAGAGAGAGAAGAAGAAAGAAAAAAAAAGAATGAAAAGTTGCATACGTGGAAAACTGCACATACATACTTATACATATTCATATTATACAATTATTACCACAGGTAACAATGATTTTCAAATACCAACAATGGTAGACAGAATACCACAAGGGTACATAACAGTAACACACAGCTACCAACAATGGTAGAATGGAATACCACAAGGGTAAATAAACTAAACCAGCACTTGAACACAACACAACATGAATACCTCAATCAAACAATTAAACCGCATTACCATTTTATAGGGACCAGTCATTTCGTTTATAAAGACGTTTGAAATTGTGACTGGTTTGACATTGCTTTAATTCCGGCCCCAGATTATTCCACAAAAGCCCCTTACACATCACGCGTTGATCACCGGGAAATTGCCAGAATGCCTTCGGTGTGAACGCAAACACAACCCGGGATTGATACCGGCATCGATGCCAGGTTGGGGACCTAGTAACATTGCCGGAATTAGTCCCAGAATGTGCGCTGTGTGAACAAAAGCCAGGACCAATGCCGTAAGGGGTGTGTCATAGTGATGATGCGCGTGCCATCGACACGAATCTGTTGCTCTTAGAAAAAAATTTGTGTTCGTAATCAACAAAGAAAGGACGAACAAATGTCTGCGAACTGAAACGAAACAGAGACCAGGAGTAACCCCACATAAACCCCTTTTCCACCAACAAGAACCAGTGCTGGTTCAGAGCTAGAGCTAGTGCTGGTTCGGAGTTAAGTTCGAACTAGCGAGCTTTCAAAGAACCAGTTTGCCTTTCCACAGGCTAGAGAGCAATCACAGCCAGATCTTGCGTCACTGTATACATCTCATGTTGCCCAGCAAGGCTAGCACGGCACACGCAAACACACCAGGCTTGTTCGAGATGGTTCGAGCAATGTGAATCTCGAACTGCAAGAGCAATTCGAAAAAACATTACAAAAGATTCGAATTTAAAAGCAGGAGTTGTGTGCTCGCCAAACACTCCCGCAGCTCCGACCACTCCACGCTGCTCCAATGCATCTCGAACAACCCTTCCATCAACAACTATTTATGCTCATGGCGTTGCAAACCTACATCGGTTATGCAAACGTGGTGAATCCAGCACGTCCGTGCAGCTCGCCTAACTTGCATTAACGGAAATCACAGTTGAGCTGCTATTAGCATGATTAGCTGCTATTTAAAAAATGGCGGTCACAAGTTTCTATTCGTCTTGTTGGTCATGGTAACCCCGCCCCAGCCGCTGACGTAAGCAGCTCTTACTTCTAGACCAGCAATGATTTGGTGCTACTTAAGAACCTCTTTTTTACTGGTTCGGAGCAGGTGCTTTAGTGGTCGAAAAACAAAAAAACTATTTGAAACTAGGCTCTGGCTCCGAACCAGCACCAGCTCTGCCTTGGTGGAAAAGGGAAAATACAGACATAGAAAAACTCCTCCTGGTGGAACCCGCCATTGGGACCACAAAGTTTCCAAATCCTCTCAAACTGTACAACTGTGGAAAAGTGTGGAATTTTGAAATGGAACGTGTGGGAACCCTGAAAAAAAAGTCGATTGTTTTAATATCAACCACTTCCGGCTATCAACCAGAACATGAATAAAATATTAGCTGATCTGTAACAACCAGAAATGTTATGTTGCAGCCTCATTTTAATATTAGATTACAAATATCTTGCGTTGAGCGGGACATAATAGGAGTTGTCCTGCCTCCTCTGTTGTGAAAGTGCGGTATAGTTGTCCTAATGAAGTGTGGGGGGAGGGAATCTGTCAAGTCAGCAAACCTTCTCTTTTCCTGCTGACCTGTGCTCCTATCTTTCTCTCTCTCTCATGTGTTCTCCACGCCACTTCCTGTCTTTCTTTCTGATGCCTGCTATTAAGCTAGATGGATTTGCTCGTCAGTCTCGGGGTGTGATTGGTCTGAATGGTCCATCTTCATCTCATCTCTCTCTGTGCTTCTCTGCTCTCGAGCGTTTGATTATGTCTGCCCTCCCTTCCCACATGTCACCCTTGGATTGGAATAGCACAAACAGTTCCTGCTGAACTGGCAGAAAAAGCTCTTACCTTATCTTGTCTCTCCTTCTTCCGTCTCTTGCAAGTAAAAGGTCGAAGCTGCTTACTGTACACTAGCTGCAAGTAAACCAAAATGACTTGGTGATGGCCTGTGGACATTCGTCACATGTTCTGCACAGATTTTAGGGGAACATCTGCAGAATGGATTTGGTCAAATATGTTGTGCACGATTATTACTCGAATCTCTACATCTCACAACTTACAGCCATACTCTAATGCATAAGTAATCGCCTAAAGAAAAATTTAGTTGCACAGAAGTACTAATGCAGGACATTTTGTAAGATAATTTATATGTATTCAGAATGAAATCAAAATTGACCTTTTTACTCATGTTTCATTTATGCATTTAGCTTACGCTTTAATCCAAAGTGACAGTATATCCCAAATGAAATAATGTAATGGCATGCTTTACCCCTGAAACTTTTTGGTTCCCCTTCTACCACCTAATCTTTTCTTTTCTAGTATGTAATACTCCCTTTTCAGGATCTAATTAATTTTCAGTGGATAAAATCTGGTTCTCTTAAATATGAGTGTCCTCCTTCACTATGAAATCTATTTTTTACTTTAAATTTTACTTTAAGTGTTAGGGTTAGTTGTTTGTGACCAACTTCTCAGAAATAGCTCTCAGAAATAATATTGTGTAAACAGTTTCTCTCTCTCTCTCTTTCTCTATCGACCACTTCTGGAAGAGGGTTTGTGTCAGGTTTGTGAAAAGTATATGATTAGTGCCATTCTTTGAAATTGTCATAATTCTTTGTCAAATATTTTCCTTTCTTTAGCAAGTTGTTGAGGTGACAAGGTGGAAGTATGCTGCATTTACTCAAAATAGATAATGTTGTTGCTAGTCAGCCCTTTGAAATAATTAATATCATGTTTTTGTGATTCTTAAGGTCATTACTTGAGTGTTAGCACTTCTTTTTTTGCCATTTCAATCTTTGAGTCCTACGGCAGGAAAGAGTATTATTCTCTTCTGGAATGTCGCATTGAACTATATTTAGAGTCGTTTCCGTTCCTCCTTTTCCGTTTCTTTCCTTTTTATTTTTTTTTATAGATGAGACAAAAATAGCCATGGTCATGTCTTCAGACTCACCTGGGAATTCATGCACAACTTTTTGCGTGTGGTACAGCATTTCATTCTGTGATTGTAAATGCATTACTCATTTCTTTAGATGTAGTCGACACTAAACATCCACAATCACACAGGATGTTTTCTGCTTGTTTGACTTGACAAGTCCAGGCTTGAACATGCATTATCCTAAGTTTGAACCAATCATATGTGTGTTCCTTTAACAGCTTTTTAGCTTTTCAAGAGAGGAAAAAGCTTGTGCCGATCTTATTCTCTTGTTACGTATCGTCTCATTGCTGATTGTGTTAAGTTAGACAACTGAAAACAGGCCTTATGTAACACTTTATAACAGTGAACTAAAAAAAAAGCTGCTTAGATGTTTTAGGAGTTTAGGAGGGATATTGGGATGGGTCAGGATGACAGACTTCTCAATGAGAGTTGGAATGTTCTAACAATGAGCTTTTGCATGCTTACAGTAACTGATAGACTGCTAGCATGCTTAAATTCATCTCAAATTGTTTAAAGGGATGTTTCCACAGTAGTTTCAATTTTGAAATTTTTCGAGTCAAACCTTTGTTGTCTACCAGTCATATAATGGAGTTTCAGGGGTTCCACCTCAAAGAGCATGCACAGAGAAGTCCAAATTAAACATGATTTAATGACTCATGAATGTAAGTACACATTGATGGCCTAAGACACTGAAACGAGCGGTTTGCGTGAGAAAACAAACAGTATTTATATAGTTTTTACCTCTTGTTAACAGCTACGCGCACTTATCTGAATCCAGATGTCCAACTGAACCGTCCTCCAGACGTTATGCCAGAAGTGATCTCACGCGTCATCTACGTCACGCATTGTTTACATGGAGATTTCGGAAGTTTTACCTTTCACTAAACATATTTACATATATTGAAATCAGTCTTCCATTACGATTTCCTGTATATCTAAATATGTTTAGTGAAAGGTAAAACTTCCGAAATTTCAGTGTAAACAATTGCGTGACGTAGACAAGCATGAGATCACTTTCCAGCGTAACGTCTGGAGGACGGTTGAGTTTGGTTCAGTTGGACATCTGATTCAGATCAGTTCGGCGGCTGTTAACAAGAGGTAAAAACTATATAAATACTGTTCGTTTTCTCACACAAACCGCTCGTTTCGTGTCTTAGGCCATCAATGTGTACTTACATCCACGAAGTCATTAAATCATGTTTAATTTTGGCTTCTCTGTGCATGCTCTTTGAGGTGGACCCCCTGAAACTCTGTTATATGACTGACAGACAACAACGGTTTGACTGAAAATGTCAAAATTGAAAATACTGTGGAAACAAAGTTTGGGGTCAGTAAGTTAATTCTTTAATTTAGCAAGCATGCATTGTTGATCAAGTTGACAGTGTTACAAAGATTTATATTTTGAATAAATTCAGTTCTGATGAACTTTGTTCATCAAATCCTGACAAAAAAAATGTCAAGGCTTCAATAAAAATGTTTAGAAGCACAACTCTTTTCAACTTTGATTATGATAAATGTTTCTTGGGCGGCAAATTAGCATATTAAATGGTTTCTGAAAGATCATGTAACAAATGACTGGAGTAATGACTGCTGAATGACATCACAGGAATAAATTACATTTGAAAATATCCATTATAACTTCCTTACGACTGACTATTCGACTAATTCAGACAACCCCAGTGTTTATTTTGGAAGTAGTGTCGCACATCCTGGGAAGGATAGTTCATAACATTGTGAATGCTCTTTCAACTCACAGCTTTCCGTGCATCATTGGGTGAGAGTGACGATTCAAATTGAAGCAGTTTCGACAGTTCAAGCGGGTGCAGTGTTGCTGCAAATTGGCCAATACACAGGCTACGTCTTCAGGTGTTTATTGAAATAGAGGAAAACAGTTGGTCTTTCATGACCATTAGCTACTGAAAAACCCTGAGTCAGTTTTACTACTGACACTTAAAGCTTCATTTCACTACAGGTGGTATTTCATGTGTGGATGGTTGCTTGCATGCCTTAGTATTCTGTGTGTGTGAGAGGGTTTAAATTGGCTTAGGTGAGTAAATAAAACTTGCTAATGAGTTAGTAGATGGCTGTTAACTTTACTAGAAACTGTGCAGCATGGTCAACATCTAGGCAATACTGTAACTCCTGCTGATGTGCAGATCTCAAATCAAAGGTCAAGTTTGTCAAATACTTTACATCAGGGATGTACCAAACGTTTTTTTGTCAGATGAATCCTTTTAACTTAAAATATTTACTTGAAGTATCCCCTAAGATTTTAAATTTAATATTTGAATAATTTAACAACATATTCATGTTTACGGTACTCTGATGTTGATTAATGGTCACTTGTTGAAAATATGACATGCAGGTGAACACTAAAATATTAATCCATTTTTTAATAAGTGTTTTAATTATTTTGTTTTTAATTGTAAAATTAGTATTTTAATTTTAAATAATTTTTTAGATTTTATTCTTCTCACAAAGAATTATGGTTTTTGAAAATTCTTTCGAGGTCGATATATAGTGGATTTTACTGATAACGATAAATAGATTGGACTCGCACTGGCCGATAATAACCGACTAATCAATCGATAGTTTTTTTAAATGGATACTGAAGAAACAAAACAAAAAAAAACATAAAAAGTAAAATGGTGCTGAACAGTATTACAAAAATTAAAAAACAGTACTGACCCATTAAAATTTACTGTACTTTTTACATATAAAAATATTCATATATTTATTATACCTTCATCATTCATATTAGTTTAGAGAAAACACTTGTAAAAAAATTATTTGTAAATGTTTAAATTAACAATGAACTATACTTGTATTAACCTTAGTAAAGTTTTATTGTAAAGTGTTACTATTTCATATAAATCCATAGTCATGCTTAAATGTCTACAGAAAGGCCATTGCATTGAAATTAGACACGTATGTATATGCTCGCACTTTATTTGCTTCGGTTTTAGAACACTTAATTATCTAATCAAAACAATAAAATATGTATTACAATGACAAATAAAAAAGAACAAATCAGAAACACATTCAATTTCAGTTAATGTGTTTCTGTTGATACAAACTATGATGCATATTATATCATAATGCATCTTCGCAGCTTGATGAATGCATTAAAGCAACCAGCTGGATATAAACTAATGCAAATAGATGGTAACAACCTTGACATTAAACATGTCAGGCTTGTGTGTATTTCTCACATGTTAGTGTTAGTGCCTCGACGGCAAATGCAGCATCTAGTCAACAATTTTTTACTTCATAATTATATGAAAACCCATATGGTAGTGTACTGTATAACATACCGTTTCATTGTCTGTTTTAAATCCGTATCTGAATTGTCCTGCTCTGCGCGCAGTCTCATGCGTCAAAACAAACTCCACAAGGCAAGTGATCGTTTTTATTTCACCTCTAGAGGCCGCTCTTCTCAGCCGCTCAAGAAACAGACGCAACCTGGAAAACTATCGGTATGGATTGTTCCAATAATTGGTTATCATCAATGCCGAATATTTGGCAAAACTGATCAATCTGGCAACCTCTACGCATTACAAGTCACCAGATAATAATATAAGGAACACATCATGACTTTTTTCTGAGTGGAATTTCATAGAGAAATGGATACTGGCTTATCTTATATAATATGTTGTGAGTGACCTTGACCTTGTACTTCGTTCTTTTTGAGATACTGACTGTATGTTTGCAATATTGACTGTATAAAATGCCATGAACACAACATTTGTTTTTGCTACTAAACTCTACCTTTCTTTGTACCCCCCTCTCTTTCTCTGTCTCTGTTTCTCTCTCTCAGACCTAAATCCCAGTGATATTTAAGGGTCTTAACCTGTGTCTTTCATCCCTCCGTTGCGGAGCGTGTGTGAGATCTAGCGTTAGCCCCCGTTGCTACGCGCTCTGCTAGCTAATGCAGACAGGCACGCTCTGAGCGTGTGCAAAAGCTCATGACCCTCGCCACAAAGACAGACTGCAAATGAGCCTCTCTTTCTCTACTCTATCTAGATCTTTGTCTCACCGCTAGTGTCAGCATTCCCTCCCTTGCTCTTTTCTCACTCTCTGTCACACCGTCGCTCTCTCATTCACTCCCTCTCTCTGTCTCTTTATCTAAGTAATTACCACTCCCCTCCGACATCTCTGCCTCTGTCATATTCTTGTATCTTTCTTCCTGTCTCTCTCTCACGGTGTTTCTCCCTCCTTAGCAGTTAGAGAGGAAATCAATATAGACATTACTCTCTCAGGAGCCACAATATCACCTTTGGGCGTGGTGGTTGTCTGGACAGCAAACGTTCTGTAAGGACCCTTTATAATACTTTTCTGCAGAACCTGACATTTGCATTGTAACAATTTAGTGACAATGCAACCTGGTGGTTGCTAGTAACCTAGGGCTAGACGGACTTTTTTTGTTGATTTGGGGAAAAATCGGAAAACATTTGATGGAATTATTTGGAGTAGATTGTAAACATGGTCAAATTTAGAGCTAACTGCAAAACATTATCATAAAATTTATCAAAAAGCCACTTTATCAGTGATAGGCAAGTTCAGATTCTGTGTTGGCTGACAAGTGAACTAACATCAACAGCGAGTGTATAAGCAGTATAGGCATTGTGAAATGTGTTTTTTCTTTTTTAATGTGTGTTTGTATGTTTGCGCCAGTTCTACTTTTAAACCAACAGGTTTATACGGCAACATTCGTTTAAGAAAACGCAACAAATGGGCTTTTGTTCACTTCTCATGACAAAGCACATTGCAAACAGTGCTTAAGAAGTAGTTTTGTGTGTTAAAGTTCTAGTTTGAAACCAACAGGTTTTTATGGCAACATTTGATTTACGAAAAAGCACGGCAAATGGGCCTTTGATCATTTCTCTTCATGATGTCACGGGGCACATTGTGAAATATGATTGAGAAGTTCTTTTTTTGTCTATTTACACTAGTTCTACTTTTAAACCAACAGGTTTATGCAGCAACGTTCGTTTAAGAAAAAAGCACGGCAAATAGCCCTTTGTTCATTTCTCATTATGATGTCACGAAGCACATTGTGTCAGGCTGCTGTTCTTTTTCTCTCCCATTATTTCATGACAGGAGGGGAGATGCTCACTTAGCAGCTCTCTCTCCGTCTCGTTCTCTGGAGGTAATTAGTGAATCAGCCAGTAATTAGTTTGCTTCATGTCTGGTAATTCCCTCTCGTTGCCCACAATGACACTCCCAGCCGTCAACAGTCAACACTGTCACGCTGTAGTAAAAAAAAGACACCTAGTCTCTTTCTCTCTGCCTTCCCCTCTCCTTGTCGAACGAGTGTGTCGGAGTCTCGCCCACGAACAGCTCTTTTCGAGGCAGCGTTTGTGTGTGTGTGTGTTATTAAACACGTTTACCCATCCTCTCCATTTCCCCTCTGCGCTCTGTAAGTGTGCCGGATTGTTTACCTCCCTTCTCTCCCTCCCTTCCCCTCTCCTCCACTGCTCTATCTCTCTCCCCTCTCTAAGATCGGAAGTCCCCGAGGCCGTACATTCTTCAGCCCCTCCCCACCCATCTCTCACTATAGACAGAACATGCAAGAGAGAGAATGTGTGTGATGCCCTCCGCATTAACATACAACAAGAGCGCATATGTATACGTGTGCGCGTGGATTCTTACGCTCACAGATACTGTAAACGATTGCTCTCGGCCCCGTGAGGATGAGGCTTTTTCTTCAAGATTTCATTGGGTGCGTGCGTGTTATCTGATGAGGTCTGTCTCAGGGGTGGCTGCGGTGCTGTTAGAGAGTGACTTGCTGATAAAAGGCCTGCGAGAGGAGGAGGAAAAGAGAGGGGGAGGAGGCTTCTTTGACTGGACACATAAATCAAGGCCCTGGTAATTGCTGCTCAGGAGAAAAAGTGCCTGGGAGAGGGTGGTTGTGAAACCGAACACTAAAGCCGCACTAGCACACACTCGCACGCATCACAAACACAATGCTGTCATATTCCGAATGAAATTATAAACAATGTGGGTCCTTTACAAAACCTAGTGAGCATAGGTTAAACTACATAGTCAGCTACCTTTTAAGGCATTCGTAACATCAAGAGCGATGTTACTTAGGCAGCACTTCTTTGCATCAGACATACAGTGCTCTGAAGTGTATGGAGAGACAATGGATTCCAATGAGAATTTGACGTTATGTTTCTAAGCTTAACCCTCTGATGGTCCTCGGTCACTTCTGACCGAATAATTTTCTGAATGTTACGAATGTTCATCAGAATGTTACGAAACTTGGTGACATTTCTGGCATTAGGGATGCGAACACACAAAAAAATTGAGTTCATGATCCGAAGCATGCTAAGTGGTCGTAAAAAAATTTGTCACAATTTTGGTCTTCAAGTCGAAAATGACCCCCATAGGAAATGATTGGGAAATTGACAAAAACACACAAAAATCACTTTTTTTTTTAATAAGAAATCATTTTTGAGATTGTTTCAAATATATATTTAAATTCACCAAACAAAAAAAAAGTAAATGTGTTTATAAACAGCTAGGGAATTCACATGCCTCTCCATAGAGAGCTGTACATGCTATCTAAGTGGTTACACCATGGTTCTATCCTTTTTCTCTATACTTTAATCAGATGGTGCTAATTTTCTTGAAAAAATATAGTTTTTTTATGAAGGCCTAGAACTCTATATTAAACTAAAATACATATATATAGATATATAGATTTTCCATGGCAAAAATAGACCAAAACATATTGCATAAATATTAATCAATGAAATCAAATTGTCTCAAAATACTAAATTAAAAAGAATAAATATTATAGAACAAAAATAAATTGCATTAGTTTTTACTGAATAGAGGAAGTTTTATTTTTATGTGTCCGGTCACTTCTGTCCGAAGGCCAAGGGCAGTGACTCTGAGCGAAAGACCATCAGAGGGTTAAAGACGATACACGTTTAAAAAATGTTGAATGCTTTTCAACCATGTTTGGGTCAAATATGGACAAACAACCTTTGGTTAAACATTTTAAATTAAATTCTGAAGCCAACGCTTGGGTTTGTCCATATTTAACATATTCAAAGTGCAAGTATAAAAATGCGAATATAGGGTAAAATAGTCGATTTTTAATTTATATCGCTTTTAATGAACATGTTGCAATGCATTCTGGGATAACAAAATAAACCACAAAACAAAATAAAATATATCTTCTTTTGTGTTCCACTGAATAAAGTTAATAATACAGATTTGGAACAGCATGAGGGCGAGTAAATGATTGTGAACCATCCCTTTAATAATTGACTTTTGTGTGATTTTTGTTACAGGTTTAATGCATGATGCCTTAAAATATTGTCTATGTAGACAGCTCACTAGGTTTTGAAAGCACTCTGCTTCCCTCATTCCACACATTCTATCAGAGCCTGAGCTCGCCTCCCTGTGTGGGAATGTTGGACAGTAAAGAAGGAGATCTGAGGCTGTGATTGGTCGTTTTATCTCCCCTCTTGAGAAAAAGAGCCATGATTGGTTCACTCATCCCAGGAAAGTGAGACAGTAAAAGATGACAATTAATCTGTCACAGACGCACTCAAAAACCCTTCACCAATCAAACGCCGTTTCAACAGCTTAAAACATTTCCCTCCGCTCCCTCTCTCTCTTTCTCTCGCTCTCCCTTTCTCTCACTCAGATAATAAAGTTCATCATAATTTCTGCTTCTGTTGAGCCTTGAATAATTAGTCATGATCGCTTTCAACAAGGCACAGCTGCAGAAAACAAAGGAGAGATAAGAGAGAGAAAGAAAGAGATAGTATTTTGGAACAGACACACAAGCACCTGTTGTGACATTCAACTGAGTTCTGTTGTGTTTAAGGGTAAATCTGCATATCGTATGACACATGCAGGTTGCACAGTCTGGAGACCTTTTCTGGCTATTTTTAGGAAAAACCTGTTGAATTCTGTTGCCGTGTTGCACTTTTGTTGGTATCTGAAAATGTTAGCAAGTTCGAGACAAAATAAAATATTTAGGCTAATAAATGATCATGTAAGGTGTAGGACCTGAATTATGGGTTTTCTGAATTTAGAGGTTTGTGTGGGCCTGTTTATGTGTTCTATAACTTTTCCTTTATGAAAGCCGAGCACAATGTCAGAGCTTAATGCTCCAAATATTGCATTTTATCCTCCATAAGGAGAAAGGGAAAGTGGTAGACAGGAAGAGTGTGCGTAACAGAGAGAGGAAGCATGAGGGAGACGTTTATTTCACTGGGCTTCTGTTATCTTTCCTTTCTCGTCCTTACATCAGATTTCATCATTTTCTCCTCTACCTGCAGATCCACACAGAGAGAGTCCGTCTGTGTTTAATTGAGCCGTGGGTGCTCGGTATTTATTTCTGAAACTTTGAGGCGCAGCCAAAGAACAATGCACAATTTCACATCGCAGACTTGTCTAAACAATGAGAACAAGTTCCCCTATTCAGACGCGTATTTGTTGCAGTTTAACGCTCGTCTCGTTCCAAGAGCGATCATTTAATTTCATTTCATGCTATTTTAAGTGACTGATCCAATTTGGTGGAAAATGCCCACCCAGCCTGGCTGATGAAATGGACATAAACTGAAATCTGAGGGTTAACATCATCATTTAACGTTTCAATCCGTTTACCGCAATTGTTTATTAGGGATTCATATGGAGAAATCCGTGCGCATAGCTGCAGATGGATTTCTATCCATAATGCTCAATGAACTGGTGCTGAACCTGTGCACGCGTGAGTGTGTGTGCTTGTAATTGAGCTGTAGACAGAAATATGGCTTTACGGCCACCACTAATGGCTTCTGTGCAGTGGAATAGATGGATGGAGAAAGGGAATATAGAAACTGGAAGAGATAACACGACATGGGGAGGGAAGGGAGGGCAAAAGGTTGGAGGTAGAGAGAGGTGGAGTTTGTGGAAAAAGGGATGGAAGAATGGGAAATGAGGGGGTGGGCTACAGCATGGCCAGTCCTATCTTGTAACAGGTGTGTTATCTAGATTTTGAGAACAAAAGAACGACTACTTTGGCATTTCTTTGTTCTTTGTCATTGCACCAGATGTAAGGATATTTAGAAATATGCTTTTGTTTGTGGTCGATTTGTGATGTAGATTTCTTGGTTTTGGCCTTCTGTCGGTGATCCTCTGCCTGCCAGTCTCTCATTTGTTTGCTCTCAGTAGGTTTGACGTGATTGATAGTCAAAACAAATAATGTGATAAAGGAAGCAGCAGCACCTGGAGAATTCGATAGACTAGGCCCCCTCCACACCTTTGTCATTGCGCTGTTTGTTTCAATTCACCAGTCTGTTTAATCAAGCCTACTTTGAAAGAGTAGTTAGGCTACATACATGCTTATTGTCATGATATGAGACATTAAAAAGCATCCTTAACAATAAAATGATGAGCAACATTATAGCATGGCTCTTGTAATGCAGTGGTCACAGTGTTTGATTTGGATGGATGGATGGATAGATAGACATGTATATATGTGTGTTTGTATATCCTCGTCACCCTGCTCTCTAGATTTCAGTATGGAAGCTTGTTTCCGCCATTGAATGAAAAATAAAAAAGATAATTGCGACTTTATTTCTCAGAATTGCGAGATGTAAAAGTCAGAATTGCAAGATATAAAGTCAGAATTGCGTGATATTAAGTCGCAATTGTGAGATATAAAGTCAGAAATTGCATGATATAAAGTCGATTAATCCTTGTAAAGTCTGAAAGTTGTGAGATATAAAGGCAGAATTGCATGATATAAAGTCGCAATTGCGAGCATGAAGTCAGGATTTACAAGATACTGAAGTCGCAATTGCGTGTTAAAGTCAGATTGCGAGATATAAAGTCAGACATGCATGATATAAAGTCAGAATTCGAAATATAAAGTCGATTGCGTGTTATGAGTCAGAATTCCAGATGTAAAGTCAAAATTTCGTAAATATAAAGTCGCAATTTGTGTTATAAAGTCTGAATTACAGATATAAAGTCAGAAATTCGCATAATATAAAGTCGCAATTACGTGTTTGAAGTCTGAATTATGATATAATAGAGTAGTCAAAATTGCGTGATATAAAGTTCGCAATTGCGAGATATAAAGTCAAAATTGCAAGATATAAAGTTGCAATTCGTGTTAAAGTCAGAATTGCGAGATATAAAGTCAGAATTGCGTGATATAAAGTCGCAATTGCGTGTTATAAAGTCAGAATTCGAGATATAAAGTCAGAAATTGCGTGATATAAAGTCACGAATTGCGTCTTATAAAGTCAGAATTGCGTGATATAAAGTCGCAATTGCGTGTTATAAAGTCAGAATTGCGGATATAAGAATTCAGACATGCATGATATAAAGTCAGAATTGCGAAATATAAAGTCGCAATTGCGTGTTATAAAGTCAGAATTTGAGAATGTAAAGTCAAAATTACGTGATATAAAGTCGCAATCGTGTGTTATAAAGTCTGAATTGCGAGATATAAAGTCAGAATTGCATGATATAAAGTTAAATTGCGTGTTATAGAGTCGGAATTTGCGAGATATAAAGTCGAGAATTTTCGTAATATAAAGTCGAAATTTGCGTGTTATAAAGTCTGAATTGCAACTTTATATCATGCAATTCTGACTTTATATCTCGATTCTGACTTTATAACACGCAGTTGTGAGATAAAAAGTGGCAATTATTTTTCTTTTTTATTCAGTGGCAGAAACAATCTTCCATATTTCAGCTATTGGCCATTAAATAAAAAAAAATAAAAAAATCATTCAACAAGTAGAGAGCAGCTCAAACTTCCTCTCATGAATCTTTTACACCATAATGAGACTGAACTTGCAAATAATCAGCCGAAGCTACATTTATGCATCGTCTTTGGCATTGGCAAAATTCTTTAACACGTTTAAGATGTCATAGCTTGAATTTGTTTGAATTGGCCAGTCACTACTATCACCACCCACACACACGGAACGCCCTCATGAGGACCGTGTGTTGGTGCGTCATGTGTATTATTAGAGGGGATGTTGTGAGCAAGCCCCTCAGATTAGTGCCTGATCTGGGCCAAGGCTCACTACTGGGTAATCAATGTGTGTTTGTGTGTGTATGCATGAGATCAATGAAAGCAATCACTCCGGCTATCTGTGTCTGACGCTACGTATTGCTCTGTGCAAACTGCAGTGAGCTTCTTTGTGCATCCTCCAACACCTTTAACAATTGAAGATGAGCTTAAGCTTTAGAGTTCACTATCAACAGAAAGTCTTGCCTGTTTATGTTGGCTTGGTGCCTTTGGTAAACCCTCACACTTACACAAAGCTCTGAGGGTGTGGGATTTTAAAATATCTTCTTCTGTCCCAGATTAATGTATTAGGCAGTTGTACGTCAGTCATTTGTAGGTTGATTTCCCCAAAAAAGAGTAAATGTGGTAGCCTGGCTGCGACCTCCTACGCACTTCCGCTCAATTTCATTTTCCTTCAGTACTGTACGTCTGGGACTGCTGTATATTCTTAGGTTTCCAGAAATCAATTTTTTGTAGGACCAATCAGCGAATAGAGGGTGTGGCTGAGAACCCTTCTCATCCCAAAGCACCATATTTTGACACTTTTGCAAAAGCGTAAATATCCAACGCACATGGCACCCTTTAGCGCCAAATGAGATGTAAAAATAAATAGGGCAGAAGGCCTCTCCTAGTGGTCTACCCCTACCCCGTACCTAAAACTTAACCGTCTCATTTTGCGCTAAAGGGTGCCATGTGCGTTGGATATTTGCGCTTTTGCAAAAGTGTCAAAATATGGCGCCTTGGGATGAGAATGCGTTGGCTGAGAGCGATGACGTTGATGTGAGCGCGACAGTTCAGTTTGAGTTCAGTAATGGCTATTGGAGAAAGACGTGAAAAAAGCTATTCGGTCCGTTGCTGGAAAAGAAACTGCAGAATATACAGAATTTAAAGCCGGATTGTTGTCGTCTCACCTCTTTGTTGCACAACGGAGGACCACGTGAAGGAGGCAGAAAGGTTGGAAGTTTGTGCTGGGCTGCTCGGTGTGCACGATGACCGTGACATTTTGGACGGACGCTTATGGTGTTCGGAGTCCTGGCTGCTAAACTATTGAATATCTATAAACTATCCGCTCAGGAGTCATGTCAGTAGCTAATATTCCCAACAGTAAATTTACTGATTCTTGTGATGAATAGAACATTTTGAGCCCCTTTGTGTACTCGTGCAGGAGGATGGTGTATAAATAAAAATAAAAATGTGAAAAAAACATTGAAGACCATAATTTGATTTTCAGTTTTAGATGTCAATGGTTAATTTGTTTTAATAAAAAATAAGACGTATTATGAAAAGTTGTTTATTATTACACATCTGCAGATAGAGACGGATCATTCACTGTACAGCATTTGCAGCACATCAGAAAACGACCACAGCGGCGTATTTGTAATGATTAGACACAGCTTCGACGGTTGAACGAATACATCACTGTCCTTCGTGTCAAAATACATTTTGAATTAATAATTGTTCCTAGATGAACAAAACCTGCAGCTCTCGTTGACTGAAATCCTATTGTAAACATAATCCTCTGATCATTCAGACTTGTTGTTTCCAGCCGTTTCGGCGCATGACATACGTCATGACCACACGTCAGCGATTGGCTATGGCAGATCCAATAGATTTGAACTTTAACAGTAAACCCGCCTACAAGGAAGTAAATGTTTCTCAATGGAGTGGGGCTAGACTCTATGTACAAATGAAATGTACTAGAGCAGGCATTCTCAACCCTGGTCCTGGAGGGCCACTGACCTGCAGAGTTTAGCTCTAACCCTAAATCAAACACACCTGAGCCAACTAATTAAGCCTTTTAGGATTACTGGAAAGCTACATGCAGGTGAGTTTGATCAAGGTTGGACCTAAACTCTGCAGGACAGTGGCCCTCGAGGACCAGGGTTGAGAACCCTTGTACTAGAGTCTGGTTGAACCAGGCTATAAATGTGGCACTATCAAAACATAATGTTTGTTTGAGTCCTGACAACAGCTAGCCTAGAAATCTAGACACACCCTAGCGGCAGCAAAAATTATTTTGCTGCAAAGTGTGGTCTAGTAACTCTCCGTTGACCATCATCGCTCTGGTTGGTTAGCGCTATCCTATGGCGTGCAGAGGGATATTGAAAGACAACCTTTTATCCCGCCCCCAGATTGAGGTATGCCAATAGCCTCTATGCACGATCGCGTCAGAGTTTGTCTCAGCACGCCCAGTTACTTCCGGTGCTGCGTCAGTCTATGGTCAGAAGCCGGTTTTGCGTTAGGTGTAGATAGTGTCAAATTACACTTGCTGTTTATAAAAATGTCCTGCGGTTAACGTGAATGATGTTAACAACACTGTGAGGCAGTTAGCTGTCACACAAGAGTGAAAAAGAGAAGTTATTTAAATAATATATTTCGAGCTATATCAACAACTTTGAGGGTTAGTATTCTCTTATATTGTACGAAATTCGACTAGCGAATCAGCGTTTCTAAAATCGTTGCCTCCGTTTCTGAGAAATGGATTTTATTCAAGTTTTGCCGCTATACACTTGGCCTGCAGAACGCGCTTCCGGAAGTAAAGACGCCGACTGAGATTCATTCGGACACACGTCATCAGGGTTCATGCATAGAGGCTATTGTGAGTTCCCAGACCTAACATCTTGATAGGTCTGGTTTGCCAGGCTAGACAACAGCAACATTTGCTCGACCATTGATGTGTGTTTGGGTTAGGACTATGTTTTGTCCTGACCAATGGCAGATGGGGGAGAGCGTTCAGGGAAACCTGTTTGAAGTCAATACTTTAGCGTTTCCATTTGGTGATTCTAGTGGTACACAAACTACACACTTTAGTATTTGCATTGATCCTCCTGTACAGTGTCTTTCAGCAATCTTTATGATTGACGGTTTAGTTAGAGAGATAGATGACCATGCGTGAACCTTAGAATCAAGAGTGGTTTAAGGAAACTAAGGAAAAAAGATGGAGATGGAATCGGTGATCGAGAACAGAAAGAGAGATGATAAAAGAGAGAGACTTAATTTACGTTCTCTCGGTCTCTCTCTCTCTGGCTGCTGCCCGCTGCCGTCCATCATGGCTCCTATGAGCACCATCTGCTCAACATTACAGCCACTGTTGCCTGGCTACCTGCTCTCTCTCTCTCTCTCTTTCTGTCTTTTTTCTCTCCCTCCCCTCTCTTTAATGTTTTTTTTCTGTCATTTGAGTCTTTTTCTCTCACCCCTCATCTTTTTCTCTCGCTCTCTCTCTTTCCATGCTCTGCTGAGGAGTCTTTGGCTCACACAGATTATCCGGCAGGAAGGAGACACATCTTTTACACCACTCATGATTAAGCCATCTGCAGAGAGAGCTGAAGGAGAGGGGAATGAAGGGACCATAATGAAAAAGAGTGTGTAAGGTGGTGAGGGCAAACGAAGAAAAAGAGAGGAGGTAAAGGGAAATGTGAGGAAGGAGGGAAAGACTGAGAACGGAATGGAGACATGGGCACAGAGGTGGAAGAAATAGAGATAGATGATTACTCAAAAGAGGGAGTTGAGAGAGGGTAGGAGAAGGGGGAAAAAGATCAACACTGCCCCCCTCTGGCCTCAACAAGGACACGTACGTGCGGATCAGCGCTCGTTTGGACAGCATGACTGGTTAACAGAAGAGATCCAGCTGTCTACACACAGATTTGTGCTCATTGACCGGTCTGGTCTAGATTTATCCGTCTCCTGTGGCGTGTGCATGTTTGTGGCTCATTATTTATACTGTTCTAAGAGCCTCATGGAGGGTTGGTTCAAATAAAATGTTTGGAGTCGTGGGCTTTTGGTCTGTGAATGTGCTCGGGCACATTGAGCTATGTGGTGCTTGTGTGGATGATACAGGTTCAAATTCAGTTTGCAACAGTTTGAACCCCACTCCCATTCTGCATACCCACTGTAAAAAATATTTTCATGATTTGTAATCACAACATTTTTTCTTTTGTTAAATCAACTTAGATAATTTATGTAGTTCAGAAAACATAATATTTTGAGTTTCTGGTGATTAAATAAATCTCCTTCATTGTATTAACTCAATTTTTCCATTTTAATGAACTTAAAATTTGAAGGCATCTGGGTTACTTATTTTGTTTACAGTGTGTCCTACTCAGTCTGGTTGTCCTGGTCTATATACATCTAGATTCTGGGTTTCATGACTCTTTGTCATGAATCTCTTTTTATTGTATTAGAGCAAGCCTACTTCAAGAAGTGTATTAAAGGTAATTTTATATTACCTCAACAACTACTCAGAGAGAGGCATATCTTTTCCTGACCCGACACACACAAAAGAGGTCTCCACATTCCTGTATTCTGTGGTATACCATGTTTGAGAAATGTGTTCCTTTAAAGGTTTTATTTTTCTGTTCATTTGTGAACTAATTTTGATTCAAGGTTTACTCCGTTTAATTTATGACACTGTAAGTGTCATAAATTAAATGGTTTTTAATTTCAAAAGTTTGTGGTCAGTGATTATTTTAATATTATTAGAGAGTATTTTAGGCTAACCAAGGCTGAATTTGTTTAAAAAAATTAAACTGGGAAAGTAGCGCATTTGGAATGTGTGGATGGCATCTAATATGCTGATTTGGTACTGATACCATGATGCATTTTTTTATTATTCATTTGATACAAGTTTAAAAACAGCTGCATTTATTTGAAATGAAAATGTGTTCTAACATCTTAAATGGCTTTACTGTAAATTTAATCAGCTTAACCCTCTGGGTTGTTCGGCCCAAATGGACCCGAAGAATTTAAATACATTTTTTTTTTAATCACAGCTTCCTCGGAATATCACATTATCAGAATGGAAATTTGGTGACTTTGTTGGTATTTGGTATTTGAACACCCAAAAAAATTGGGGACAGGATGTGAATAGTCTAAGTGGTAAAAAAATAGTCACACTTGGGGTGTTTGGGTCCAAATGGACCCGCATGGAAAATGAATGGGAAATTGGCAAAAATGTGAAAATACTGAGTTTTTTGTGTGCGTACAATCTACAAATCGGCCACGATCTTGAAAAAAAGCACACAACGGTGAAGGGGTGAATCTATGAAACATCAAGAGTGCAAAACAGACACATCCAGAACACACACACACACACAAACACACTTTTATACACAAACACACCAAAAAAATCAGATTATACATGTTTTGTATTTTTAAAATGCTCAGTTTGTCCACCAGATGGCATCCATCTCATTTCAAAAATTGCTTTTATGAGGCCTAGGCTTGACTCTAAAATGAAATACAGCTTTAAAAAAAAAAAATAATTTAATATATTTTTTCTATTATGTTCAATGGGGGAAAATTTTGTCATAATTATTGCATTAATACTAATTATAAATTTTTTTATTTTAGAAATTTTCTCAAAACACCAAAAAAGAAAAGAAAAAATATTATAAAATACAAGTAAAAAAAATCATGATTTTTTATATATATATATATATATATATATATATATATATATATATATATATATACATATACATATATATATATATACATATATATATATACATATATATATATATATACATATATATATATATATATATATATATATATATATATATATATATATATATATATATTAATCCCGCCCATTTAAATATGAATGGGTCCATTTGGACCGACATCCGAGTGTGACTCTGAAACGAACAACCCCAGAGGGTTAATGCATCCTTTCTAAATAAAAGTATTAGTTTCTTTAAATCACACCGACCCCAAACTTTTGAACAGTCGTGTACTGTATGTAATATATTCATTTAGTACCGATGAAGCCATTGTGGCGTGAGATTACATGACAGTTCATCCTGAAAATAATCTGTTATTACATGCAAGAAGCAATCAGAACTGTTTTATGTGTATTAAGTGAATCAGTGTATCATCTATTATACCCTGTTCTGATCATCTCTCCTTTCTTGTGTTTGTAGGAAAGTGTGGTTGGATTGCCACGACAGGCTGGTGGAGTCCAGCCACCTCACGGAGGACAGGGGGGTGTGGCCTCATCAGGGCCTAACGGGGCGGGACCTGCTGGATATCTGGCCAATCCACAACAGGCGGCCATGATGAAGCAGATGATGGCTATGGAGCAGGAAAAGAGGGTCCAGCTTCATATGATGGAGCAGCAGAAAGCACAGCTTATTAGAGAACAGAGACAGCAGCAGCAACAGCAACACATGCTGGCGGAACAGGTGAGTGTCATTGACACCATAGACACAGACGGTGCAAGCATCTATTGACCATTTGTGGCTTAAGATGTCTGATTTCTGCTCAGTTGTTTGATTTATTGATTAGCAATTTCTGATATTCATCGAAGTTTTCTGCTTCGCTTTCCCTCTTTTTCCAGTTACAACAGCAGCAGCATCTCCCCAGACAGATGAGTCAGGCTCAGAGGAATCCATATCCACTCCAGCAGTTTCAAGGCAAGATGCGCACATATACAAAGAAAAGAGGATAATATCCATTCACATAATCTAAACGCTTTGCCACTAGTTGTAACGGCCAAATTACTTTGTGTGGCTAAAGGGCTTATAGTGTTATACAAGCACTGTAAGGACCTGATGTGGATAGTAGATTTCTGATGTGAAAAATCTGAACTGCTCCTTTAAGCCTCTAAGTGCAAGAAAAAAATTTTTTATCGTCGGCACCTCAAATGACTGCCTGGCCACTTGCACACCCTGTGCCAGTCTTTCACATGAAGACACAAACATGCGCCCAAACGAAGTTTGTTGCTTTGACAGGAAAAAGGTCTGTTAATTCTGTTTGTTGTTTTAAAGATTAAATTCAAGTGGTCATACTATTTTAGTCTGTCTTTTGGATTGTTAATTTTAAAATTTGTGTAATGTAAACATTATTATTTATTTGACATTAAGGCTAGTCAGTTTGCTCAGCGGATCTTTTGGTCACATTGCCAGGCAGCTATTTGCAATGTAGGTACAACTACGAGAATCGAAGACTAAAATGTTTGAAACAGTTTACATTGTAATAACATATTTCGGTAACACTTTACTTGAAGGGGTGTGCATAAGACTAACATGACACCTTCATAACCATGACATATGCTATGAATATGAAGGAATTTTTATGCATGTTTGTGACAACTGTCATTATGTGTCATTCACTCAGTTATGACATTTTTAATGCAACTTGACATAACTTGACAAACCAATACATCATATTGTATTGATCAAAGTGTCTTTGTCATGACAACTCGATATTACTAAGACAACACAACCTGTCATAAACAAAGCAGATTAATTATCAAACTCAATAAACCTTGCTTTATTGTTTAAAGGTGGAATACCTAAGATTTTTGCATTAAAATATCCCAAAATCACAAGGCCAGTGTTATATGTTTAGTTAAGATGATAATTTACAATATTCCAAATGTTTCAAGCAATGTTTAAATCACGAGAAAATTGAGATTTTAACCAAGGAAACGGGGCGTGTGAGCAGGGGTGAGCTGGAGTCGCCAGTCAATCGCGTCATATCCGCGTTACCTCAGTTTCCGCTCGTACTACGTGTAGTCCTGGACAAATGCGGAAGTTGTAGTTGTGCGTTTGCGTCTATCAAGCAACAAACGGCAGCTTGTTTCGCACATTTGTTATGGAATGGAGCAGAATTATTCTTTTCAATTATTCTCGGAATGTGAACTGTTGGCTGTAAAGGGGTCGCACACCGGACGAGAAGAGCCGCGCCACGTCTAGGACAAAGTCCAGTATCGCATACCGGACGCGCACTTTCTCATCAGTATATGGCCAGCAATATTGTTATGTTTAATGACATGAAAGGAAGATAATGTCTGTTCTATGTTATGATTGTACTGTACAATTAAATACAATCGTTGCTGAGTCTGCCGTCTGAAAATTTTACCTCAGAACATCCGTTAACTGAATGAATGGAGAATCTCACCTGAAAAATCTAATAACATCAACAATTGTCATTCAAGCAGCTGATTTCTGTAAATGAATGCAAAACTCAGGGCGAAGTCAGGATCCATTAGCAACGATTTGACTTAAGTTCAAACCCTCTCCACCATAGCTTCGTCCAGTGACTCGTACAGTAACATCTGTGATAACTAATTTACTTTTAAACCTGACCTTTCTTGCTTTTTTAAACCTGACTTTTGGCAAGCCAAGAGGTTCAGAATTACACCATAAATTAATCGCGTTTACTGCCAAACATAGTTATTAACATATAGTAAGGATAAGCATGATGTGTATATTGCCTAATTGCAAGCTTGCTTTCAGGAAATGGTGAAAACTTTTTTTCCCATCATTATTGAACATCACTATAGGAGTATTAGGTTGAATGAGTTAGAATTAAATGTTTTATTAATAATTAGAAAATAGACAATAAGAGAATAAATTGTTATGCAAGACTTTACTTTTACTACTTAAAGTACATTTAAAATCAGGTACTTTTTACTTAAGTCTGGTTGTCATTGTGTTAAATATTTATCTGGTTGTTTGAACTTTTACTTAAGTACTGAGATTCAGTACTTCCTCCACCACTGTCAGTGAGCAGTTTATGTCAAGATGTACAATTGACAGTGATTTGCCATGCTATTGTGAGTGTGTACTTATCCTGTTTGACTTTAATTGAAGCAAGCCTTTGATGTACTGGAAATGTAATAAGAACAACAGATGTCAAATTAATATTATTTAATTTGAAATGATTTCAGGCACGTCCCAGGAGATGGCAGCAAGGAACCAGACGCTGCAGAACATGCGGAACGCTCGACTTATGCAGCAACAGCAACAGAACCCGGGAATTCTGCAGATGGCGCCCTGTCCAGAATCTCGGCCGCCATGCCCTCGCAGGGTGACATGAGCATGGCATACGGAGGCCAGGCCAGTTCGCAGACTGCCATGTACCAGGGAATGAACCCGAACATGGGCCAAATGCTCCAGCAGCAACAGCAGCAGCCATCCCCAACCAGCCCGGTATGGCGATGGCACAAAGGCAAGCGGGCGCCGGCGGGCAAGGAATGGTCGGCGGAGGCCCGGGAGGCGGGTATGGACAGGCGATGCTAATGAACCAGGCCCTCCCGCAGCAGCAGATAAAATCAGCCAGTGTCGCCCCTGGTGGGCAGGCGATGGCCAAAGCCCAAGTTCAGAGACTGCAGAGCATGATGGGAGGCGGAGGCCCCGACGTGGCCGCAACAGCAAAATATTCAGGCCATGGGCGGAAGGACTTCAAACGACATGGTGGCGTTTGAACAGTAACCCTGCGTGCGCCATGCAAGGTGGCCAGCCTCCTAGGATAGCCAAGCAGCATTTCGCACAAGCGATGGGCGGACAGACTATGGTGGACCCACGTTCAATAAACCCAGCTGCAATGGGTGGGCCGATGATGCCGCACATGGCGGGGCAACGCAAGGACCAACCAGCCACGGGGATGGTAATGCCAGGCATGAACCAGGGAGTGCCCAACATGGCCGCCTTTTGGACAGGGCCCCGCTCAGGGCATCGGGAGCATCGGGGAGGGGGTGGGTCGTGACATGCCAGGGGGTCAGCCTCAGGGCTACCAGAGGACGTCCAATCAGGACCTGGCGTACGGTTACGGCAGCCAATCAGGGGCTGGGGCCGGGGTTTTGGTCGGCCTGTCGGATGGGACAGATTTGGATTCAACGGAAGGTTGGATGGAAGAGTTTTTCCCAACCAATAGCCTAAGGGATTTTTTAACAGAACAATTTTATGGAAAATGTGATTTTTTTTGTTTTGTTTTTTTTTATCAGACAAATCTAAGAATATAGTACATGTTGCGTAATACATGTGTGTGCTGTCACAATATTTAAACCAATTCCTCTCTGTTTGGATTGCTCTCCAGTAAGGTTCCGGTGTTCAGTTTTTATTTTATTTTCATTTTTTTATAAATACCCCATCCATTTATGTCTTTGTCTTTTTTCTCTCTTATGTCCTTTGTGCTGGACTAAGGGCAAGAGGCACTGAAAACCTGCAAAATGACATTGGGAAAGATTTTATGGATGTTTTTATGTATTTAGTTCTTCCTTGTTCTGACATCCTGTTCATGTATTAAAGAGTGTGTGGAAATTTGAGGTGGGACTTTTTCACCAATGGATCCCTTTTCCCAAACCAATTCAACACACCTCCGCCTCTTCTTCTCTTACACACCTTCTCTCTCTCGCTGCTCTTGATGTGTGTTGATTTGCTCTGCTCTGTGCTTGTGTGTGTGTTGGTGCGTGCGTGTGTGTGTTTATTTGCACTAAGAGCATCACAACAAAACACATCAGACTCCGTGTGCTCTGTGCATGCAAGATGGATGCTCTGCTGTCGCTCAGGCGACCGGTGTCAGTAGAAGAGTGAAGCCGTGTGTGTGTGTGTGTGTGTTTGTCAAGGTGTTTGTTAATATTGCTTGAAGAGATTTGGCAGCTACAAACTTCTCCCTCCCCCTCTCTAAAACTGTGAGAAAGATGTTTTCTTTAGTCACAATGGCAGCTAGAAAGAATATACAAACTCATCTGGATTACAAGAAACAGTTCATAAAGTAATATTTATGCGATTTTAATGTAACACCCCAGTAGTTTGTGAAAGTAATCTGAAGTAAATGCAGTGCTTTTGGTTCTATAATTTAAAACGCTTCACAACATTCTAGTTTTGTTTCTTTTCTGAACGTTATTGCTTGTGAACACTGGTTAAAGATTTAAAAAAAAACAACTAAATGCACAGTTCATACTGTATTTACGATGATGGGTCATGCCACTTTTCTTCTTTTATTTTACCAGTCAAATGACATTATAATCACTTCAAGCTCTTGCACACACTGACACTCCTTTACCCGTTTCTCAATGCCTGACAGAGGAAAAACAAGCACATCAAGACTCCGGCAAGCCGTTAGTAAACCAGTAAACTTTCTTTTTTCTCTTTCAACAGTGACAATTTCAACAACAAAAAAAATGGCTACATTTGTACATGTAAGTCTCTGCTCTGTATTGGGAATTTCAATTTATTTACGATCCATTCCCACCAACTTCATTATTCGAAAAATTTATAGTACACATAATGAATTTGTTGTTACTTGTATGAGTTTAACCTGGTCTGTCAATTAATTTCAAATGAAGTCTCAAAATCGTAACCCTTTCTTTACTTTCGTTGTCTGTTGTTTACCATGAAATGCCACACAAAGAATATCAGTCTTTTCTCCTAGTTGTGTGTTACTTTATGGTATTATAGTCATGCTGTCTCTTTCTGTGATCGAGCTCTAGTTTGATTGTTTCAGCTCTGAGGAATGTAACTGACTTGAATTGTGACTGACTTGCCCTTTTTTTATTTCTGTCTTAATGGGAGATTGAACGCATTCACATCTTCAGTGTTTCGCAGTGTTATGTTGTTGCTGTGTCAAGAGGATCGCAGTTGGAGAGGGTAAAGCCCACGTTCTCCTGCCGTCTCACCAAATATCAACAATCTGGGACCAAGATTAACATGTTTTTGATTTCTGTTGAAGTCATCAAGCTTATCTTTTTTTCTTCTTTTTATTTTGTACTGGTGCTGACATATATGTGATGGAAAAAGATATATATCAGATACAGTTATATGTAAATATGTTTTTACGATTTTAAATACATCAGAGGATATGTCTCTACTAACTGTACAAATATTGCTGTTTGTTTAAAATAGAGAAGTATTTTTATTTCATCTTTTTTTCCACTTTTAAACTCATCTGAGCTATATCATTGCACTTCAGACAATGTCTTACTACTAATTTGTAATGTAAACCTCCTCTAATTTTTATTTTGAAGGTTTTTCTAGTTTTAAATTTTAATCTGTATCTAAAGCAGTGCTTTTTTCTTTTTCATGTACAGAATTATGTAAATGGTTATGCCAGAGAGTTACAAAGAATTTGTTTTTCAGAAAAAAATACATTAAAGAGATTGATCATTAAAAATGTTCTCATTCAAATAAGTCTCTGCAACTTTCTTTGATACAAAAACAAGGGTATAACAAATTTGACCTGTATGTGTAAACTATAGTCAAAGAAAATGCAAAAAAGAAAACAAAATAAGACCAAAAATGGAACTTTTCATGAAAAGAGAAAACCAGGCATGCTAAATAAATTATATATATATATATATATATATATATATATATATATATATATATATATATAGATAGAGTTCAGATGCCCATTTTTATCAAGCTTGTATATTTAAGTTCAGTAATTTCACTTAAATGGCAATGAAGATTACCTATTAATTGTCATTTAAGTGAAATTACTGAACTTAAATATACAAGCTTGATAAAAATGGTCATTTTAGAAGAAAATTTCAAATGGCATTTAGAGGCTTTTGCATCTGAACTCTTCATATATATATATATATATATATAGTCCTTTTAACTTTTGACATAGTGACTGAAGTATTTCTTTAATAGCGTGACAGTTATAGCAATGAGACGTAGGCTATCATCTCTCCTTGGCCTGTTATATTGAAAATGTATGATCTACAATTTGCAGTATGACGTTATCTCATTGCTATATTATGGCTCATCATAGACTAGCTAACCACAAAAGCTAGCTAATGCCACTAGCAGTCTGTTCTGTTGTGACAATAAAAGAAACAAGTTTCTTTTTAAAATGCATTATCATATTATTTTAGTTAAAACTCAGAAATAACTACAAATAACTAATGTTGTACTAATGTTGAATATCGGATTTTAAAACCAACAAATATTTGTATCGGTATCGGCCTTCAAAATCCTTTATCGGTCGAGCTTTAACGTGTACTCACTTTTGTGAGATACTATATATATATGCAGTCCAGTAGGGTGGAAATTAAATTGTGGGGATCTGGTGCAAGTGAAAAATATTGTTGTCATCTGCATATGGTGAAAGTAAATATTGCACTGATAAAAACACCAACTAAAGAAACCATTTAAAAGTTAAATAATAGGAGGACCTAAAATTGAGCCTTGGGGAACACCACAAGAAATGACAATGCCTGGAGGTGTAACATAGTATTCCCTGCTGCTTAAAGGATCTGAACCAGTATATAAGTCGGTCATGTAGAATTTCATGATATAAATATATATATAGTGTTATTATTTTCCAAAATTTAAATTGTCTAAAAAACAAAGTAAAACATGCTGTGAAATATACACACGATATATGACCTTGAAACAATACAACACATTGAATAAACTGTGCATCTATCTCTCAATGTCTCCTCTCCATTCACGATAAATTTAAATTGTTGCCTAAAGTCTGAAAGTAAATAAAGATAACCAAAATGAAAGACATAAAACATACCATGTTGCTTGTTTGAATAAAATCCAGGACAATTGGTAGCTAAAGATGTAAATTACAGGGAGAGACAGGGGCGGGTGTCTCACTATCCTAATTAAAGCCACATATGCTAAAGAACGCTGTTTCAACATCTTAACGCAATGAAACACTCTCCTTCTCTTTGTATCTTTCATTTTGCGCTGTGCTGCTTTCGCGCGCTATCTTCTGATTATGATGAATGGATAGGTGTCACTATGACACTGCCATTACTCATTTTCAGGGTTGAGACAACCTCACAGTGAGAAAGAATGGGGGTGGAGGACGTAGGTTTGTTTGGGCTGTTGGCTGCAGAGTAGAGATGGAACATAAACACACAGACTGCCCTGTCCCATGGGGTTTCCTTCTAAATGGGGTCATCTAGTCCCTCAGCACTTCGTCCATTAGTTAAATAAAATCGTCCTTTAATCTGATCTAATAAAACAGCCAGTGCTGTGAATCCTCTAGTAACCATCTGGAAGACTAGAACAAATCACAAGCAAAGGTGCCTGTGTAAGTGTTTTATCCCCCACATTTTTTTCTTCTAAATGTAGCCTATGTGTACCCTGGATTGTAAACGAAGCAAAAATGAAAAGTACAAAATACTAAGCAAATAGTTTCCAGGTCAGTCAATAAAAAGTAAATATGAAGTTCAGCAATATTATTTTTTAAGCTATATTCAAATTTCCTTATGAGAGATCTGTGTGGGGAAGATAGATAGTGTAAGTAATGATTTTATGCTCTCTATGCAGTCCAGGGTGGAAATTTAATTTTGGGGATCTGGTGCAAGTGAAAAATATAGTTGTCATCTGCATATGGTGAAAGTAAATATTGCACTGATAAAAACACCAACTAAAGAAACCATGTGAAAGTTAAATAATAGGAGGTCCTAAAATTGAGCCTTGGGGAACACCACAAGAAATGACAATGCCTGGAGGTGTAGTATTCATGTGTAACATAGTATCCCCTACTGCTTAAAGGATCTGAACCATAAGTCGGTCATGTAGAATTTCATGATCAACGGGTGTCAAAAGTAGCACTAAGATCTAAAAGAACAAGTATTGCCAAGTTCCTTGAGTCTCGAATAACTTGCAGATTAAAACCCTAATTGAGGCTGTTTGCTGTGGTTTTACCGGGAGACATGACGAAATGTTTCAATAAGTGTATAGGCTTTGAGATAGTTAACATGCATACTATTAAAAAAAGAAGAAGAGAAGATTTGAGATTGGTCTGTAGTTACTGAGCACAGAATAATCAAGATCAACAATTGCAGTTAAAACATTTTTGGAAAAACTCCTTGCTATAGGGACTGATTAACAATATTCAGGATGTCTGTTTCGAGAAATTTAGTGGGTAATGGGTCAAGAGAGGAGCTAGAGGAATTCATGTGATATGACCTGTGTAAGTGTACTGGAGCTGACAGCTGAGATGGAGGACAGGTTACATTGCAAAATAGCTACAGCAGGAGTTGGGGCAATTTTTGTCACATGGAAGTAAATTTGTAAATAATAAAATCTGCAATTTCATTGCAATTTAGTAGCCTATCGATAGTGTAGAATAATAATAATTAATAATTTGTTATATTTATAAAGTACAGCACTTTTCTGAGTACGCTTCACATTTAGAAAGGGGGAATCTCCTAAACTAATACCAATGTGGAACATAAACCTGGATGATGCTACAGAAGACATATAATGGCAGAACACCCATCACACATCATCTTATTAGTGGGGAGCATAGAGGTGGAGAGGAGTAATAAAGCAATCTATGTGTATGGGGATGA
Source organism: Hybognathus amarus (assembly GCA_030378365.1). Classification (NCBI taxonomy): domain Eukaryota; kingdom Metazoa; phylum Chordata; class Actinopteri; order Cypriniformes; family Leuciscidae; genus Hybognathus; species Hybognathus amarus. The sequence continues at coordinate 466,566 of JAQIUQ010007474.1, forward strand.
TTATGAGGCCATAATGGACAGAGGCCAAATTTGGCCTGGGTGAATAGAATTAGAATCTTGTATTGTCTTTGTTGCTGTCAATTAAACTTGAAAAATAAGCTTTTCTGGCAGACCTCATTGCATTATTTAACATTTCCAGATGAGTCTTATAGGTATCATGGTAAACTGTAAGCTTTGTGTGCTTCTATTACTTTCTGCTCTCCTGGAGCCGTTTCTTAATCTTATAATGGATGTACTGTTCTCCATGGGACTTTAATGGTCCCAGAGACAGAAGGAGCAACAGAGTTATTCAGAGCCTGAAAATAACATTTTCAAACAGTTTTTCGCTAAAAAAACAGCTCTTAAATGTTATTTTCTTATATTTAATTTAATTTTTAAAATTTAAATTTAAAATTATATTTAATTTAATTTTTAAATCTTATTTATTTATATTTAATCAAAGATCACAGAAGGATGTGTTACACTGATTGCAAGTTTGCTGAAACATTCACTTCATTATTGAACGTATTTATTAAGCTGTAATTAAATATCCTAAAACAGGGGTTCTCAACTCCAGTCCTCGCGACCCACTGCTCTGCATATTGTGCATGTCTCCCTTATTTAACACACCTGATTCAGATCCTCAGCTCGTTAGGACAGAGTCTCATTCTAACGAGCTGAGGATCTGATTCAGGTGTGTTAAATAAGGGAGAACATACATGCAGAGCAGTGGGTCGCGAGGACTGGAGTTGAGAACCCCTGTCCTAAAAGATTCTTAACTGTTTTACTGGACTGTACATAATCCTAGACCAGGCGATATAAAAATGTGTCTTATATACTAGTTCAGGGGTTCTCAACTCCAGTCCTCGCGACCCATTGCTCTGCATATTGTGTATGTCTCCCTTGTTTAACACACCTGATTCAGATCCTCAGCTCGTTAGGGTATAGCGTGTATCCTAATGAGCTGAGGATCTGAATCAGGTGTGTTTAACAAGGGAGACACACAAAATGCAGAGCAGTGGGTCACGAGGACTGGAGTTGAGAACCCTGTACTAGTTCCTGTAATGACCGCTAGATGGCAGCAAGGTATTTTACTAAAACTCCAAAATGCCAACAGAGCCCCTGATTGAGAAGATACGCTGAAACCAAACAAGATGAAATAATGAAAAGTAGTTGTGAGGTACACTGTCAATCCTGGATACTACAATCCAAACAAGACAAAAGTAGGCTTTGTTTGAGGCTCCTTTGGGATCATTACGTCTAACTGTCTCAAAACAGGGAATAAGTGAATCCACACACAAAAAGAGGAACAACAGGGTTTTTTTTTACTGAAAATATTGATGTAATACTATAAGGATATGTCTATATGGATGTCTTTTTATTTTGTAAACTGGATAATAATTTCAAATACAATGTTTATTTTTTAACCAGATGTGTGTCATATTTTGAATCCTGATGTTACCTTAAATGCCTACCCCGTGTCTTTAGTGACCTGGGACGTCATTTACAACCCTCCTCCTCATTCTTTTTTTTTACGTTAGACATCAGCCTACTTATAACAATTCACTGTAAACAATATAACTAGAAATTTATAAAAGAATGCCCATTTTTTTGTAAATATTGTAATGACCCAAGGTGTGTAATGGTGTAAGTATATTTTTTCTGCATGAGGTGGCAATGTCTGATATGATAAACAGAGGTGTAGTGGTAAAAAAGAGGTGGGTAAACTATAAATTCTGGTGGACCACGACGTGGTCACCAGGTAAGGTGGGCCACTGCCTACCGGTGTATGTGTATCCTGATAACATAGGGAGGCCTCGACATTAAGCCTTTCATACGCTTGTCCTTCGGACAAATAAATCTGCCATTCATTTGTCTGAGTACAAACGTTGCTTGTCCGGATTTTGTATTTTGTGTGTGTTTAACATTATTTACATTATTTTAATATCTGCACATTTAAAGGGCATCCCCTCACCCAATATTATTAAATGTAGGCCTATGCTTCATCTTTCATTTTAAATTCTTAAATTTGATCAATAAATTCAATTATTTCGAATAATAAGACACTATGGGCTGATCAAATTAAATCATTTACACTGAAAAATTACAATTGCATAAAATAATGTTATGAAATTTATTTAAATTTACAAAAGAAACTTGGAAAGAATGATACTACTTTTAAACATTTAACACATAACCGCCAGTAGGTGGTGGCAGACGACCGTCTTAATGAGTGAGTCATTGATTCATTCATTCAAACGATTCGTTCAAACGGCTAATCATTCAAGAATGAGAAAGATGTTTATGAATGGCTCATTGATTCTTTGACTCAATTCGATTCGTTGAAAATGCTGAATCATTCAGTAATGAAAACTGGTCGAATGTTTCTGTGACATGTGCCGTGGTTCTGCTGGGATTTTTGTTTGGAACTATTTTCGCTGCTGAAACAGAACAAAAACAGCCAATATTGCATCTAAAATGTAAGTGATTTATTTTTTACTGTTTATTGAACTGTTGTAGGAAATCAATGTCACATTTTTAATCGTGATGGTGTTCAGGAAAAATAATTGAGGTTGTTTAACATATGTTAGAATTATAAGAAACTCTATTTAGATTTTTATAGGCTGTAGCCTATGTTGTTAACTGAGAGTGTTGCACTCATTTGTGTAGATTTCTGCTAGAGAGGCTGCGCGACAACACTGACAGTAATGCAGCGCAATATGAAAGAGTTCGTCTTAGGTTTAACAACCTATGAAACTAATAATGAACAATATGAAACTAAAACGACACAAGTTTAATTTAAAATGTCTTAAGAACTACATGCAGTATATTTAGAGGTGGATAAACGCACTTTGGAGGTGGGTAAACGCTATTCATTCGGTTCACGTGACGTCACTGTAGCTTTGCGCCGCCATCTTTGCGACCAACGGTCACCGTCTCAATGCATTAATGCCTGCAATGTGTTGTGCAGTTGGCTGAAACAGCCGAAAGAGGAACCCTTAACTGGTAATTTTTAATCTAAGCTATACTAAAAGAAGAGAGGAGAGAAAATCATTTATTTAAAAGATTTGAAGTCTCATGTTGCTGGATTTGTGGTTAATTATATTTCTATTATAGCCTACTCAGTGGCCAACATACAAACAGACATCGACAGATAATGTTTTTCTTCATTTTATTTGTTGGATCTGTTTAAATGCACTTTATCATGGTAAGTTATTAGATTTGGGGTTATTTTGAACATAACTGTCCGTTATATTAATATCGTTATTAATTAATATGATAGCTTTATGTGACGAACCAACTGCAATTTAAGTCGTTATATTATAATCACTGAAGAGCTTTACCTCTAGCTTTTAATCGCAGCCAAATCATTCAAAAAGATTCGACTCGGAAGACTCTTTTCATTTCGATATTTGTGATTATTAAACCTTCTCTGTAACTGAACTTTCAGACATATATGGCAGTCTTTTATGATATTTGACTGATGTCTCTAACTGTGCTGATGCAGGTGTCTCTCAGTGCTGCTGTTCGGATTAGAAAGATTCATTCATGCCAGCCGAACTGCTGCAGAAGATTCATTCATGACATCGCCTCGAACTCTCATGAACACGTGAGCTCTTATGTATTTCTATTTCTATTGAGGCAAGCCTGGGGCAATTAATAATGGACTAAAGAAAATTGGGTTTAACAAATAAGGATCGGAGCCTAAAATTGAAATTTTCTCCAGGTATCTCCATCTCTCTCTCTCTCTCATTCAAATAGGCAGTTTGGGTGGCTGTACCGGCGAGTTGGTCGCAAATATGGCGGCGTTCTATTTGTAGTGACGTAGGTGGCATCTATGAATTTCCGAATTTGGGAGGTGCGTAAACGGCGTTTGCGTGCAGTTTGGCCTCCACTACAGCCCTGATGATAAAGTGATATTTCACTCATAGTTTCCGCAGGCAGAAAACAAAAGAAGTGTCATCAGCAAACCTTGAAATGGCTCAGCGATTTACTGCAGTGATACAAAATATTGATTTTGATAGTTTGATAGTTTTGAGAATATGTTAAAGATCACGATTATGAGCCAGATAGTAAATGTACCAACTCCATCTCATGACAATTTGTGCATATTTTACGCGGTGGCGGCTAATTGGTTCTAATTCATGCGATCTCACTCGTTCTAATTCGTGCGATTTTTACAAGTTGCCCAATTCTTATGAATTCGTACCCCTGACACCGCCTCTAAATCTACCCATCACTAGGGTTTAGACAAATCTATTAGTTTGTGATTCAAATCTATTAAAAAAAGAATTCGTAGGAATTAGCCACTACTCGTAAGAGTTGGTCATGAGATAGCATTGAATGTACTGGGAAATGAGCTCTGATGATGACAGTGATGATGATAAAGGTAACAAAATATGCTTAAATTTATTCTTCTGGGATTGTTACTCTAATATCAGTAGAGTTTTATGTTATTGCGACAAGTGGAGATTCATCTGTGTTCAGATATAGTTTCAGGTCGCTTAAGTCCTGAATATGTAATAGTGATTGCTTGAAACATTCATGCATTTAAGGGTTGAAGGTTTATCAGACCAGCATAATTGTTTCTGCACACTTTTTAAGAACTACATAGTTTTTAAAGATCTTTGTGGAGTTAAAATGTTAAGTATGTGGCATCAGTCTATAAAGATTAAATTCTTTTTCAAGCATTTATTTAGGAGTATCAGACAGGATGTAACTGAACTCAGTCAAACACTGCTTCAAACTTAATTAGTACAGGTTACAGCTGATCTCTCCCTATTTATTATATTAATTATTTCTGAACAATAACTTCTTAAAATTTCTTAATAACTTCATAACTTACTATAAAAAAGAAGAAAGATAAGAAAATCCATTTTTTAGTTTAAAGAGAGGAAACTATGTTTTCTGTAATAATTTTCAATGATTATTTCACATTTAAAAAAAAGGAATTAGAAAATAATTACAAACAATTTAATCCCACACCCAAGTATTTTAACATGATTTAGACATTAATTAATGTAAATGTACTTCAGAGGCATGTTATTCTTATCTCATTATATAACTGAAGTTTCAACTCAACTAAAGATTCTCCTATTCACATAAAGAAAACAATTAAGTTGCAGAGCAAAACAGACATTGAGAAAGACACAACGTAGCCTCTGTTGGGTGTGGTTATGACCGTTGTGATTGTTGAAGGCTTATTAGTGATTGTTGAAGGCTTATTAGTGATTGTTGAAGTATTATTAGTGATTGTTGAAGTATTATTAGTGATTGTTGAAGGCTTATTAGTGATTGTTGAGGGCTCAACTGTGGTTGCAGGGGGACTCTTTATAGAAGTGAAACATGTGCCCACATTTCCCACCATGTCCACAACTACCAGCTCTACTTCCTGAGAACAACAGGAAGCATTGTAGGACGCCACAGTCACATTTGTGCCATCCTCACTTTTCACAATTCTTAAGCTGAGAGAGCCGTTCCCACGGTTGAAAGACACACCGGATATGCCTGTACCGTTCCCGTCCGTCAAGTTGGCGGAGAGTTCCCATGATGCCGTGCTGCATTCCACAGGGCAGTCAGCTTTGATGCTCACTACCTGACAGACAGGACTAGAAATATCAGTCACCTGCCAAAACAAAAACAATTTAGGTTAATCAGTCAATGGGGTTCAAATGTTAATACTGTTTCCACCCAAAACAATGATTCATAAAAGAATAGAAAGCTATTCTATTCAATGGAGATCAGTTACCGTACAATGAAAATGCAACAAAAGTCAAACTGATGGTAATTATTAATAATGTCTACTCCAGCCGCTTTCATAACAGCTACCTTAGTCATGACACTGAACCGCAGTGCCACGTAATTCGAGTCACTGGACTCTGTATCTTCTGCTTCAATAGTGAGTGTGACATCCGTCCCTGATTCTGTGTTGGGGGGTGCGGTCATTGTTACAGTTCCCTGAGCGCTTTCGTCTGTCCCCACGTACAGAGAGCTGGGGAAAGACACGTTGAAGCCGCGGTCAGTCCGGGCTCGGATAGTGTAGCTACTCCCTGTAGCATTATTGACCAATGTAAAGTTGAAATTTAAAGGAATTCCAGGCTCTATGGTGCTATTTGTTTGGGCCTGAGAAGAGATATGGTCAATATGGTTAGAATATTGTCAATGTATTTCATTGAATATTCTGTGCTGGTCATATTAAACTTGTATAGAAGTCATGTGTCAATGGTTCTATCCCCTTAAGCTCACCGTGATGGTAATTTTAGAGCCTTTTTGCTGTGTTGGTGACTGTCTCTGGAATTGACTAGGCAAAGATCGAGTTAAGTCATTCACCAGTCCTTTAATTTGGACCACAAATGCCCCCTCTGGGATTCTGTCTACATTCACCAGGAAGTCTGTCGCTCCCACTGCGTTGATGGTTCCATTAACAACATCAGATCCTGAAGCTTCAACTAGAAGCACGTCAGTCAGTGTGACTGAATCTCCTCCGGTCACAGAGACAAACAAAGTAGCATTCCAACCTGATCAGCAATAAAAAAAAAATTATTCACATTGACAACACTGAAATATAAAAATAGTTCATCATGTTTATTCACTCCTGTTCAAAAGTTTGGGGTCAGAAAGATTTAATAAAAAAATTAATACTTTTATTCAGCAAGGACAGCATAAAAACATTTATAATGAACTCTCAAACCAAACTTTCAGTCCAAAGACTTTTGCCTTTTACGACGTTTGAATCAAGTGCCATGAGAAAAGACTTTAAATCTCCACCTCCAACATCCTCACACACAATATAGCTTATACAAGCCGAGACTCCTTCTTTATGTGTCATTACAGATGTGACGTAATGATGCAAAAGACATGCTCGAATCTCCTGCGTAAATCCACCAGTACCACTGGAGTTAAAAACATTATTACAAGCTTACTGCTTTGAATCGGAGCTGAGGTAAGCTGCTAGTTTTGAACACTGGCTGGTTATGTACTTTCTCAATTTATTTTAGATAATTTTTAACCCCCAAAAGTTATAGACTGGAGCTTTAAGCAGCATTGATTGAAAACAATATTAAAAAGAAATACAGCAATACAGCTTGAACAAAATTTACTGATGGCTTAATTGAAGAAATGTTCAATTGCGCTTCTGATTTGGCTGGGAGATTCTCTGATTTTGGGTGCGCTATAGTGAGTTTGCCTAGTAACTCCAGTTGGAATCTTCACCCCAAAATGGCGGCGCGCAACAGAAGCGCCACCTATAGTGGCTGTTGCCAAAAAGCATCAGTTTCACCTCTTGTTCAGTAGTTTCTACTCTTTTTTTGAAATGATCATGCAAGTCTTATGCGATCATATCAGTGTGCATTACTTAGCCTATATCTGTTTTCATTGGCAACTGCTTGTGTTGCACATGCTGTGCTTTTAGCACTATGTAGCACAGATTCATGCAGCTTGCAGTGATAGTTGGGATTGGGAAATAACAATTCATGGTGCAAAGTTGGAATAATTTCAGTTGTGGCAGTTCAACTCTAGTTTAGAGTCAGTTGAGCGTTTTACTTCTGTCAATGATATCAGACATGCTTGGTCTATCTAGTTCTTGGAAACGGCGTTCTTAAAGCTTCAGTGTATAGAGGGAATAGGATCTGACAGTCACTATTGAAACCTGCTTGCTCTAAACGTTGATTGTTGCCATTTGGGAAACATGGTTGTTTTAAGGTTATTTAGCCCAGTTGTTATTAAGGAACATGGATATCTGGTGTCATTATCACATAGCTGTGCTAAGCTTATCAGGTATCAGCAATATGCTGTCTTCTGCAACTTGCTCTTAGTACTGTTCATGTGGTTGCTAGTGCAAATGTTATGGAATATATGCTTTTACTTAGTGTACTTAGGCTTCGTGATTGTTAGCTATAGACCAAGTCCTAGAGCTCATCACGTGCTGTTAAGAGTCATTAATTTTCAAGCATTGTTTATTATTACTGGTTGCATTTAGAAAAATGTTTCTTGTTGCTTTATAAATGCTCTATGCCGATTATTGCAACATGCTGTATCAATCAAAACATCCAGTTTTTTTTAGGTGACTATTCACCACGCAGGGCAATGCTATTGACTAGACTTCTAGTTGAATACAGCCCTAGTACGATAGTAGCGTTATCTGTCAGTATACAGACATGCCTGTTGTATAAGTTTTGTTGCCCCTGGTCAAAGCTATTGTTGTAGGGTGTATGCTTCCGAACACCAAACTACACCAATTTTAGCAATACAGTTCGACCATTATACAAAATGCCTGTTGTATCAAATTTTGCTGCCACTAGGGTGTAAGCTTCCCCAATAGATCCCATTATATTGGCAACAGCAACACGCTTGATGCTCAGGGATGGCGAAAACTAAAAATTTTCTTGACCGACACGACCCTCATTAGCCGGTTGAAACTGGTTAACCGATTGGATTAAAATAAGCACACACACACAGCCCCGGCGCCGTTTCTTCCATTCATGTCACTTTTTAAAATCCCCATACAGTGCGAAACACAGAGTCCAGGGGTCGCACAAAGAAACAAAGCGTTTCTTTGCACGCTTCATCCTGTCGTCTGCCCTGGCTCTAACCTCGAGTGTTTTAGCCTGAAGCCTTTACTTTTCGCAAATCTTGTGAGCGCGCGAATCCAAACACTGTGACCTCGTGCCAAATGTTTTTTGTTTTTTTTACAGACTACCAACAACTTTGATCGTTAACGATGATACGGTCAACCATCGAGTCAAACGGTCATCGGTTAACATCCCTACTTGATGCATTGTGTCCTTGCTTGCTCAAGCTGGTGTGATGTTTCCCCCATTAGATTTGATCTATATTGTTCAACCAGCCCGTTCTCATCCCAAGGCGTCATATACAACGCTTTTGCCAAAGCGTTGACATCCAACGCACATGGCACCCTTTAGCGTCAATATGAGACAGATATATATGGGGCAGAGGGCGCCTCCTAGTGGTCTATCCCTACCCCAAAACTAAACCTACCCATACTCTGTGCGTGTTATATTGACGCTAAAGGGTGCCATGTGCGTTGGATGTCTACGCTTTGGCAAAAGCATTGTATATGACACCTTGGGATGAGAATGCATTGATTCAACATATGGCACTAACATCAGGGATGTATAACCATTCTATCAGCATTTGTATATAAAAAAGGCATCCAGATTTTTGCTGTCAGTTTGTGTTAGGGAATATTGGCATTTGGTTAAAAAAAAGATGTTATCATACCGATGAATGGACGATTGGCTTTCGGTATGATGTCACCTCCCTCTGACTGCTCCACAAAGTTAAAGAGAAAGTTCACAGAGCTCTGACCTGTAGTCACAATTAAAATATAGTGAAGTAGCACCGCACCGCAATATCGTGTCTTGCAATAGATGCAGCATTATTGCATCTTCCAAATGAAAACATATGACTGATTTTCTTTTCAAAACCATTTAGACTAAATTCAAGATTAAACATAAATGTAATAAAAATAATATGTTTGAATGTCAATGGTTTACATATCTGGCAGATTAAAACCACGTACCAGTGACTTTAATACTGTAGAAGCTTGCAGAGTTAATGCTGATTTTCCATTCCCCTGTCTGGTGGTCAGAGTTTATTGTAACTCTCCTTAAATTCCCAACAGTCAGGATGCTACCCAGAGGACCATCTGCCACTGAACTTGACTGAGACACACCTGAAAAGCAGGAGAAGCATAACTTATTTTAAACAATGATTATGCTGTCTGGATTTTTGTATTGGAGAAAATAACCCTCATCAACACACAATGTCTGAGGTGCGTTGGCTCACCTGTTGGGCTGTAGAGGGTAAAGACTGGAGAGCCTCCAGTGACGTACAAGGTCACATTGGAAAGAGATGAATCCAACACAAGCGAAAAATTTTCTGCAATGGCTGAACTTCTCACAACCTGGAGAATAGTTACCTTCAAAAAACACAGATGTTTTCAGATGTTGCAGTGTTTCACCAAAATTCCAACCACCAAATTGAAAGAAATAAAAATCACACTTTTTCCAGTCTGATTTGTATACCGATACTTTCATTTTTGGTACTTGCCGATAACTGGATTTTCATTGCATTTAATTGAAATGAATCAGAGCTGTTCAAATTTCCACTTCCAGCAAATCTCAGTGCTAAGGATTGAGTCAGTGGTTCAAATGTTTAGATACCAGTAAAATATCATATCACACACATATATATATATGTGTGTGTGTGTGTATATATATATACCAGGGCTGAGGTAGATGCATCCGTAATAACTGCCGTGGCCTTAGAAAGTTCAGCCCTTTGGACCTCTATGGCCTGTCCACCAGAAATTTCAGCCAGGTCTCTGTACAGCCGTATGTCTGACAGAGAAACTGATCTTGAATTAAACTGTTGAGATTGTGAGACATCCCGTCTTCTACGGAATGAGAAGGCGTTAGTCAACATGAAAGTTACCTGGAGGACAGAGAGAAATGAGCAGATTGAAATGCAGAAAAATGTCATTTACAATTCAAAAAGACATTAAATTAGCAGCAATGACGTTAAAGTGTTCTGCAGGCCCTCACTGTTGACTTGGTGCGTTCTATCATGACCTGAACGGTGCTTTTTAATTCAAAGTCCTTTGCTGGAGCATCTGTGAAAACAAAAATGTCTGAAGAAGGAGAAGCACCTGCCAGTGCCAACTGGAGTTCGAGAGAGGTGGTGGTGGTGGTGGTGGTGGGGGGGACAAGAAAAGAGGACCTCAAGATTATTATTTTCTCGCATTCTGGCTTTATCTCAGCAAAAGCTCAACCCAGCTGTGATATTCATAATAATTGTATCAGTAATATAATCTTATATACTGTTTCAGTATGAATAGGAGTGTTTTTCTTAGTTTACAAAACTCTCCAAAAGGCGTAAACACACACGCACCAGCAGTCCTGACAGGCACATCTCTGGAGCGTCTCCTCCACCTGATGCTCTGAGGGAATTGATTCTCGATTTGAAAATATCTGCATCCTTAGTCCTTGTCAGAGGTCCAAAATCTGAATGACACAAACACATCACAGAACACTACAGCAACGATAATATTTACGTAATTTAAATCGAATAGAATGGATTGGCTACACATGACCTAAATACACAATGTGACTACCTGGATCATTAAATGGGACTAGAATGTATTCTGAAGGTTCTTCCGGTGTTCCTCTCCTGCTGTCTATGATACTGAAGGACACTCTCTTGGCTTCTTCAATGTCATCAGACATACTGCCTGTGGTGTCAATCACAAAAGCCAGAACTGAGGTCTGACTGAGGCCCATCAATCTGAGTGTGAGAGAGAGAAACAAATAAGACTGTATAAATCTTTGATTAGGGGCGCTATGACTAAAGAACTTTGTATATCCACAGCATTAGCAGAAATGACATTTCCCCCATTTTCTTAACTGTCCCCAAATAAATTCTCAATACTGCAACCTATAATTCAGTTGTTATGCTGAGTTTGAGTCATGTCGGAAAGATGTATTTATGAATGGAATGTTGTAATGCGAGAGAGGGCGAGTAGTCCTTCATTTTCAGAGTTGGAGTGTGTCTGTGAGAAAACAAGTTGGATGCAATGAACGCAGCATCTGTATTGTCGTAAAATTTGTTGAAAATAATTAAATACATTTTTCATTTGTTTAAATTAATTTAATGTAGCCTAAAGGTGTGTAAATTTGTAAAGTTGCATGTACAAAGTACCAGTATATTGTACATTTGGAAATATGGAACAGGCATAACCATTCAATTAAACTCCATGCCAACTTTCTTATTTATAAAAACGAGGTTCTAAGAAGACGTGGGGTGGATTCTGGAATCCACTACTGCTTTTATATCTAATGAGTGATGTAACGACTGAGACAATCAGATACATAACTATTTGTTACATTTAACTAATAAGCTTAAAAGCCCATGAATGAAATATCCCCACAGAAGAAACAAGCGAGCAGATTCAGGCCTCAGTCGCCAGGGCGACCATCCATCAGATAAGAATGTTTTATTGCTGTTAAAAATGTGGTTAAGACTGAGGCCATAGGAAAGACTTACAGCCCTTAAACAGACTTTCCTGCATTTATTTATAGACAAACTGATCTATAAATGAACATGCATCCCAGGACATTGTGATAATTTGATATTTATTGTATGCATGCTTTATGAGAGAACTACTAGTTAATTAACCCCACCTATATCGTGTCTCCTATTAGAATTTATCCTCATGTAATGTCTCACACTTTAGTGAACATCGCCTTCTTATAGAATGCAGTGTGTGTTTCTTATATCTATCTGAGCATAAATGGACTCGAACAGCAAGGTCATAAATCATACATCATAAATCCTCCCAACAGATTAATTTACTGGTTGGAAATTCCACCTGTTTTATTAGTCGAGATGAGTTGGCCCCAGGGCAGCTACGTAGGGCTTGATTGCAACAGCAAACGGCAAACATTTGTATTTGAAATATATTGGTACATTGCCATGTTACTTCCACTAAAGTACTTGAATGGACCTGACCTCATAAAAATGAACTTTCCAGAAGGACTTAAATGTTATATGTTTTCGATTTGCTGAAGAGCTCAAAGATGTAAAAGGAAGTTATGTACCGAAGAAAGGCTTGGTTGCCTGAGGCCAGTCGGATGTCTTCCAGCAGTTCCATAGTAGCATTAATGGCCATTTCAGCGGCACACTGATGAAGGAAGCCGTGACTTGAGCTGATGTCATCCTTGTTGATACCTCCGGTGGGGTCCTTATAACTGGTCGTATCAAAAAAGCCACCATGGCTACACTTGCCTGAGAGAAAATTATGTCAGCATATAGATTTGTAGTTCCAATTTCAAACTTTCTGTGGACTGTGATGACAGACCTATACTGCCCTACAAAGGCAAAGTGCAGTAACTACGCAAACAAAGAAATGGAGAAAAGGGCCTTTAAAGTTTTTATACCAGCCAGTCAAACGTGTAATGGGTAGATTATGTGGTAATGTACGGTAGCGTATTGCATTCACTTGAAGAAAAAAAAATCTACTCTGTTTTTCTGAATTAACGAGTTAATTTTTCATGAGAAATTTTTTTTGCTCTGTTTTTCTGAATTAACGAGTTAATTTTTCATGAGAACATTTTTTTTGCTCTGTTTTTCTGAATTAACGAGTTAATTTCTCATGAGAATTTTTTTTGCTCTGTTTTTCTGAATTAATGAGTTAATTTTTCATGAGAAAAAAGTTTTTGCTCTGTTTTTCTGAATTAACGACTTAATTTTTCATGAGAATTTTTTTTTGCTCTGTTTTTCTGAGTTAATGAGTTAATTTTTCATGGAATTTTTTTCTGCTCTGTTTTTCTGAATGAAAAATTTTTCTTATGAAAAATTAAGTCGATTTAATTCAGAAAAACAGAGCAAAAAATTGTTCTCATGAAAAATTAACTCAATTAATTCAGAAAAACAGAGCAAAAAAATTCTCATGAAAAATTAACTTGATTTAATTCAGAAAAACAGAGCAAAAAATTTTTCTCATGAAAAATTAAGTTGATTTAATTCAGAAAAACAGAGCAAAAAAATTCTCATGAAAAATTAAGTCGTTAATTCAGAAAAACAGAGCAAAAAAAAATTTTCTCATGAAAAATTAACTCGATTAATTCAGAAAAACAGAGCAAAAAAAAATTTCTCATGAAAAATTAACTCGATTAATTCAGAAAAACAGAGCAAAAAAAATTTCTCATGAAAAATTAACTCGTTAATTCAGAAAAACAGATCAAAAAAAAATTCTCATGAAAAATTAACTCGTTAATTCAGAAAAACAGAGTAGATTTTTTTTTCTTCAAGTGAATGCAATACGCCACCGTAGTAATGCATCTCCGAAACGGGATATAATTTAACCCAGAACACAGAACACGTCATAAAGCCTATTACAAGTCTTAACTTATTTTTGACCAAATGTGTAGTTACTGCGCTTTGCCTTTGTAGGGCAGCATACAGAGGAGTTATAATTGAACACTACACACAGGATGCTACAGTATTAAGCTTCCTTACCCACAGGTTTTGGAGAGAAAAATGTGCTGAAATATCCTGAGGTTAGTTTCTTATGCAGCAATATTTCTGGGAGAATGTTATCTCTACAGTCTTGCCCATTGCAGCTTTTGCATGTTGGTGTGTTGCGGTCTGTACATAGAGATAAAAGTAAGAATGTGACACTAGTTTCTAAATATTCAGGAAATTGTAGAATGAGGATAATTGTATTTTGTCATACCTGCTAGATTGTTGAGAGGAAGTTCACGTCTGATCAGGGGGCTGAAAGGAGCAGTGTTTCCCAGTTCAACCCAGTTACTGTGGCTATAGAAATCCTACAGACAAACATTGCAAATCAAATATTACAAATAATACTGTCAAAAGTTCTAAAGGGATATGTACACACTTTGTGGTTGTCAAACATATTGGAAAATGTGCATACAGTTCATTTGCAGTGGTTAAACTAAACCTCTATGGACTGAAAAAGCTCTGTCATCATGTTTGCAGATGTTACTTTTGCTTTCATGCAATGAAATTCAAATATTTTCAAGTGTCAAAAATTGTTCAAATACTCTTAGTTAAGTAAAAAAAAGGAGGAAAAAGGGAAAAGAAATTGAATAGCCATTTTAAAATGCTTAATTTATAATTCTTTTTATTTTACCGTAATGTTACCAGGAAGTCCCATTGATTATACAACATATACCTAAAACGCTGATTTAAACACAGAGGTCTTTTACAAGAAACAATTCCATATCTCCTTTACTGCATTCTTTGTGGTGATCTTAAACTCATCATTAAATGCTCAAAAATGTTTTTGATTTCAAAATTCTTTTTGCTTTTCGCTTTTGACCACGGTGTAAAATGGGAAAATGACGTTTTCCCCAGATCTGTCAAAATCTAGGGTATAAAAAAAAAACGCTTGAAGGAACGCAACAGGTAACTACCAAAGGTAAAACAAAGGTTAAAGAGGTAATAAAATAAGAGAGGAGTGTATCGGCACCTCAATGTAAATGGTGAAACGACATGGGTTTAATTCCCTGGGAATGCATAAACTTATGCAATCCACTTTTGATATATATATATATATATATATATATATATATATATATATATATATATATATATATATATATATATATATATATATGAAGAGTTCAGATGCAAAAGCCTCCAAGTGCCATTTATAATTTTTATCAAGCTTGTATATTTAAGTTCAGTAATTTCACTTAAATGGCAATGAAGATTACCTATTAATTGTCATTTAAGTGATATTACTGAACTTAAATATACAAGCTTAATAAAAATGGTCATTTTAGAAGAAAATTTCAAATGGCATTTACAGGCTTTTGCATCTGAACTCTTCATATATATATATATATATATATATATATATATATAAGGGATGCACCGATATGACAATTTTGGCCAATACCGATAACCGATAATTCTTTATATTTGAAAGCCGATAACCGATATTTTGGCCGATAAATCTAAATCCAAATTTTTAGACAATTTTTGATTTTCCTCATTAAAAGCCAAGAACACAATTATGATGTTCTTATTTTAATGTTGTGTAGCCGATATGAGACACTTGTGCTTCACAAATTTGCACTTTTAACTTTTTTAAAGTGATTTCAATTGTATTTCAAGCAATTTAAAAGCATCATGTTGAACAATGCACATCTAAAGTGCCTCAGCTCAAGGAAATAATACATTATTTATCGGCTTTTAGATATCGGCGCAATGTTCTTGTTGGGCCGATAACGAATAACATTAAAAATGATCATATATCGGCCGATACCGATAATGTGGCCGATATATCGTGCATCCCTAATTATATATATATATATATATATATATATATATATATATATATATATATATATATAATTTTTTTTTATTTTTTTTTTTTTTTTGGATGTAACACAAATATATATCTGGTACAAAGCCAGCATGAAAAATAAAGAAAGATTACAGACCACCCACTATAATCTCCATTTATAACATACCTGTAGTGTATGACAGACAGCCCCCAATGTGATTCGACCAGAGATATAGCTCTCCTTCTTCACACTGGCCTTTACTGCAGACAGGCCACTAGTGATGAGGTTCCGGCCCTCAACGAAAGCCTCATTATCTATGTGATGCACCTCACTCAGAACAAACGCTACATCTATGGCTGCATTGTTTAGATAAATCTCTGCTATCACTAAATTAAAACCCAGTGAAGAGATGACAGACGATGAATCAGGAGATGTTGCGCAGGCTGGTTGGACAGCAGATACAGTCAGTCTGTTGTTTATCTGGAGGTGAGGTGTAGAAGAGGAGAATATTATTATTATTTTTATTAAAAACAAATTACCTCAGTTGTTGTCTATTCAGGTTTCAAGTCAGTGTAGCATAACTTGAGACTTTGCAACTTAAAAAAGTTTTAAAATTCACATTTGAGGTATGATTATGTTGTAAATCAAAATATAAAAAGTCTCTTTAGGGAATGTTAATAATCACAGAGCCTTTTTTAATCATTAATAGTTTGTGTGACTATAAAATTCTAATATCTTCCTGGTTCTAGGAACAATTCAGTTGGTTCACTGACTCTCGTGTTCTTTTCTTACAGCCAGTGTAAAGTCCCGTCCCTTGGCAGTGGCTATGTCACGGCACACTTCTGCTGTCTTGCGGAGGATGGCCATCTGAGTGATTTCTCGATGAGTGATGGAGCCACCCTTAAAAAGAGGTTTGAATGCTGTCGCCTGGGGGGGTTGAAACAGGATCCCACAGAGAAGAAATAGAGCCACCTCAACCAGTGAAACCATGGCTGTCCTGTCCACAATAAATGGTGCTGTGGGACAATTTAGTCTTCTCTCACCATGAAGTGAAGAAAATCTTGATGAAATTTCAGTAAACATTACAAGATAGATTAGCTTAATGTGGAAATTTCTAAGCTTGGAAATTTCCTCATAAAATATAACATATTAAATTAGAGAAAAATTGAGAATTAAAAAGTAAAAATAGAGAATTACCTTTTCACAGATTTTGTGTGTATACTGTAACTTATGCACAGCCCGTCAGAGTATTTATACACCCGTCACACATACTAGGTGACGTAAGGGATATCAAATGAGAAACCACAAGTTTGCATGTGTTACTATAAAAATAAGAAAGAATGTTTACTTCCTTGTTAACCATTGTTGATTGTGCCTTTTTCCAATCCACCTTGCCTCTGTTATCTTGACAGTGATGGCCTATAACAATGCTAAGTTCCGTGTGAAGTTCGTTTATGATTGATGGATGCACATTTTTGAGCTTCAATCTGTTGGTTCCAACCCACTGCCATTATAAAACTTTGAAGAGCCAGGATATTTTTTATTGTGGCTAACTCTGATTGTATTCATCTGAGAGAAGAAAGTCAAATACACCTATGGCTTGAGGGTAAATCATGTGGTAAATTTTCCTTTTAAATTGAACTAATACTTTAAAGTAAAATTATTTTGTGTGGAATTTTCCAATCCATTAAAATTAAGTTAAACAAGTTATACCAATAATAGGGTGGGTGAAACTCCCCTTGAGTCTCCATGACCTCAATTATCTTCACAAAGTAAACAAGGATATCAGGCATATAAGTTTATTTTGCTTTGACAAACAGAATAAAGATTATTTTTTTTAAATCCTAAGATAAACACAAAGATCTGGCAGCACCCTGAATTGGTTAAAGAAAGAAGTAGCACACTCATCCCTGAGCACACAGAGTTCTTGGACGACACAGTGCGCCGCCCCAGAGCCGTGCACCCACCGTCCTCCTCTGTCCCAGAGTTGGATGATGGTGCGAGCTGACAACGAAGGTTTTCGAGGCAGCCCTTGTTCCCCTTTGGGAACACGGGGTTTGCATCCTGAAGTACCTCGACGACTGGCTGATCCTAGCTCACTCTCGAGATCAGGTTTTGCGTACAAAGGGACCTAGTGCTCCGGCACCCAACTCGTCTGGTCAGTGCGACAAGGATTTTAGATTTACGCAGGGCACTGGAAGACAGCTGAGAAGGTGGGGAGATTACAATATGCAAAACAATGTGTGTTTGACATTTGCGTCAAGCGTGCATTCATTTGTGATTGTGCTTCCTGCCATTCCGGTTCTCTTTATTGTTGTTCATTGATTTATTTGTGTATGTATGATTTAGCTATTACTTTATATTAATTAAATGAGTTTTTCTGAGAGGGAAGGTACAACATTTCCTGAGTTTTGTGAAGTTGGTTTTTTTGGCTTGATTTGACCATCGCATTGTGAATGTCTATAAAGCACCCTTGAGATCAGACCAGCGACAGCTTCTGTAGCCTTCAGCAAGCGATCTCTGTACTCTGTCCTTGTCTATTTATTGTTGTTTGTCAAAGCCCAATATATATCACTATCTATATTTATGGCAATATTAAAGACGGTGTGTGGTTCCCTGCCCTCGTTACATCACGGGTGGGGACACACATCAGCCATTTGTTGCAATGTTTGGGAGTGGAGCATGCCAGCAGTCAGTTCTCGAGGGAGCTGACTGTGGGCATTGCGAGAGGCGGTCCGCGAGGATGCTCCGCTCACGCCGGGCGTTCTCCGAGGAGGACGGTTCAGTTCGCGTTCCCGCGCGGGTCTCTCTGTTGCCGAGGCATGGAGACGACTCGCATTCGGGTCGCAAATGGATCTGACAGCGGGGGTTGGGACGGGCTCAGCTCTATCTCAGCTTTCACATGCCAGATCTAGTGTGACTGCGATTTCCAGTTCCAAGGAATTGATATCGTTAGTGTTTTGTTTAAAAAGAAAAGAGTACAAAACAAATAAAAATGTTAAGAGAAAGGCAGATGTTTGAGTTTTAAATGAATAAATAAATAAGTCCGCTCATATCTCTGCTGAATAAAGAGGAGCTTTTAAAAGGAGGTTTTATTTGTGCTTTTGCCAGTTAAAAATTTTACTGGTTAGCTGAACATTATGAGATTGAAAATAGAAGAGTTTTTAGATTAAATTTATCTTAAAACAAGAAAACTCTGTATCTCAGCCTCCTCGTTGGGGTTTGTATTTTATGTGTTTAATTCCCAGATGTCTAGTAATGTTTGGGTATTAAGTATTATGGTATTTCAGTGCCTCGGGTTAAAGAGACTTTCTCTCCCGAGTCGGTGTCATCATTATTAACCCCGACGTTACCCACCAGCCATCTTAAATAATGAATATAGGCTGAGGCCCAGGGAATGGAGACTCACCCCGAGGTGGTGGAGCTTCTTAGGGAGAACTTTGGTCAAACTAAAGTCAGTCGACATTTCACATCGTTGGTACAACGCATTGCTCTATTTGGTTCTCCCTCACACATCCAGCTCTGCTTGGACTGGATGTGATGTATTAGGTGTGGTTAACACTACACCGATACGCATTTCCTGATATCTTTGCTCCCGGGAGTTCTCATTCATTTGGAGTTTGGATACTGTGGCTTGGCCTCTGAGGGGGCCCGACTCATAGAATCCTGTCTCTCAACTGAGGTCGTTGAGACCATTCTCCAATCCAGAGCTCCTTCCACGAGAGAAACTATACGTCACCAAGATCCTGTTAACTGCCCTGTTGGTACAGTTCTTGATTTCTTGCAAGACCGTTTCTCTGCTGGATTATCTCCTTCTACCTTAAAGGTTTACGTGGCGGCTATATCGGCCTACCACACCCCTCTGGGGGGTGCTTCTATCTGGAGAGATCCTCTAATTACTAGTTTTTCTCGGTGGTACATGAGGTTGAGACCTGCACTGCACTCAGAGCACCGGCTTGGGATTTGGCCATTGTACTTGAGGGTCTGGCTTTGGCTCCCTTTGAGCCCATTGAAGAGGTTTCAGGAAAATTCCTCACTTTGAAACATTTCTCCTTGCTGTTTAATTTATCGGAGATTAGGAGATTTGCATGCCCTGTCGGTTGCTCCTTTATGCCTGGAATCTGTACCGGGTATGGTGAAAGCATTTCTATACCCTAGACCGGGTTATACTCCTTAGGTCCCATTTAATGTTGGGGGCCTTATAGTGCTGCAGGCCTTTTATCCTCCACCTTTTAATACCCCAGATCAGGAACGACTGAACCTGTTATGTCCAGTTCGGGCATTAGATGCCTACGTTCACAGAGCTGCCCTGTGGCATAAGTCTGAACAATTATTTGTCTGCTTTGGGTCACTCAAGAAAGAGTCCCCTGCATCTAAACAGGTTATGAGCAAATGGATAGTCGAGGCTATATCATTGGCTTATGAAGCGGCTGAACAGCTTTCACATATGGCTGTTCGGGCCCATTCTACTAGAAGTATGGTGGCCTCTACGGCCTTTATTCCGAGTGTTTCCCTTCTTGATATTTGTAATGCGGCAGGATGTCCTCTCCGCATACATTTGTCAGATTTTATGACCTTGGCCTCTCCACTCCTGGGGCTAGGTTGCTTGCTTCTTAGTGTGCGCAAGGACTTCACACAGAACGGGCATTTCTCAGCATGGCGTAGTGGGTATGGGGTTCCCATCGCGTTTGACAACGCAGCTCAAAGTTCTCTTGAAAGGGAACGTCTCAGGTTACGTATGTAACCCTGGTTCCCTGAGAGGGAACGAGAGCTGCGTTTGCCTGCCATACTTCCTGCATGCCCTGATCGGACTTGCTTCATAGGTGCTTTATAGTTTCCTGGTCAATGACGTCACCTGACGTCCTACTCTCTCATTGGACTGATTGTACAGACGCTTCACGACGCAATCACGCAGAGCGTTCCCATCGCGTTTGACAACGCAGCTCTCGTTCCCTCTCAGGGAACCAGGGTTACATACATATCCTGAGACGTTTCCTTAAGTACAAATCCCAGGGTGGTGTAGTCGTTGTCATCTGGATCTACTTATACAGAAGGTATCGGTCTGGTTACACATGCTTTGTTTAGGGTCGTCACCCAAGTGCTTTGTCTTCACTTGTAAGGACTGCCCCTAAAAATGTGTATAAAACTACAGTGTATAGCCTAGCTTCCTAGTTACACTTAATGACTGCAGCAACTGCTCGTGTTCTCAATAAAGAATCTTGCTGAAGATATAAACTTCTCTTCTGAGTTTCCTCCCAAAACATGTTATAACTGATCACTCATGTGACAGGAGTTCAGTGAAGTCCCTGAGGCAAAGGAGAAGCTGAATGAGAGTGGAAGCAAATGCAAAAAGGAAAACCAATACAATGCCCTGAGCTTGGACAATACTGCTCCCCCTGATATGAACATTATCTTTAATAAATTAAAAAAAAGGTCAAACCACAGCTCACCCACAAATAAAGTCTCAAACGCACCTGTTCACTGGTAACAGAAAGTGAGAGTGAATTTCAATAGTAAACCTTAACCTTAATTCTTAAATATTTACAAAGACTCTTTTAAACCTGACGATTCAAGACAAGTAAAGAAGGCAACATATAATGCTGTGCTAAATACTATTTAGAATCATACAAAATGGGAAACAAAAAAAACAGGAGAAAAGAAAGACATAGGGAAAGTGAGTAAAATCCACTGAAAATAGCATTTGCTGTGGAGACAGTGAGTTGCACTATGGCATAATTGAGGTCGCTGGAGCCCGGAGCTTCTACCTCAATAGTGAGTGTGAAATCTGTCCCGGACTCGGTATCAGAGGATGCAGTCAGTGTGACGCTTCCCTGAGCACTTCCTCCTGCCAAAAGGATCAGAGAGCGGGAATAGACACGTTGAAGCCCAGGTCAGTCCGGGCTCGGATAGTGTAGTTGCCGCCTGTAGTGTTAGAGGTCACTGTGAAGTTGAGACTGAATGGGACTCCAGGCTGTGCAATGTTCTGAGATTGGGCCTGTGGAGGAACAGATATAGTTAATATATGTTTTGTGTCTCATTCAGTGTTTTTTTTTACCAACCTGTGATGTAAATTTAAGTGCATTATTGTTTAATAATTGTTGTAAATTACAGCAGTTTGTGTATCTATACAAAATTTTTTCATCAATGTTTCTCACCGTGATGGTTATTCTAGATCCTTTATATTGGATGGGTGACTGTCTCTGGAATTGAAGCTAGTCGACAAGGAGTCTTTCACCACTCCTTTAAGTTGGACCACAAATGCCCCCTCTGGGATTCGGTCTACATTTACCAGGAAGTCTGTCGCTCCCACAGCTTTGATGGTTCCATTAACAACATCAGATCCCGAAGCTTCAACTAGAAGCACGTCAGTCACTGTGACTGAATCTCCTCCGAGTCACAGAGACAAACAAAGTAGCATTCCGACCTGATCAACAATTACAGAAACACAAGTATCAGACATAGGTGGATGGATGTTTTGTGACAAACAAGAATTTGTTTTTTCAAACTTAAGGTGTGGTTGTATGATTGATTGCCTACTGTCAAAGAAGAAACAAACGTTGTATTATTTTCATGTTATCACTGTGAAGCTGCTTTGATACAATCTGTATAAAAAGCGTTATATATGTATAAAGGTGACTTGACTTGTCAATATAGTGTCATGATGTAGCTTAAGCCAGAGATGGGCAACATCGGCACTGTTGGGACAGAGTCCCACAGAATCTAGCTCCAACCCTCATCTAAAAAAAAATATATTAAAAAAATCACCTGCCTGTAGTTTTCTAGTAATCCTGAAGATATTGATTAGCTGGTTCAGGTATGTTTGATTATAGGAACTAAACTGCTGGACAGACCAGAAGTTGCCTATCTCTGATGTTGGCTCACACAAATGTCACCTTAAAACCAAAGAGTATTATTTTGTAAAAACTTGGTGAATTTAATTGAAAAACTTTAATGCAATGCAAAATCTGCATGAGTACATGTTTCGCCCTCACACAAAATTCCAGATTGAACAGATTCCAATTTAAATCACTGGATTTCGCCAGTAAAATTTCCCTGAACAGTGGCAAATATGACCGCACCTTAAAGCAAATTTATTTTGCGTGACATTCTCCAATCCATTATGATGCATATACAGTGGGGCCAAAAAGTATTTAGTCAGCCACTGATTGTGCAAGTTCTTATACTTAGAATAATGAGAATTTTCTGTAATTTTCATCATAGGTACACTTTAACTATGAGAGATAAAATAAAATAAAAAAATCCAGGAAATTACATTGTAGGATTTTTAAATAATTAATTTGTAAATTATGGTGGAAAATAAGTATTTGGTCACCCACAAACCAGCAGGATTTCTGGCTCTCACAGACCTGTAACTTCTTCAAGAAGCTCTTCTCTCCTCCACTCGTTACCTGTATTATTGGCACCTGTTTGAACCCGTTATTTGGGGACATACAAGACCATTGATAATCTCCCTAAATCTGGGGCTTCACACAAGATCTCATCCCGTCAAAATGATCATGAGAACGGTGAGCAAAAATCCCAGAACTACCTGGAGGGACCTGATGAATGACCTGCTGAGTGCTGGGACCAAAGTAACAAAGGCTGCCATAACATAACACACTACACCGAGAGGGACTCTAATCCTGCAGTGCCAGGCGTGTCCCCCTGCTTAAGCCAGTACATGTCCAGGCCCATCTAAAGTTTGCCAGAGAGCATATGGATGATCCAGAAGAGGATTGGGAGAATATCATGTGGTCAGATGAAACCAAAATAGAACTTTTTGGTAAAAACTCAACTCGTCAATATTTGGAGGAAGAAGAATGCAGAGTTGTGTCCCAAGAACACCATACCTACTGTGAAGCATGGGGGAGGAAACATCATGCTTTGGGGCTGTTTTTCTGCAAAGGGAAGAGGAAAACTGATCCGTGTTGATGGAAGAATGAACAGGGCCATGTATCGTGAGATTTTAAGCCAAAACCTCTTTCCATCAGTGAGAGCCTTGAAGATGAAACAGGGCTGGATCTTCCAGCATGACAATGATCCCAAACACACCGCCTGGGCAACGAAGGGGTGGCTCCGTAAAAAGCATTTCAAGGTCCAGGAGTGGCCTTGCCAGTATCCAGACCTCAACCCCATAGAAAATTTGTGGAGGGAGTTGAAAGGCGTGTTGCCATGCGACAGCCCCAAAACATCACTGCTCTAGAGGAGATCTGCATGGAGGAATGGGAGACACAACTACAGTGTGTGCAAACCTGGTGAAGGCTCACAGGAAACGTTTGACCTCTGTCATTGCCAACAAAGGTTATGTTACAAAGTATTGAGTTTTTGTTATTTTTTTATTTATTTTTTTATGTAAATGAACTTTTGTTATTGACCAAATACTTATTTTCCACCATAATTTACAAATAATTTCTTTAAAACTCCTACAATGTGATTCTCTTGATTTTTTTTTTTTTTTTGTCTGATGAAAATTACAGACCTCTCTCATCATTCTAAGCAGGAGAACTTGCACAATCAGTGGCTGACTAAATACTTTTTGGCCCCACTGAATATATACTTCCAAGACCCTACAGGAGACAAGCAGTTTATGGATGGATGTCATGATGTTATACCAATAAAAGGCCGGGTGAAACTCTGTGCCCATGAGTCTCCATGACCTCCCTCAATTATCTCCACAAAGTAAACGAGGACGTCCACAGAACTCTGACCTGTATTCACAATCAAAAGGAATTCTGAATTATGCACAGGCATATGCATTTTTTTTGCTTTGACAGACAGAATAAGGATGTTTTATGTGATAATTGACAGAATATGAGCTTAATTAGTATTTTAAATGGCAACACCAGAAAATGTATGGTGAATAATGTATTTCCAGTACAACTTTTTAATGAAGCTTTTCTAGAACTAATTATTGCTAAAGGTATTTTAAGTTAAATTGCAGGAGTAAAAAAAACAAGTCATATGCAGAAATGAAGACTTTACCGATGACTTTTCAGGGTGTAGGAGCTTGTGGAGCTGATTCCAATCTTCCATTCCCCAGTCTGGATGTCAGAGCGGATTTTAAATCTCTTTAGATTCCCTATTGTCAAGATGCTACCCAGAGGACCATCTGCCACTGAACCTGACTGAGACACATCTGAAAGTGGCATTCATGAAATCAGATGTTAATTGCATAATAATTATGACATAATCCTAATGTCAAAGCCCTGGCATGCAATGGAGCCTTTAATGGATCTCCACCCAAAAACCGAAATTCTCTTGTCACTCACCCTAAGATAAACACAAAGATTTTTAGAAAAATAATCCATCTCTGTGATCACATAAAAAGCAATTGGATGTGTCCCTCAAGTTCAGATGCTTCAAAAACCACACAAAGCTAACATGGCAGTATTCCATTCAATCACAATTGATGAATTAATGTCTTCTGAAGCAAAACGACAGGTGTGTATAAGAAAAATACAAATATTTAAAACTTTTTAAACTAAACTATTAATTCGCCAATGGTTATACAAGGGTTTTATGAGAGTGATAGATTGTATTTTCAGTCATCAGATTCATTTACATTGTGACTCTGCCTTAGATTTAATCAACTATGCTTTAGATGTAATCAACTCTATCTGTGTCTGTTGCTGGCCCACAGAAACTGATGGTTTGAATGAATAGATAGAATCAGCATTGCTCAGAGTGGATTAGCAAGTTAGATCGATCTCCTGTGGGAGGTCCTAACAGGTTTCTGTTGTTTGTAGCTCATAGCTCATGTGTCTCACAGACAGAACATTGATTAAGATTGTTGAAGGGCGACATGATAACATCGCTGCTGAAGGACTGCTACACTACAAACCTTCAATAAATTCTTCTCTCCACAAGAACTGGTAAAACTTACTTTTTTGTATTGGAGAAATGAATACATATAGGCGAGCCACCCAAATCACTGCTCGGCATCACCAAAATCAAACAAGAGCATTGAGAAGTTCTACATCAGCATGAAGCTCAAGTGAGAAGTGATGCGGAAACAAAATATTACCTTTTTCCCCAACCTACATCCCATTTAGCTTCAGACAACATTAATTCATCAAATCCGGCTGTAAATTATCGTTGTGTTTTGTGTCATTTTTCTTCATTAAACTTCATTATATGGAATCATAGAGATGGCCTAATTTTTAAAAACTCTTTCTTTGTGTTTATCTGAAGAAGGAAAGTCACACATCTGGTAAGGCATGAATGTGAGAATTATGAAACTGATTGATTAAGCACATAGGCTTCTGTAGATGAGCATTCTGTAGATGCACAGGCTCACCTGTTGGGCTGTAGAGGGTAAAGACTGGAGAGTCTCCGGTGACATACACAGTCACATTGGACAGAGATGGGTCCAACACAAAAGAAAAAGTTTCTGAATTGGCTGGACTTCTCTCTATGTAAAGAACAGTCACCTTCAAGAAACACATGTTTTACTGCATTTGAGATTTAAAGGATTACCCCCAAGAAAAGCACAGCGCAAATAAAAGCATTCAGATTATTGGTGGTATAAAGCAAATGGGCTCTATGCACAGCTCCACTACTTCCTGAACTTCAGCCAGCTTCTTGTTTCCTGTCTGGCATTATTGGGCACATTGATTAATTCAGGTGTATCTGATTATTGTTGCCATGACTACTGAGGTCAAGCACACCTGAATTAATCAAATTGTCCAATAATGGCAGACAGGAAACAAGGAGCTGGCTGACGTTCAGGAAGTAGTGCAGTTGTGCATAGAGCCCATTACACTTACATTATAAAATGCATGTCTATATAATAATGAATGAAGTGGTCTTGTTGTTTAAACATACCAGGCCAGAGGCGATTACATCTGTAATGACTGCAGTGGCTTGAGACAGTGTGGAGTTTGTGACCTCTATGGTCTGTCCACCAGAAATATGGGCCAAGTCTCTGTAGAGCTGTATGTCTGACTGAGACAATAATCTTGATAGCGAGACATTCTGCTGACTACGTGATGAGATGGAGTTTGTCAGCAGAAAAGTGACCTAAGAAAAGGAACAAACAAGTATTAAGACATCTGTAACATAACTGACCCCAACTGAAGAAACAAATCAAGCAGTTCTGCAGATACTCACTGTTGACTTGGTGATCTGTACCATGGCCTCGACTGCGCTTTTTAATTCTGTGTCCTTTACTGAAGCATCAGTGAAAACAAAAATGTCTGATGATGGATGAGCTTGTGTCAGTGTCAACTATAGATCCATGAAACAGAAAAGACAAGAACTTTTAGCATTATTATGAATGAATATAAGACTTTCAAGAGTTTGTGTGTCCATATAATCTTAGTGTAAGTGGTAAACGGATTTGGC
Source organism: Hybognathus amarus (assembly GCA_030378365.1). Classification (NCBI taxonomy): domain Eukaryota; kingdom Metazoa; phylum Chordata; class Actinopteri; order Cypriniformes; family Leuciscidae; genus Hybognathus; species Hybognathus amarus. The sequence goes on from JAQIUQ010007474.1 coordinate 493,724, forward strand.
TTACTATCTGTTATTGAGGTCTCAGAGAGGATAGGGAGAGCGGGGCACAACGCATTTTGGTTTTGGCTAAATTAATTGAAAATTATGTATTATTATTTAATTTACACAAGCAACATACACATCTCTGCTACAAATGAACACTTAAAGTTTTTTTTCTAGGACCTACCATTTTTGTACAGTTGCACTGAAAGTGACAGAAGTGCAAATTTTACAACTTACCCCATATGCGGGGTTAATTGTAACAGATAGAGGGGTTAGCTGTAACACTTGTGTGTAACACACATAATTGAGTACTATTTTATTTGTATAGTTTGATATTGTTTGTGCATCTGTATAGACAGATATCCATACATCCATCCCTCATCCAATCATCCTTCTATTATGGATCAATATCATGATAGAGACATAGAAAAGGGCAGCACAGTTTTGCAATAAATAATAATAAATAAAATGATAAAATATTGTAATTGCAATTAAATTAGATTTGTGTGTGGCAGCTGCATGTACAATTATTATTATATAATAATAATAACATTAATAATAATACAAATGAGCTTAAAATAAAAATGTAAAGGGTTTATTGCATTAAAAACAGGCCATATTGTTAATAAATAAACAAGTTATCATTCATAGTACACTAAATTTTAAACATTTTAAATTCCAACATTGTTTGTGAAAGTCCAACAAAGTTAAATGTATCCAAACCTGAAAAGTTGTGTGGCTATGTTTTCATTTGATTATCATTGTACACTTGGCGGCTTAGTTGTAACACTGTGTTACAACCAACCCCGCTGTGTATTACATATTTTAAGCCTAGCTAACAGTCGCTAGGAATTGCTGACATGTTTCAAAACGGTGCTATGTTTGAGCCAACAAGACAGTGATTAAGGCAATATAAAGTTAGATTGGGAAACATATACACCCAACTCAGAAACCGAAAAAAATCTACAATGAAAAAAAATTTACTTTCATGTTACACTGTCCAGTATCTTCACGAAATATTAGCAAAACTTTCCGCAAATTTGCGAGAGACCATCTTCTGGCAGCAAAAGAAAAAGAGCAGAAACACATCCTGCTTGATCCTGACGAACTATGTAAAAGGTCCGTGTTACATTTAACCCCGCGTTAGGTTGTGCCCCGCGCTCCGATTCCCCCTATTACACAGGTAAAATAAGGTACAAAAGGAGGAGTTGGGGAGGAGGGATGCCGAAAGAACATCCCAAGACGTCATCTAACTGACGCTTTTGAACATACGTCAATATCCGACGATTTAGGCACCCTTTAACGTCAGTTAGATGTCGCTATCTAACACTAACCCTACCCCAGACCTAAACCTACCCAGCATCATCTAACTGACGTTAAAGGGGCAAGCGTCAGATGTTAACGAATGGTCAAAACTCCTGAAATTATGTTAAAAACTTCACTTATTGTGGATATCAAAGCATAAAACAGTTATTTCCTCTAAATCTAAATTATCATAACATCTTATACTGTATGTTCAAACAAATATTTTAGTTGTTTGAGTGTACTGGTTTCATAGTGAACTTTTCTCAGGATGAATGAAGGTTTACGATACTGTCCAAAAGACATTGAACACAAACACACACACACCAGCAGTCCTGAAAGGCACATCCCTGGATTTGAACCATTAGATGCTGAAAGAGAATTGATTTGCTCTTTAAATGTATCTGCATTTTCAGTTCTCACCAGAGGTCCAAAACCTGTGAAAAACACAAACACCTCACTACATTTTAAACAAACTGTGACTGCATTTTAGTATAAGTCTGCAACACCTCATAATGTGAAAAAAGAAGTGTCTGAATACTTTCTGAATCCAATGTGTATATACAGTAGGGCTATCACAACAAGTTAAGCAAGTAGAAGCTGGTATCTTTACACACTTTATATTAAGTGTCTTTAACAATGCACTTATTTTGTACATACGTGTTAGTAGCATTGTAATTGCAGATGTAATTAAGTTATATATCTACATCTATTACACTGTTGACCCTTCTCTTACACCTTTATCCAGCCCTATACCTACCCATACCACCAAACCTGTCCTTAACCTTACCCGTTTCCCACCTCAATAGCACCAAAAACGAATACAATAAGTTCATTGTACCTAACGATTTCTTTGACACAAGTATATAGTTACCCTGGTCATTAAATGGGACTAGAACATATTCTGAAGGTTCCTCTGATGTTCCTCTCCTGCTGTCTATGATTTTGAAGGTCACTGTCTTGGCCTCTGCGATGTAATTAGACATACTGCCCGTGGTGTCGAAACACAAAAGCCAAAACTGAGATCTTACTCAGGCCCATCAATCTAGAGAGAGAGAGAGAAAGCAGATGAAATACAATAATTTACAATAATTATAATAATTGAAAATTTGGACTACAGTGCATAAATATGAACCACTTTTGTACTATTGTAACTATTATTGTAGCACAAACGATTTCTTCCTTTTAAGCTATAAGTACCATAAGTCAATAGTCTCATACCGAAGAAAGGTCACATTGCCTGTTGCTACTCGGATGTCTTCCAGCAGTTCAATAGTAGCATTGATGGCCATTTCAGCAGCACGCTGATGAAGGAAGCCGTGACTTGAGCTGGTGTCATCCTTGTTGATACCTCCGGTGGGGTCCTTATAACTGGTCGTGTCAACAAGGCCACCATGGCTACACTTGCCTGATCGAGAGAGAGTTAAATTCACTTTTATATAAACCAGTGTTTCTGAGCGTACAGCATTTGGTTTTTAAATTCAAAGCATCTTTGACTTTGGTGTAAAAAGACTAATAAGCACATAAACCTATAATGTTTGAGATGTTAAGCTTCCCTACCTGCAGGTTTGGTTTCGAGTAAAATGCTGAAATATCCTGAAGTTAAGATCTTGTTCTGCAGAACCTCTTGGAGAATGTTGTCACTGCAGTCTTTTCCAACACAGCTTTTGCATGTTTTTGTATTGCGATCTAGACACATAAATGTGTGTGGGGAAAGAACCAATATAAAAAACTGGTTACTTGACATGGGTGGACAAATGTAAAGGTCATATGATACAACTGATTGGGGAATTCATTTTGAGTTGAATATGAAGAAACTATACAGGGGTGCGTTTCCCGAAAGCATCGTTACAGCCAACTATGGTCGCAAGTTCCGTCATTACCAATAGAGTTCAATGGAAATTGCGACCAACTTGCGACCATAGTTGGCTAACGATGCTTTCGGGAAACACACCCCAGTACAGTACCTGCTAGATTGTTGAGAGGAAGTTCACGTCTGATTAGGGGGCTGAAGGAGCAGTGCTTCCCAGTTCCACCCAGTTACTGTGGCTATAGAAATCCTGCACACAAAAACGCATTCATTTGCAAATTGCAAATTTATTTACTCAATGTAATCCTCTTTTAGCTCATTATATAAACCAGAGAACAAAGTACTGTTCTAACCAAATATTTTTTCATACAAAAGTTTCCTTCTAATTCCTCAAACACACTAACACTAGTGAGCAGTTTTGTTGTACATATTTTGTTTTTGGCCGCTTTAGATTCGTTAGGTTCAATTCTCACTATTAACTACGACTATTGCCTCAACAAACTCTTAATTACTGCTAATTAATTTAATAGTTAGCAATGTAGTTGTTAAGTTTAGGTATTAGGTAGGATTAGGGATGTAGGTCATGCAGAATACGGCATTAATATGTGCTTTATTGGCACTAATAAAAAGGCAATATCCTAGTAATATGCATGCTAATAAGCAACTATAGTTGCCTATAGTTAAAAATGAGAATTGGACCCTAATTGTCCACCTCACTTTTAGAAAAGCACAGATAAAATTATGATCTGTCAAAGCTTGATTTGGATTTGAATACACTCTATGCATTTCTATTGACTAGCATACCTGTAAAGTATGACATGCAGCCCCCAGCCTGGAGCGGGCAGACAGATATCTGCCCTTTTTCATGCTGACTTTCACTGCATCAATGCCCTGAGTGATGAGGTCCCGTCCATCTTTGAAATCTTCATTATCAAAATGATGAGCAGTGCTGAACTGCTTTCTATCCACAGCTGCATTGCTAATGGACGTCTGAGAAATTGCCAGACTGAAAGTGGATATTTTTAATAATGAGGAATATGAATTTGAGCAGGCTCTCTGTACGTCAGTTTTTGTCAATTTGTTGTTGATCTGGAAGTGAGGTGGAAAAATAGATTAGATTAGACCCACACTGTAAAATATATATATATATATATATATATATATATATATATATATATATATATATATATATATATATATATATATATATATATATATATATAATAATAAGGTGCTACATTAAATGCTTAAGTTCAATCAACTTTGATGTTTAAGTAATTTAAACTAAAATTAGCCTATATGTAAATATTTATGATAAGGAACAAATATTGAATGAATAAATCTGGTCTTGCACAGGAGAGGAGTTAAACTTCATCATCACTGAATATCATGATGATAATATAATTAGGTCATCAGTTAACTGATTACAACTGAACTTGTTTCTCTTTGTATGACTATCTGTTAGTTGTAAATACTATGGAAATTTGGATTTATTTAATTTTTCATAATTTTACTTTTATTTCATTAACATTTTATTAAAACTCCATCTTGTCTTTCTGTTTAAAAATAGACGTACATTCATTCTATTTTTACTTTGGTTCTATGACATTAAAGTGTGATAAGGTTGCAGAAATGTTCCAGACTGTGGTGTAGACTCGTCGTGCCACACTTTGTGTAAAGAAACCGAAACATGCAATCACATTGGATATCCTTGAATGAATGCAAATTCATGCAAAGATAAGTCCAGTTGTACATTAAAAACAACCTACAATATTCTATAAATATTTCAGCGATTAAAGCCACTGGTAAACAGCGGTTTTAGTTCTCAAAATTGGTTCACGCTCATATTTTCTTCTTACAGGTAGTGTAAATTCCCGCCCCGGGCAACGGCTACGTCACGGCACACTTCTGCCATCTTACGGAGGAAAGCTGTTTCAGTGATTTGTTGATGTGTGAGAGATCCATCAGCAGGAAAGAGGACTTTGAATGCTGCAGCCTGCGGGGGCTGAAAGAGAGCCCCCTGGAGGAGAAATACAGCCACTACAACCAGTGAAACCATGGCTGTTCACAATCTCATCAACTGTGGGAAAAATCATAATGGGAATTCATCAGTTTCTTACAAAAATGATACATTTTTAATGCTAACTTTTTATACTTCCTGACTCTTTCAATCAAGATAAATTAGCATTAAACACCTGTGTTTCAACTGTGCAACTGCTTCTGATGGTGTTCATGTTTTGCTCGATTCTGTGCACTTCTGCCTATATGCAACAAATTGCCTCTTGAATACATTAAAGACTGAAAGTAAAAGTGTCCACTTCAAAACACCACATCAGTTGAATCTCATGATACACCCATTCAAGGCTGCGTCTGAAACCTGTAGCTTACTAAAGTAGGCAATTAAGAAATGAATCAGGTATGTCTAATTAAATCCCTAATTACATATCTTCAAATCGCATACACATTTGTGAATGCCCTGTTTTATTCTATTTACAATGCAAAATACCCCCATAAATATCTTTTAGCAGTGACATTTAGGCCTTGTTTCACAGACAGGGCTTAGATTAACCCATGGACCTCAGTTCAATTAGGACATTTAAAGGTTCTATATGTAACCTTTTTAATAAAATGAATCCTATTTTTATTGCCTGTGTTTGAAGGGGTTGTAATCACAGATTGCAATGATCCACTTTTCGGGTTTTGCTATTACCTCTGAAGGCCAATATTCATATTTATAAGTGAGGTCTCCGGGTCGGATTTCCTGCGAAATCCATCAGATGTGACGTGCATGCGCGCTCCCGAGCCTCTCTATCCTCATTTAGACCATTTCACAAGATGTAAACAACACTGGTCCAGAAACACTTCCTGTTTCAGTTTGTAACTGTTTTCTTTATTTCACATGTAAAGAAAACATCTTAAAGATGTTTGTTTAACTTTTTGATTCAGTTTTAAATGTTCTGTTGGTTGTATTTTATCCCAGCTTTTATGTAGTGTTAAAAAACTGAAACAGGAAGTGCTTCTGGACCAGTGTTGTTTACATCTTGTGAAATGGTCTATACAGTCTATCCGTACGTTCACACTGCCGCCGGCGAGTGCGGCAAAATTCGCTCTTGCCGCTCTGTCAACGACGCCGTGGAAAGATTTGTGGATGCTCTGATGCTCTGACGTAGATCGAATGCGTGACTTTTTAAAAACGGTATTTAAAGGGTCCACAAAGCAAACAAACATGTCGGTCGTTACTTTTGCAGAAAATTGATCGATGGAAATAACTTTAAAATTATAGTGACATGTTTGCTAATGAAATAAACCAATTAAAAGCCATATCTGTGTGTGGTGTGGCTTTTGTGTTCATGGTTAAGTGCTATTATAATTTGCATTTCCGCTGAAAAAGTGTTCTAGCACGAAAAGCTTGCCTATAAATAGTAGTGCTGCACGCCCTCATATCAAATTCAAATGATCAACCTCCTCTATTTTGCTTGGGAACTAATGTGGCCGGAACCAAAGTTTACAGGACTGCGTTCTCTGGAATTCCCTCAACCGGAACACTTCTACTTTCCGATTGGTTGCCGCTGGTTGGCGCCGAACCGCGTCATTGCTCATTAGTAATTACCATAAAGTTGAACTGATTTCAACTTTCCTCGCCGCTCTCACCGTCCAAAACGCGCCGCGCCGCCCTCGCCGGAGGTCGCCGCCGGCTCTCATTGAAAATGAATGACTTATTATGACCACTTGACGCTCTCGCCGCGGCGGTGTGACAACGCACAGATACTGCGGATATGCGACCAACGGCACTTCAGCTGACGACATGTAACCCCCAAAACGTCCGGCCTCGAGCACAACACCAGACTCCAACACAAGGTAAACTACATGAAACATGACATGAATACAAAAGAATGTTCCAGGATATCAAAAAGTAGGTGCTTTAGGATGTAACTTATATTATTTACTAGATCTACTGACTAACGTCGTCATCCCACTACTTTCATATTGTTAATAATACGCATTTCCAGACACGTTCATTACAGTAATGTAACTTCCTACGATCTTACTGATACACTGAAACTGTTCAGTCTAGTTCACAAACCGTTTCCGTTATCATATTATACATTCACCTGTGTTGTCATTGCTGTTTGTGAAAGATACACGAATACAGTTAGAGAAATGGCTTATGCTATATATAGGTATTGTGGACAAAAAATTAAAACTCAACAAATATACAAATGGATAGCATATGTGGAAAGACCTGGGTACCCCCTTTACAAAAAAACAAAAAAAGTAAATATGTCAAGTATGAAGAAAGTTACAACATTTTATAGTTCAGTAATCAGCACCTATTATTGTCTCATTTCTAAGGTGAAAACAATAGAATTTAGTGTGACCGAAAACAAGTTGTTTTTTCACAAAAACGCTCTTAACTTTCTCAATATTCAAGATATCTTAATGAAATTTTCTGTGGAGATGGGTTTCATATAGTTATTTGGATCTAACATGGGTTTCATAGTTATTTGGATCTAATCAACTTGATTAATACACATAAACACTGATTTGGCCTATTTTCTATGCTATTTTTCTGACGAGCAGTTGTTGAAAATACAAATAATTGAATGGAAAACAACGATCCAAGGAAAATTATATATCCTTAATTTAAAAGATGGATTTTGGTTGATTCATGCTATTTCCAGTTATGTAAGAATATAGAGTTAACAATACTAATGCTGGTGAAGGAAAGAAAATGAAGGAGACCACACAAAAGTTGAGTGTAGCCTACACGACGCGCTGCGTTTTGACAGCTTTTCTACAGGTAACGTTCAGTGTCGGTAGTCATAAAAAAGTGGGGGAGTTTAAATGGCCACGAAATTTTGTTACAGCACACCACAAACATATGTTCTTCATGTCCACCTTCCTCTGAAAAGTATCCAAAGTGGGTAAAAATAATTTCTTGACAGTTGAATTCTTCCGTATTGTTTGCAATTGCCTTTCAGGAGGAAAATGCAGCCTGACTAGAAAAAATGGAAGAAGGCTACAGTCAAAACCCTAACTGGATCAACCTACATTGTTGTGGTAATATGAATACTCACAATTAAGTCAATGAAACACCTCATTTGGCAGGAGAAATCCTGCAGGAGGCCAGAGTTGTGGAAAATCTGGCTAAATATTTGTAGAAAACACAAACTGTTACAACCTGCATTTATTTATATGTCTGATATACCTTATCATATACATTATATTGCTAGAGCCAGTTTGGGAAGCATTATCATGCACCATTAACATTAGCTTTACTGTCAGTTACCATAGAGAGGCCATCATTGGGCACCTGCAGTGAGTTTCACATTAAGTTTAGACATATGTTGGTGCACCATTGCCCTGGGCTGGAGGTCACGTGCGCGGCCGGGCAGCTGAGCCTCGCCTTCTGATTCCAAGCATGAGCCCCTGGCTCATTCCTTAGCATCACTGCAGAGGCCTGAAGTGCATATACCTTTTAGACACAGCCAGCCTTACAGTTTTTCTGATTGCTAAACCACTTCTTGAAAACGATTATTAATTTCTCAAAAACTAACATAAACCATTCATATAATGGTGACCTTTGTAATGAACAATTGCCCAAATCATTTGACCTGTGTTTAACTTTAACAATAACTTCAATATGAGAGTCAAATAATGTTACAAACACCAATACTATTCATTACACTATGAAAAATAATTGGTATAACATATATAAAATCCAATAATGTGCACTAATACATAAAGAGAACTTGTGTAAATAATTTGCAACTAATGAGAATAAAAATATAGCACCACGATGACAGCTCCATTTCTTTGAATTGCCATATTACCGTTGCAGCATCCTCAACATATCACCTTCAAGCCCTTAACTCCTGCAAAATGACTGCCACCTAGATCTCAATGCCAGTTTAAGATGAAAATGAGCCCTAAAAATCTACCCCTTATCAGTTGTACCGTGAAGCAACACTGAATTGAACGATTACCTTGGTGGATCGCATCTATATTTCTTGAAGCTCCAATAGGCTGCAAGCCGTATTTACCTAATGCCACTGCCAAACTGCCAGCCATGTCAATTGTATGAACGAGGTTGCACCGACTGCCACAGTAGGAAGGCCAATACATTGTATTTCATTAGGTATTTGTCTGTTAATATTCAATATATAGGTTATTCAACGTCCTGCGGAATACATTTACCTTGATCCGTGACAATCACAATACTTAAAACTTCAATGAAGCAGTGTTCAACACAAAAGCTACACTTTAGAGTTGCAACTGTGAAATCTCGAAGGCTAGTGAGTACAGAAGGATTGCCTCCTTCAATGTTGGGTTTCCGCCTTGAGGACTTTCTTTACATCTGAATACCTGCCGATTTCTCTCCTTAGGGAACAAACCCTGGAACGATACCTTAACATTTATAACATCTTTACATCTTCGTCTTTTTCTTCTCTTATCCTTTCTTTTTCTTTGTCTAATTTCCTTAACTCATTTAGGCCTCCTCTCCTTGCAATATTGTCTGTAACCAATATTCAGGCAACACTGTTTCTTTAGAAATTGTGATGGCCAACTGCACTTGCGGTGTACAACTTGTTTGTTACACACTGCATTGAAACTACTGGTGATTTTTGAATTCTGGTATGAAATTGTGAGACTGTGTACGTTGCACTTGGCGTTTGTGGTCTTGCGACCATTTGAAACAAGTGTATCTGCAGTGCAAAAGTTGTAGATTTTTTAGTGAAGGAGAATGTATTTAGAGAATTTCAAAAAAAAAGTGCACGTGAGAAATTGCAAATATGTTGAGTTATTAAGCTCGTTGACGATTTGACAGCAAAAAGGGCTACTCATTTTAAGAATTTGTTTTTGAACTATTGAAAATTTCGCTCCAGAATGGCAATTGATGTTTTAACAATTTTAAAAAAATGGAAACTTAACTCCAAGGAGAAAAAGGCGCTGTTTTACAGTGTGCCGCCCTTTAAGGAATAAAGAAATGTGAATATTTTGAACATCAAACCCATAAGGAACGAATATCATTCAATTGTAGCACCCTGATCAGAAACCTTGTCCGGTGAAGCTTGGTGGAGCCAAAACTCCAAAAGAAGCTTAATTGCTGGAATTCAATTAACTTGTTGTGAGAATTGATATAATAAATAAAGTTGGTTCTTCATGCATTGAGAACAAATAAGCAAATGTACTATCCATTTAGAATTAAGAAAAAAAGACATTTGGCTCAAAAACAGGTACCCTAGTAGCGATGTATTTTATGGAATGAATTGCTTAAATTGTGTCAATAATGCTATATTTTCAATAAGCGGTAGAAAGCCAAAAATTGCCAAATACGAATGAAGAATAAAAATGACTCAGTTATGACAAAAAGATGATGAGATTATATTGTAAATAATGTGAAATCACAAAGGACCTTAACTTAAACGATAGTGAAATAAATATTAGAAATTTTAGTAAAAAAAATATTTTTACAAACAAGGAGGACAAAACAATAAACAATTTCCTTAATATAGAAAAAAATGAACGAATAACTTAGTTGAAAGCAAAAACGAATTTTTAAATTAAGTTTTATATGTAAACAATTGTTATACTTAGTAATAGAGTAACTTTTGTACTGGTATGCTAATAGTCAAGAGACCTTTTTGATAATTTTTTGCGAAAAAAATGAACAAGAGAAACGAAACAAATAAGACCATAAGAGATGTGAAAGATATGGTCCTCCTGAATCTGGGAAACCGGTGCATTTCTTCAGTTCAACCAAAAATTAGAATCTTGTATATACATATGAGGATGTTTCCAAAAAATCAGAATTTAATATTAGCAATAATAAAACAAGAACAAAAACACTAAAAGATATTGTTTAACTTGTGATTCTCAAATAACGTCTGATTTTTCAGGCTTCCTCTTACGATTCTGAGAAATCCCTTTTAGCACCATGTCTGAATTGGCCATAGAATTCCGTGTATAAAGTTCAGGTACAATAGTGGAAAGTTGCTTATGATCAGCAAATGATCAACTGCAGTGCGAAGAGGACCCTGTTCACTTTAACGAACAAAATTAAAAAAGGAATCAATCACATCCCTCGAAACTATTGAAAATTCTCATATAGACATTGAACTTGGGTTGTCCAGTAGCTGAACGAGAACCGCACAGTAGAAGAGGTATGAAAATGCGAGAGTGGCCAAGCGAAGAAAGAATAAGCACGTACTTAATTAAGGTTGCTTTGTTGAAGAGTGACCTTTCGCAAACTGAACGGTTTTGGGCTGTGCAAAATCAACACACATCATCTGACCCCTTAAACGGCTGAAGAAGGATCTGGCCTGTTGTGCTTCGGAAACAACATTAGAACAATACATGAGGAAGGCACCTGAGTAAAGCTGACAGAATGCGGTGTTGCTTTACCACACTTCGGTACATATGGAAATCCCAGGCGAATCTGGTACTACATCTTTAACTCCTGCAAATGGCTGAGGTTGTTCAGGTCACGATCACTCCAGAATCGGTTAAGCAACTGAGACAGAGCGATAGTAAACGAGGCATTTTTTCTTTTTCCCATTTAGTAGGTAAGGGTTAGAGGTAGCACTGGATGAGGATTGTTTCTTAAAATCACACTGTCATCGAATTGACTTTTTCTTTTTTAATTTTGAGGCATCGTCTGCAAAATACGTGTTTTGGGTTTGGAACTAGAAATGCACACAGGACAAATATAAATTGGTCGTTGAGGAAACAATATGGTAAGGACTCCTTGGAGGTACGCGTGCCTTAAAATCAAGTAACAATGGGCGAACAAGCCTTGCAAATAAGCCAAGAAGAATGTGCGAAAGAGAAAAATCAAACTGTGAAAACAAAATTCCGAAAAGCAAACAGTGTAAGCAGATAAATATGTACAACTTGGCTGTATTTTTTTCGACTTCATTTCTCGCGATACATGCACAAACTGTGGCTGTGTTTCTCTGCTTAAGCGGTTTGCCTTGCGGCACATGTACACCTCAAAGGCAATGCAACATATAGAAAACCTCTTAGAAGGAAGTCTGCTTTTTCTCTTGTTTCTTTGTCGTTCTTGAAAGAGGGAAAAGAAAAATAATAAAAAAATGAGCAAAACTGGAGATTTACATTTCTTCTTAACATATTTGAGACAGATCATCTCTGGCATATGCCGGAATGCCAAAGAAACATCCCTTTTTCGATGGTAAATCTCTCTCTGCGGCCGGATGTGCTTGTCTTTGTTAAATGGTAGAGTACGTAAGAAAAATGCGATGTTCAACCAGGATATTAGAAAGAAAATGGAGATTTATATGAGACCTTTTAGATGCCTGATGATCACAATCTGTGCTTTTGAGATGACTGAAATATTTTATGCCTCAAAAGGAACTGTTGTGGAATTTCAAAAATGAAGAAGAACTCGGTTGTTACTTATATTTCACTTTTAAATGTGTTAAATGAGGTCAACTTTAATAAGATGACATAAACCTATAGTTGTCACAGGACAAATCAATTATTGGAGTTTTACCCAGTTTTGGTAATAACTAAAATATGACTAAATGTTTTGTTACTATATTTTGCATTTGCATATTTTATAATGACAGACCTTAAAGTGATTGTTATGTACAGAGAGGTTTCAGTTTGCAATGAAATTTTTGATCCAAAGTAGGACCAAAACATGTATCCATGATTGGTGACACTGTTTAATGTGATGCTTTTCCGCTTTAAGATTATAATGAAAAGCATACAAATTATCCATCATTTATTTCTCTTAAATCGTATTTAATGTATTTTGAAAGTATACTTTCAATGTTACAATGACAATTTCCAGCATAGTTCAAATATACCTAAAATATATTTTTAATAAATACATTTTTAATTTATTTAATTTATGAACTGAATTTTCACTTCAAATAGGCTATATTTTTCTAAAATATATTTTCAAAAAAATATACTCAAGTACAAATATTGTGTTAAGTTGTATTGTGAAAATAGGTTAAAGCATGATGCTAATATAGGATCTTTTAAAGGAGTCATAACCTGTCATTTTCACGCTTTTCCACGAGAATCAATGTATGTTATGCTTGCCTAAAGATTAAACATGGGCCGGTAAGCCGATATTCAAAAGTGAAGCGTTTGTTTACCACAGGGTTCGTAAACCTGCACGCGCACTCAAATACGAGATTTTAATTTCTCCCCCAACTTGACGTCAAGACGGGGAAAGTATGACCATATATGGACACGGCAGTCATATGCTGCCTGCAGGAAGCCTGCGCTGTCCCTCTCCCCTCATATTCAGTCAAGAAAGATGCAGAAATGTAGTGCACACGTGAGTTGCTCTGTGGTTGACTGACCAGAATCAACATTCAAATGTGTTTTCTCTACCAAAAACAGACCAATCTACCAGGGACCAGTGGATGAAATTAATTTTTAACGACGCTGTTCCAACAACCCTATCAACTGGCTCGTCTGCGCTGAAACATTTTACACGGGAATCATTTACAACATTCATTTCGAAGTAGTCAGAGTGCTGTATAGAGATGGAAACAGGTATAGTTTAGTAGTTTAATTACGGTTATTATAACGTATTTGTCATCTGCTTGTGTGTATCCATTATTTATTAATAGCCTACAAGTCTGCTGTTTCGGACCAGGTCCGAATGATGATCAAACATATACTGATGAGTTTAATAAAGTTTATTGTACATCAAACAAAAGATGAATCGTCGGTTTTACTTCAGAAAATCACAGTAAGAGCTGAGTAAACACAGTTATAAGAAGTGCGTGAACGCTGAAACAAGGCAAAAACAACACATGATAGCAAACATTGATCTCTATAACCACTGTAAACTGATAAAAAAGTAGACTAACTTATGTGGGAGAAAATAGCAACAAACGTTTTAGCTTGTTACTGATGTTAATGTATTTCTCGGTCAAAATGATTGTCTTTACCATTCAGAGATGTTGATGTAGACGTCCTTCCACTGACTCTATATCTTCCGTTTCCAGCTCTGGTTCAGAGTGAATTCCATAGGTCGCGGCCAGGTCTGGTTCATTCACAACTTGCGTCATAATCATGATGTCTTTTTGGAATGATATGCTGAAGTTACCCGTGGTGTCAAGCCCCCTCCTTCCTGCCACCAATCAACGCGCCCCTCATTTGCATTATTAAAATTACCATCCACGACAGCCAAAATATCCCATCAGATCTCGCAAGACAATAATGCATTCAGAAATAAGGGTTAATTTTTTTCCACTTTTCTTTTTTAGAAGGACCTGAAAGACTATAATAGAGCATGGGTATCCAAGGTAATATTAGGTTATGACTCTAATATATTTATGCTCCATTTAGGTCCATCCTCTTATGAAGATTTCACATGCCCCAACATGTGTAAAGAAGATACTTAGGCTGCTCGTTCATGTGTCATCAATGCAAAATTAATCCACCCATATTATCACTATTAAGTAAACGGACAAATATTACTGGAGGTAGCAAGGGTTCAGTTAAACTCTCCAGCAACAAGGAGATGCTAGAAAGAACAAATAAGAAGTAATAGTACATGCTCTAAGCTTACCCAATGACACCAGCCTCTCGCATGAATGTTTTTAATAACTCTAAAACCAGATGAAGAATACAAAATTGTTTGGTATAATAAAGCAAAAGAGTGACTGCTAAATGACAAGCAGGGCAAACTGTTGACTTGATGCTACACCATAATCTATATATGGAAAGCTATTGATAAACATTATTTTGCAACAGACTCATAAATCAACTAAATAATGAGGAGAACTACTCATACAATGTTTGAGAAGAGATCGAGGTTGATTCAAGTTAGATTACGGTCAACCATTCTCTGTATTAACCTGTTTAACAGGATGTAAGGCTGCCAATGCTTGACTATAGATTTCCTTGGTGATGACAAATATAAACTGCAACTGCTATGGATCACATTATTGTAATCACCATGCAGACTTAACAAAACTTGGAGCTGATGTAAGCAGGCCACTAGCAATTTATGCAGCGACAAAAATTACTTTGGAAAAAGATTTGAGAAACATTTAAGGCATGAATAGACCAAGCAAACAACATGCATCCATCACATCAGGGTCTGGGACAATAAACTAGCTAGTGGTGCAGAAATACACTTCACTGCCAAGTTTAATTTGAAAACTTCTGAAGAACAAATACAACATTGTCCATAAGATTTTTATTTATTTAGTAATTGTGTTTTTGAAATTGTGATTTTGAAAAAGAAAAAAAAGACATTTAATAAGAGTTACATGTGAACACAGACATACGGAGGTATTCATTTATTATGGAAATGGTTGACAGATTTTGTAAGGGCAGATTCTGCTAAAATCGTAAAACGATTAGAAAATGAAACTCCCTTGATGAATAACAAAACAAGTGAGCAGTTATTGTGAGTGAAATTTGAGCTTGGGCTGCACAGCAAACATTTATGAATGTCAAATCAGGCTTAGTTTTTGTATTGGTTCACCATCTCTTCCAGTTTAGCCTGGTTGGACCCCGAGAATCGCCCAGCTACAACAGAAAACAAGCAATTAAATCATCCAAACAATAACTGGAAATAAATTAAACACTGCATGCATATTCATAGACATATCTGTAATTTTGTACAGTTGATATGCGACTAATATTAGTTCAATTAAAAAAAGACAACAGAACTAACCTTCTTCCCGTTCTTGTAGAAGTGGAATGTTGGCATACATTTGATCTCACAAGACTGGGCTACATCCTGAAAAACACAGAATGTAACTTTTATATTGCTTAGGACTTTTTATTGCTCTCATTCTACTGCTTTGAGCTAATGAGACTTGCAGGGCACATTCAGAGCAAGCAATGGAAGCAAAAACAGAAGTGTGACTGAAATGTAACCACACCATTTCATATTTATTCTAATTCTGCTACCCTCTAGTGGTGTATTTCATGAGTTAAAAGCAAATGTTTGATGCAATATTCCAATTTTGACCAAATTTGCAACTTTGGATAGAAGCATAGCTATATGCTTCTCTACCTCATGTCGTTCCAAACGCATAAGACTTTCATTCAGAACACAAAGATATTTTTAATGAAATCTGAGAGATTTCTGTCTCTCAATTGACTATTAACTCAAAACTCTGACACTTCAAACCATTCATAAAAACATCTGAAAATACAACCATGTGAATTGAGCGCTTTAATTCAAGTTTTCTGAAGAGACATGATTGCTTTATATATTGCACAGATTTAATTTAGGCATTTATTCATAAATAAACATTGATCAGCAAACATGCATAGGGAACTCAAATAAGGTCAAGGGAAGCTCAAACATTATTGACAACAGAAGAATTGGATTAAACCGCATGATTCATATGGATTTATTTTACAAAATGTTTTATGAACCTTTTGAAGCATCAGAGTTTTGGGTGGATATACTTTCAATAGAAGGACAGAAAAAATACAGATTTTGTGAAAAATATCTTAATTGTGTTTCAAATAGGAATGTACCCAAATGAATATTCAGGGCCAAAACTGAAAATTCTGGAAGCACTTGGCCAAAACCCAAAAGTTTTTGTTTATATAATTTATTATAAGACTTATTTAATTGAACAAAAAATACACACCAATAAAATAACCAAACTTTTATTTAAAGCAACACAAAAATTAGACAGAAAATAGGCATATATAATATTAAATAACATACTATTCTTCAGTTTATCTTCATTATTCAGTTCTATGCAACATAATTCAATTTAACAAATTTATTTTTTGACCAATTATCAAAATAAAACATGTGGGCAGATAGCAGGGATTGGATCAGTAAATGAGAAGTTAGCATCATTTTACCAGCGTTGCCCAACACTGTCCTATACACGCCATATTACAGCTCAGTAGGGCTATTGCGAAAAGAAACAAGTCCAGAGGAATTTCATGTCGGCACGTTTTTCAAGCAGACGTTGCTTTTCCGAGGGCGTAACCACCAGTACATTAGTGGAGCGTTTTGGCTGAGATTCGACTGAGCAGAGCGAAACACTGAGTAGTCGCTCTGAAGTTGTCCATCTTCGAAAGTGGAGCTGTTCGCAAAGTTACAAAACATGCTGCACCAAAGTAAAACCTGACAGCTGAACACAAGAGGGGCGCCCTTTTCTCTTTCGTCAAAAACCCAAAAATGCCATTTCCGACGATCATTTCTTCCTTCTAATTTATTTAGAGCAACAAATAAACATGAATGAACATCAGAAGGAATGCAACTGTGGAAAGACATCAGTACACCGCTGATAAGGTAAAATCCACTGACGTTAATCTACTGAAGGCCGTGTGTCCACCAAAGCGTTTTTCCATGCGCCTGGCATATGTTTTTAATTGTTTTCAATGGGAGTGCCGCGTTTTTTAAACGCCATGAGCGTAACGAGGCGCTGAGCGCTTCTATCACGCTGAAGCGCCGAGCGTTTTTACTGGTCGCAGAGAGCTGAAAAATAGGGCGGGGCTAATACCACAATGACCAACTGTCACAACATTCTTTCTGTAAAACGACATCAACCAACAGAGCTAACCGAACAAAATGGATGAAAAATACATTTTTGGTATGAAACAAATTATCTGCGAAATCAGTTAACTGGTAAACTGTGCTGCAGATATTCTGTATCATAGCAACGAAACATCTCAACGAAAAAAAAAACGCTGCACTGACAAAACGCTCTCAAGCGCCCAAAACACAGCGTCTTCAGCAGAAGCGCCTAGCATTTTCAGCTGGCTAAAAACGCTTTGGTGGATACACGGCCTAACTCTCCCGTCTGCCGAGTCGGACAAAACAGATCGCCTGTCAATCAAACTCCATGCGAAGGGTGAATTATCCAGCTTTGAGCTACATTAAACCAAAAACTATGTATTTTGTTTAAGTTCAGAGTTTCAATTACGCATGTAATCTCAGACATCCCAACCTGCAAGAATTCATTTCCGGGAGGTATATTTCGGTAACAGGATTCTGGGGCGGGAGGGCGGGCTAACTTTCGCGTTCGCGAGGCAAACTCGCAAGTTCGCAACGTCTCTCCTTCTGTACAGTGCACGCGCAGCGCGCTATGTATGTTACGCGCGCAGTATGTCTCGCTCTAGATTCCGGGAGATAATTTGCGGCATCAGGGAGACGCTATCAATATGCAGGAGACTCCCGGAACTTCCGGGAGACTTGGGATGTCTGTAATCTATGCTGTTAACTCACCTACAGTGCATTAGGTGCACGTTTGAAGATGCATTATACAGTTTTGTGACATGAGTTGGCATTAATTATTTTAGAACACAGCTCGAAAAACTCCAATAGAGAAACTCACCTGTGCATCATCCACGTCCACTTTGAGGAAGACCACATTAGCATAGGAAGGATTTTCAGACAGACCCTACAAGCGAGTCAAATCAGTTAATTCCAACAACCCAATGAATAGTGATTCAGATGCGAAAAACCAATGGTTACTTACTTTGTAAAAAGGTGCAATGCTCTGACAGGGCCCACACCACGTGGCTGTAAAGTCAACCACTACAAGCTTATCACCTGCTTCAGCCAGAGCTTTGTCAAAGGCATCCTGTGAACAAGTCAATGCTGGATTTCATATTCTGTGACCAATACCATAAGGAGATATTTTTTTAAAACAATACAATGTCACTGTGGACGCTTATCTTTATACAGGCAACAACATGTTTGTAATTAATTACAAAGACATGATTGTGAACCTTATCTGCCTTTACATCACTCCAGACTGTGGAGTAAAACCACTCACATGCTGTTCCAGACCAGCATTTATTAGTCTGTGTGACTGTGCATTGCTTGAGAAAATGGCTAATTAATTATTTGCTTGTTTATAGAACTGCTATTTCAAAGGAATATAGTTAATAATGCTTCACTGAAATTATTGTTTAGTTAAATGCGTATTTTGTGCTATAATTAAATTGTTATATGTATATACTGACCACATGCCCTAGTTACAACACAAAAACCACAATGGTAGACCACCTCTCAATACTTGTGTAATGTTAAAATTAGGCTATTTATCAGTAACAGACACAATCAAACAACATGGTGGCTTTGCATAAATTCAAACAAACAGTAAGAGTAATTCAACATGGTGACAGTTAATGAAGTCCTCGAATACCGTATTGCGTCTTTCACTGCGGCAAAATATCAAAATAGAAAAACAAAAGTCGATAGAGTCCAACCCACGTGATTTGATGGCGCGCTTTGTCTCATCAGGCCGCCATCACATATATAAACAAAATGATACAGTCCGAATGGAATGTTTTAGGTATCAAGTATAACCCGTATATGAAAACACGTTTTTTAAACGGTAGAATGAGACATGACGTTATCATAAGCAGGAAATTATGTAACGTTAATGTAGCGGTGCTGCCGCAAAACTATGTACTAACGCCATTAATTCGCGTGCATTTGGTTCATAATTTTACAACAAAACTGTTGCAGTGCAAATATCGTGATATGAGAGTGACATTTTGGGGCGTTTAATCACTTTTAGCTTTCGGCTGATGTTGTATGGTTAGGTAACGTGACGTGATACTAGCTGGTGTAAAGAGCCGGTTAGCTGATAGGCTAACTAAACAACGTTATATTTTGTTCAGAATCTGAACTAGCATATTGAATTGGCTCATTTGCTAATACTTTGTGAATTCGTACACAGTGCTGTTACATTTTCGACAAACTTGAATGCAATCGGTTTGATGGGCAGCTAAAGGCTCGCGTGCGGTTAGTCAGCAAAACGTGTCCTAGCTCCCTAGTCATACCGCGTGAGTTTGCTTATTTTTTTGGTGGAATTAATTTTTAAATGAAGCATCTGTTTAATCAAGCTATCGCTCTTACCTGATCTTCAATGACGGTGATCATTTCTATCGCTTTACTGCTGCCTCGAGCTCAGAGATCAAACCTTCCTCAACACGCTCGCCCAGAAATGGACCGTATGCTCTCTCTGCCTGTATGAAAGCGTGTAGTTTACACAGCATTGATTCATTCATAAAGCCCTGCCCATAAACCCGCTTTCGCTGGCGGACAGAGGCCAGAAATGCACCATTGTATGGGACTCTGTAATGTGGGAGTATACTGGATATTCTTGCTAAAATAAGCCCCGCAAGTTACATGTTTTAGATATTTTGCAGAAGTTGTTGTATTCACGTGCCGTGTTCAATTTGACAGAAATCTCAAGCAGTTAAAACTGTCGAACAAACCTGATATTATAGCTCTGCATGATCATAGTTGATGACAGTCCATTATTTATGCATTTAAATTTGCATAAACTTTTTTTAAAATCATTGACACTTTCATAATTCACTTGTGTTGACTTTACAGTGATTGTACATTTATTTGAAAACACGTTCTTGAGCCAGTGATAACTGTCAATTTTTGGTTTCTGATTATCACAGTGCAGATATTTTATCTAATAAACTTGTCTTTTGGGGGGCCTTTTTTCACTGTTAAAATAAGTTGTGAAAGATAACAGCAAATATGTTAATATATTCATGCTGAAAATCATATTTTTATTTACACTCATGCGAGCTCTACCACGGGTGATGAATGACGTGTTAAAAACAGTCAATGAAATATTCAAAAATAATGGTAAAGCAGTGAGTAATGTAAAAATAGTACATGTATATTTAAAGATTTCATGAAAACAATGTTACCAGTGGTCACACTGTTAATATGCACACAAATTGCCCACATAGGTAATTCTCATGTCTAGTGCCATTGTGCTGTTCCTTTTTTCTGCTCTTTAGAACAACCTTCAGCTTCACTCAGCCTGTTCTGTGATGTCTCGTTCCATCCCATCCAATCACATGTTAATCATTTTCTTTGAACACTGATTAAAATGCATGGGATGATGGTGATGAGTGTGTTGCAATAGGATCTGGAATAATCGCTCTTTGAAGTCTTTGAGTACGATGTTGCCACAGATACGAAACACTGCCTCTATAGCAGCTATTCACCGATTCCAGGTGTCTGGCCTATGTCTCCATCATCTGGAAAGAAAGCCTTAAAGCTGCTTTAAGGGCATGTGAGTGTGGTTCTAGCCCTAAACATTTAACTGAGGCATGAACATAACGTTAAAGTTTAATAATGAGATCTTGGGCGGTCTGAGGAGGTTTTCACTATGGAAGAACTTATTTAATACATCTGGTTTAAACCTGTGCAAAATGAGGCTAAAGATGAACACTATTACAACTGATTAAGCCAAATAGATAATCAACAAAAATGAAGTCAATTTGCTTACAAATGAACTATCAGACATTTTACAGTACCTGGATGAATGCAAACCCTCACAAATCTATTGTGATTGTTAAAAGCCATAAAAAAAAGGTTTATGGCTAGATAACAGGTTAAACAGATAACAGGTTAAACAGTAAAAAACAATAGATTGGAAACATGGAAATAGTCCCAATATAAAATAGGAGACAAACTAACCTGCAGGCAAAAGAGTGTCAACTGATCACTCACATAACAGTAAAGGGAATGTGTGCATTTTTAACTGGCTGAATCAAGCTCATTATATTAATAATGTACCTAAACCAACTTTTTTTCCTAATTTTCTGATTTAATGTTTAATTTGTGTACTCTATAGACAATGCCATAATAATGTGTAAAGCTATCATCTTGGTCACATAGTGCTATGGTCAAAATGATGCATGACCTTGGACTGACCATTACAAAATTTAGAGAAAATGTACAATTTTAATATTAAAAGCCATTTCTACTCTAAAGAAGCAAAAAAATCTAAATGTTATATAACTTAAAATGTGCTTGTATTTAAATGTAAATGATTTTTTTATATTTATCGGTTACACACCAAGGATCATATCTTGAATACAATCTATACATATCAATAAATATCTATATGTACTGTACGTATATTACAATAAAATACTTCCCAGTTTAAATCAAGTCAATTCCAGTTTAATGTGTAGACTGTAGGTCAGCCATTTGTAGCTTCTTGAAATGATTATAAATTGTGGTGGTTTCAAGTACAAAATCAAAGCTTGTTTTATTGGCACAATCTAATGGGCAAATTTGAGTGATTTTTGAGTCTTCAGTCTTCAGTTATGTGAAATATCCTTGTATCCAACATATTTTGACCCTTATCTATCTTTATCCATGACCCCTTTAGAATTTAACAATAAAACACTAAATGCATGTCATGTCGTCTGTTCATATTTTCTTTTGAAATTATGTTTGATATTGATTACACGTTCGACACGTAAACACATCATCAAAATTCACATACCCCAAAGCCAAATTAAAATGTATATATTATTCAAGACAACAGATACTACACCCCATATTTTAAGGAAAAAATCACATTTAAAGAGTAATTTTTATTTTAGGTAATTTATTTAATACGTCAGCAATGTTTGAACAGATCTTTCAGAGAAACCACAACAAAATGAGTAATAAAGGCCAAGAAAACAAAGATGCACCAATGCCCAACATTTAAAATGCTCCAATGTGTTATTTACTAGTAAATATAATTGCTTTACATCCTTTGAGTGCAACAAAACTTCTTCTTCTAAAACACTAAAGCCTGCTTATGCCATATTCTAATCATAAAATAGATTTATCAGAAGAAAGAGCCTGCTCTTGAAAAGCTTGTTAAGAGAACACAATGAACAGAACAAATGCTTGTTCAAACATTCTTTTCAGTGCATGAATGTTTTAAAAAGTACTGTTATGAATTGCAGTATTTCTCACATACTTATAAAGTTATTAAATGTCTCATGTAATCATCCAGTTTATTATGAATGAAATCAAGTTTTCATATATAAAGGTAAACACAAATGAAGCCCTCGGAAACATGTCAGGTAATGTAAAATACTTTCCGCACTTCCGAAAGCAGAACAAACGTAACTAAGCTTTGGATAGTGTCATGCTGTAAATGTGGTAAAGTATGTGTGGTTGGTTATGTAGTCCAGTTGTTGCAGATATAGATGCATGAGATGGATTAAGGCTTGGCTGTTGTCTTGCCCGGTTCCTTCCAGCCACCAAAAGCTTTCTCCAGGTAGAGGGCGGTGGCCAAAGAGAGACGGTCCTGTAACTTACCTGTCACAATCTGTACGCCCAGGGGCAAACCCTCCACACTCAGCCCTAATGGACACTGGGTCACTGGCAGACCCAGGATATTAAAGATACCTGCAGAGAATAGAACCGCTTAGAGCCTAGACCCCTCCGGTAAAGTGGCCCATTAATGCCACGACACACCAAGCCAACGATCGCCTGAGCATCTCTTAGCTCAGTTTTTGCAGTATGTCAACACTGTAGGCAGTTTTTTAGTCTACTAAATATAATGAACTGAATAACAGGCTATTATAGGTTAAAGTTACATTTTATACTAAAATAAAAAAGTAAGTAACGACTATTTCTTTTCCTTTATTATACTACGCACACAATAAACGAGTTTTTCCGTTGTTGTCCAGGCTGGTGTACCTATATTTAATGACTTTTGATAAGGTTCCTTTGCTTCATCCAGACAGTTGTCATCAGCAGAAAAATCCTTCTCTACGAATGCGTTGGCAAGTCATTTTCCCACTCTTGCTACAACATGGCAGCTGCGGAAATTGATTTTTAAAGCTACACTGTGTAACTCTTTTAGTTTATTCTTAGCTAAAAACACTTCTTTCAAAAATACATGTGCTCATTAATGTATATTTACTTAGTTAGAGTAATAAAGTATTCTCGTGAGTGTATAATATGCCATTGAAAATACATACGGGTAAGGGGTTCTTATGTCGGTCGCATGTTGCCCCTCCATCTTGAAAGTACATTAGCCAAAGAGAGGCATACCTGTTAATTCAAGCTTCGCCTTTCGGGATTTACGTTTGAGTTAACACTCATAGACGAAGTCGAACTGGAAGCCATGTTAATCTTGGACTACATTGGCCACCGTCAGGAGTTAAAACAAAATCGGAATTGAGAGGAACAGAAACTAATATTCATTGGATGTTCATATACCTTTTCACCGCTAGATGGGGGTAAAAATCACACAGTGTAGCTTTAAACGGGAAACGTAGTTTACTATTATATTTGTAATTGACCCTTCGCTAAGCCACGCCCGAAAACCGTCACTGGCCAATCGGTGTCTTAGCAACCGTAACTATGCGCGGGAGGTCTGGCAAGCTTTCGAGCGAGGGAAACATGCTGAAGCATTGTGCGTATGTATTGTGCAAATCTGATACCGGTATCCTGAAAGTTTGGACGCGGGAGAGGAATAGTTTTCCTTCCAGAAAATCTAAAAGCCAAGGGGAGAAATGATGGGAAATTTTTCCCATGGTTACTGCTTGGAAATATTGATGGTTCTTTGGTCATAATGATATAACGTACAATAAAGACGATTAAAGACAAGACAAAGGCTCACTGACATACTTTAAAATATATTTCAGCATTTTGTTAATCGACGTCCTACTAACGTTACCCCTGACTAAGTTACTTTAACCCAATCCGATCGCGGCTCTCTCGGTATTAGTTTTGTTCCACAAGATTTATAGATAAACTGTTTGATTTCATAATTATTAGGATTAGCATATGAGGCGGTTGCTGCTTGCGCTGGGACAATAACATTAGGCTTTAGCTTCAATTTTTAAGAAATTATTCTAATTGGTTGCATATTATGTCGTGAATATATCCCTCGAATGCAATACTGCAGTCCCTTTTGTCTCGCTCTCTCAGATATTTCACTTTTTCGTCGAAAATTACTAACTATCTCATTGGGAATGTCTGACACTGGTGCAGACACACTGTAATAGATTTGCCAGCCAAGAAAGCTTGACAGGCGTAGCAACAGTAACTAGGGAGGGCGGGGCTTAGCGAAGGGTCAGTTGTGGTATTGTAATTTAAGGTAAGAAATAAAATAATACAGACATAATTGAAATGCAGGACACTGATTACGTCTTGCTGGATGCGGGACAAAGCTTCCAATTTCGGCTGCTCTAATTTTACATCATCTTATAACGACATGGCTGTCTGAATGAAGAAAGTGATTATCATTATCTGCTTTGTTCACAGTTTGTATGTCCACAGTTCTATTTAAGGTTTCTCATTTTGAATTATGAAAATAGACACCAGTCATCTGATATAGAGTGTAATATCCTCTCACGCAGGCGTAGAACATTCGTACTAGTTGGCCAAGCACAGCTTCAAACCCGGACGCATGCGAGGCGACACCACAGTCAGCTTTTGTTGTCGCTAATTCTTTGATGTTGGTTTGGTGTGTTCGCGGCCTTAATAAGTAGATTAAAACCAACAGCACTTACCAGTGTACGAGAAGTTGAAGGGTGTGAAAACTGGGTGGTGGTGTTTTGGGGCAATCTGTGGATGAGTGGGGTACAGCAGCACTCCATCTGTGCCTAGTAACTTCTCCAAATCCTGCTGCAGACTGTCCTTCTGCTGTATAATGAATGAAGATGGGTGAGAACTCTGGAATAGCTCAACTAGAGCCAGGCCTGAGAAAGAGAGACAGAAAGGGACACTATTATCATATGCATTCATCTTCAGATCCTCAAAAACACATCTTTGGATACTTTTGTGAATACTGATCACAAGAAGACTTGCTAGCACTAAATCAGAATTTGTGAGCGAATAGTGGAATTCAAAGTTAAAAGTGCACAAGCTTATTTGCTGTGTCACACACCTATTGCTGCTATAGTGTGAGAAGAAAACCCCAGACACCACTTGAACAGCTCCCAGACAGGCCAGACCTTCTTCCCGTCTTTACTCATTAGCTCCGAAAATGAGGTGGGAGGCTGAGATGGAAAAACAACGACAAAACCATCTGATAAAAAAACATGTTGACAACTAAAACGTCATTCATGTTATACAGAATATAATGCAAATACAGAAAGATGAATATGCTTGTAATTCTATAAATGCAGGTACATTTGGTGTCCAAAGTACATTATTTAAAATTGTTATATTTTTGATTGCAAATCGGGCTTAAAATCCTGTAGTGTGAACTTGGCTTAAAGGAGCTATATGTAAGATTGTGGCCAAAACTGGTACTGCAATCACTTTCAAATTACTATAGAGTGGTGTATCCGCTCCTCCCCTGACTCGAGGTTGCCAGATAGGCTGCAGGATCCAACTTTTTTTTATCCAACACGTTTTTATCTGCAGCTGTGGTAACTAGAGCAGAGCTGGCAACCCGGATGCTGCAACACTACTGACTTCGTGATTGGTAGATAGGTGGAGGGTGGAGCATCTGACCAAAACACAACATGACAACATCAACATCAGTTGAGGGCTGCAACTTCACTTTTTAAATGACAATATCCTGGCTGGACTACTGTTGTCAGTGATATAAGTACACTCACCGGCCACTTTATTAGGTACACCTGTTCCAACTGCTCGTTAACACTTAATTTCTAAGCAGCCAATCACATGGCGGCAACTCAGTGCATTTAGGCATGTAGACATGGTCAAAACAATCTCCTGCAGTTCAAACCGAGCATCAGTATGGGGAAGAAAGGTGATTTGAGTGACTTAGAACGTGGCATGATTGTTGGTGCCAGAAGGGCTGGTCTGAGTATTTCAGAAACTGCTAATCTACTGGGATTTTCACGCACAACCATCTCTAGGGTTTACAGAGAATGGTCCGAAAAAGAAAAAACATCCAGTGAGTGGCAGTTCTGTGGGCGGAAATGCCTTGTTGATGCCAGAGGTCAGAGGAGAATGGCCAGACTGGTTCGAGCTGATAGAAGGGCAACAGTGACTCAAATAACCACCCGTTACAACCAAGGTGGGCAGAAGAGCATCTCTGAACGCACAGTACGTCGAACTTTGAGGCAGATGGGCTACAGCAGCAGAAGACCACACCGGGTGCCACTCCTTTCAGCTAAGAACAGGAAACTGAGGCTACAATTTGCACAAGCTCATCGAAATTGGACAATAGAAGATTGGAAAAACGTTGCCTGGTCTGATGAGT
This sequence comes from Hybognathus amarus, assembly GCA_030378365.1. Classification (NCBI taxonomy): domain Eukaryota; kingdom Metazoa; phylum Chordata; class Actinopteri; order Cypriniformes; family Leuciscidae; genus Hybognathus; species Hybognathus amarus. The sequence goes on from JAQIUQ010007474.1 coordinate 520,763, forward strand.
CTCGATTTCTGTTGCGACATTCGGATGGTAGGGTCAGAATTTGGCGTCTACAACATGAAAGCATGGATCCATCCTGCCTTGTATCAACGGCTCAGGCTGGTGGTGGTGGTGTCATGGTGTGGGGAATATTTTCTTGGCACTCTTTGGGCCCCTTGGTACCAATTGAGCATCGTTGCAACGCCACAGCCTACCTGAGTATTGTTGCTGACCATGTCCATCCCTTTATGACCACAATGTACCCAACTTCTGATGGCTACTTTCAGCAGGATAATGCGCCATGTCATAAAGCTGGAATCATCTCAGACTGGTTTCTTGAACATGACAATGAGTTCGCTGTACTCAAATGGCCTCCACAGTCACCAGATCTCAATCCAATAGAGCATCTTTGGGATGTGGTGGAACGGGAGATTCGCATCATGGATGTGCAGCTGACAAATCTGCGGCAACTGTGTGATGCCATCATGTCAATATGGACCAAACTCCCTGAGGAATGCTTCCAGCACCTTGTTGAATCTATGCCACGAAGAATTGAGGCAGTTCTGAAGGCAAAAGGGGTCCAACCCGTTACTAGCATGGGGTACCTAATAAAGTGGCCGGTGAGTGTATATTAATGTGTCTAGTGACATATCAGGGCCATTTTATGATTATTTGAAATACACTTCTTACATACAGCTCCTTTAACTGAATGAAAATAAAGAACAAAATTTAGCCTTTGCTCAGTGAGAGATTGAAAGTTATTTTATAGTAGTCAAAAATCTTCTGAAATTGACATCCATCTTTAAAAAAAATTTAATTTGATATTTTTTTCCAATAAATGTATTTAATCCATGTTATGTACAATATGGGTATGACAATTGTATGTACATAAAAAATTGTAATTCCCCAAAACACACACCTTTCCATCCTTGCCAGGTGAAGCCATCATAGTTCCCCAGATCTGAAAGGAGTATTTGAGCTGTGGGATGAACAGCTCTTGAACCTTAACCCCAAGGTCTTCCTCTAAGCGTTTGACCACCTAAAAATAGAGATAATTTTGAGATAAATATCAACTGACTGAAGCCCATCCTCACACACACACACACACCTACTTACCATCTTCTGTGCCTGAAGCAGCTGTGGGTCCACTGGAGAGACTAAATGAGAGCCCCCATTGTGGGGAACAGAGAAGAATCTCAGCTTTTTCAAATCTACTTCATCAGAGAGAGACAGTCTAAGGAGAGTGAAACAGACAGAGTTAATTTCTCATTTGGGATGCATTCGTAATAGAGGTTGATTTAAACCATTGAAAATAATCAAAATGAACCAATAAGATGAAAGCCACGCTGTGAACAAACTTCAAGAAAAAGAAAATAATTAAACTACAATGCAAATACACTACCGTTCAGAAGTTTGAGGTCAGTAAATCTAAAGCTACACAATGTAACTTAATGTAATATTAATGGTTCCTTAAAAATACATTTCAGCATAGCACTATAACAACCATCATGAAATGACCCTTCACAATAGATCATACTTTAAATGAACTCAATAAAACACCTTTCTTGACTGTTGCCACTTTTATAACATTTTAAAATCCTTCAGTTCTTACAATCTCCTAAAAGCCAAGCCAATGTTAATTCTTGTTTTATTACGAGCTGTATCGCGTTTCTCTTTTGCCAGCAGACTCTCCTTTAGTTTGCGTTTTTAAAACGGGTAATTCCACAAAGGTTGGTGATTTAGCTGCTTCATGTTAACCTTTCTCACTCATTGTCACAACTAACCTATGCCACTCCCTCACTAATTTGTATTTCTAATTTGTGCATTCTCCCCTCCTCACATCCTTTTCTCGCTTCTCCCCCGTAGGATTCCGAGGGTAGGATGCAAGGAAAGAAAATGAGGACAGAGGAATCAAAGGTAATCTTATTTAATTTGTGTATTGTATATTTAAATATTAAACTGGTTAAAAGGGTAAAAAAAAATCCTGGTGCAATTAGAGAATTGAAATGTCCTTCAAGATGGCTAACTTTGATCAGTTTCTGGGTTTCCGGCTAGAGGATGGATGAGCAAAAAAAAAAAAAAAAAAAAACGAGGAAGCATCAATTTGTGGGCAAAGCAACTTTCTCCATTTACATATATGACAAAACATAGTAAATCAGAGTAAGCCAAACTGACTGTACATCAATGTATTGATGTAAGTATTGATTGTTCAAATAAACAAAAAAGTTACATAGTGTACCATTACTAATTTTGATCAGCAAAGATTAATTAAATTGATCAATAATGACAATAAAGACATTCAAAAGATTTCTATTTCAAATAAATGAAATTTAGTTTCTGCTGAACTTTCTATTCATCAAAGAATCCTGGAAAATATTAATTTTCTAATTAACAAAAATATTAAGGAGCAAAAACAACATTGATAAGAAGCATTTAGAATTATTTCTGAATGATTATGTGAGTAATGGCTGCCTTGCCATCTTAGCAATAAATTACATTTTAAATGACATTTATTAAACAGAAAATGCTTATTTTAAATGGTATATTACTGTATTTTTATCAAATAGATGCAGCATTGGTGAGCATACGAAACGTCTTTTAAAAAAAATTGTCTTTTAGACTAAAAAAGTATTTTAAAACAAACCCAAAAACTCTGAATCATAATATAGATCCTATGTAAGTATTTCTGTCATGTTGCACTTATGTAAAAAGTTAATATTTGATCACAGTGTTGCTGTGAAGATCATATCTAATTAATTCCTAAATATCATATTATATTACTTGTTTGCATTGGGTCCTCCCATGATGCTTAGCATGGGAATCAGGTCTTCTGCATAACGGCACATAGGTCCTGTACACAGAAATCCCATCTGCAGTCCCGAGGTGGGAGGATACTGTCCATCATTACTTACGATACCTTTATGTACAGAGAAAGTAAATGTAGTTTCTGTTCCTTATGGCCTTAATCAACATTACTACAATTACAACATTAAGTATATATACAGAAAAAACCACATACTCCCTAAGTAGACTGTCACCATTATTCTACTAACCAACACAAGCACACAACTGCACCCAATCTTCTTACCTAATGATGGCTTGTGTCCAAAGATGCCATTGAAAAAGCAGGGAATACGGATACTACCCCCGATGTCTGACCCAACTCCAATCACAGACGCACCACCACCCAATATACTGCCCTCACCTCCTGCAATGACAGAATTAACTACAATTAATTTTCATAAATGTTGCCCTGGCAGTCATATTGGACCTACAGTGACACCTAGTGGAGAGGATGAAACACACACACACATATATATATATATATATTAGGGGTGGAACGGTACATGTATTCGTATCGAACCGAAACGGTACGGGCGTCACGGTTCGGTGCACGAATTTAAACGGAGAATACACGGTATATAAATAAATAAAACTCGCGTGCATATTAATTAATGAAATGCGGAACTAGTGTTAGATACGCGGGTTCTTTAGGGACACATAGCCTAATCTGTACCATCGGCTAGCTCTGAACCATCAAAGCTCTGAACGTGCGTTCACTTCAAACGTGGCTTTATACGCGCATCCTCGCTTTGGACTAGCGTAGCGTCGAACCAGACGCGATAGACGTGAATTTAGCGCTCTCATTCGCGTTTGGTGTGACCGCATAATGAACAGGCTGCGATGTCAAGATTGCAATGCTTGTGTGTGTGTGTGTGTGTGTGTGTGAGAGAGAGAGAGAGAGAGAGAGAGAGAGAGAGAGAGACGTGATAGAACAGTGGAAACATAAAAACTGTTCTCATATTTGTGTAGGCTACACTCGCAATAAAACACAACATTGTGCTTTTGTCACACTGTAAACTATTGACAAACTGTAACCTACAACTGTCATCCAACCAAAATCACACACACACTGTTTTAAAAGCAAAACATAGGCTTTTTATCCAACTCCATTTCAAAACAGTCTGTGGGTCCCATCTTTTGGACATTAGTCATATTCCTCGGAGCACTAATCTTACACATTCTACATAGATTTAAAAAGAAAATCAAATGTGTTTTTAAAGGTAGTATTATGTTATACAGAAATCAATTATTTATTCAGATGAAAATAATGTCACATTGTTAATTAATAATGTTAATTAAAATTAAGGAAAACAAATATATTCATCTGAAATATAGCAAAATAATTTAAAATAAATTCAGGTACAATTATCAAACATTTCGCAAGGTCTTTGTCTTTTTATTCATTTAATTAATAAACTAATTATAAAAACTATTGTCAGTGCACTACAAATAAACTGGTTCTATGCTTTTATAAAACTTTAAAAAATACAATGCCTTCTGTATTTTTGTTTTGCTTTTCCCTCCATTGTACCGAAATCGTACCGAACCGTGAGGTCTGAACCGAGGTATAAACCGAACCGTGACTTCTGTGTACCGTTCCACCCCTGAATATATATATATATAAATAAAGTTATTATGTCTACTGTATTACACTAAACTGCGACGGGTCCCACCACTTGTACATTGCTATCCTATTGTTAGTTTAATTGCTTCTAATGCTCTCTTTGGATAAAAGTGTCAGCTAAATAATTAAATGTAAATGTAAAGTGATCGTGTCTCTTTAGAAAATGTCGACTAAACCGTCAATTCTTATGGATTAGTTTTACAATCTCTTTATGAACTTTTAAGTGTCAACGTGTCAGTTGTGTAGCGGTCTATGGAGAATACAGAAAGCTCTTCGATTTTATCAAAACGATCATTTGTATTTCGAAGATGAACGAAAGTCTTACAGGTTTGTAACGATAAGGTGAGTAGTTAAAGAATTACAAATTTTGAGTGAACTAACCCTTTACTGGTTTTAAAGCCGTTTTATTGGGCTAATAATAATATGACTGGATTCTTCTTTATCTTGTGTGAGTGTTTATTGACTTGTGCATGCATTTATTGAAACAACAATCTTCAGTAAAGCTGCTTTGTAGGGCTGTAGTCAACCAAAGAAATCCTTAGTCGACCAAAGTCTTGTCCTGCGCAACGATTAGTCGACTAAAAAAAAAAAACGTGATGTTTTGATTAAACATTTTTTAAACAATTGTCATTGAGCATTTATAAAACAACAACGCAAAAACATCACAAGTAAATACAACTATAATAATAATAAAATTCTTGGAAAATTAGGTGATTTTTTTAACTGCAAAAAGTGAAGAGCTCTGTCCGGTCTATAGTAACAGTCACAATCGTGCACCACACCACACGCTGCAAAAAATATAACTGCTATCTGCCACATAATGACAAATCCTAACAAAAGCTCTCGTTTATACAGGCTTCATATTCTTCTTTACTTTCAAAGCTATGGGTTAACTTTCGTCCTGACGATCAAGGCGTACACAAAAAAACCATATAGCCTAAAAAACAATCATAATAGGCTGTAGGACCACGTAGGTTTATTTTCATTTTGTTGCATTATTTAGGCTATTTTCAAATGCGTCAAGTGTACAAATAAAAACGAAAACATATTAAGAAAATACAGCATGATATAGCCGTTAAAAGGCTGCTCACGTCTTTTGCGCGCTCAAGTTCGATTTGAAATGTAAGCGCGCGACTTGCGAGCTCATATGGAGTAACGCGGTCGCCTCCCTCCACAGTCTTGTCGTCTTTGATTTAAAATGCAGCCAGACAAAAGATTTAGATTTCCTGGACATTTTGTCGACTAAAGCCAAAACAAGCAGCGTTCTAACTGAATGAATACAGCATCCCTTACTGAGCACGAAACAGCAGCAGCCAGCCAGCCATAGGTGCGGTTCCCAAGTGTATTATGTGTGTGCGCTAAACTGTGGCGCAGTTAGAAAAATAGCCTAAATTAAAGCATTTTAAAGTTGGGGACAAAACATAGGCTAATTATTTAGAATACAGTAATAAATAACTGCTTATAAAAGGAATAAATATCAAGGAGTAAATCATTGAAAAATTCTTTCTATTGGTAAAAAAAAAAAATGCAACTGGTCGAACCAATAAGAATGTCAGTCGACCAAGACGGCATTGAGCCGATTAGTCGACTAAACGACTAAAGTTGACAGCCCTACTGCTTTGAAACATAGCATTGCTGCGAAAAGAGGTAGACAAGAGGTAGATATTTTGTTTTAAAAACTATTAATTTCTTTAGAGGTAAAATGATTAACTTTGAATTCTATTTTAATGTTTCATTTTTGGTTTATTTTTTAAATGTAGCTCTATTTCAATTAAAAAAAATACAGGGAGTATATTTAACAGTAAAAAAAAAGCTAAACTCCTAAAAGTGCATAAAAATGAACAACCATGACTGCAATTGTATAATAATTATGCATTAAGAGTAATCAATCGCATGTTGGATTTTTCTGTCAGTTTTACTATGGTTAAAGTGTCAGGATGTGTATAAAAATGACCTGAGCTGCCGCCTGCAATTCTCTCAAAGTCATAGGGGTTGTTAGTGATGCCATAGAGGTGGTTGTGGGACTCTAGCCACATACAGAGTTCACTGCAGTTAGTTACACCCAGAGGAATCGCTCCTGCCCTCTTCAACAGTGCAACAGATGGGGCATCAGCCCCTGAAACCAGATCCCGTCTGCTCAACAGTCCAGTCGAGTTTGGCATCCCTGTTAGGAATAAAACACAAAGTGTCACCCTACAGACATATACCATTCTGGAATGAAGAGTTATATAATATACCTTGCAGAGCAAAGGCCTCTTTAACAGTGATAGGTACTCCAAGTAGAGGAAGCCTGTCCTCCAACACATCCTCTCCTCCGGTCTCCTCCTCTATTAGTTTGTCGACCTGTGCGGCTTCCTGAAGCGCTGCAGAAAACCTGAGCAAATGAGAATGTGTGTTCAGAGTCAGAATGAAATGTAGGAGGATTTTGCTCTTGAACTCCCTCACCTGTCCTTCACCATGGCATTGATGAGTGGGTTGACTTCCTGAATGCGGTCAATGTAGGCCTGTACCACTTCAACACTTGTTACCTAGAGATTTTTGAAGGAAATCAATAAGTGTTTGGAATGCATAATCCTGTAAAAGTCACTACACAAATGTATACAAAAATGTGTGGTTCCAAACTGAAAGACAAACATACAGTAGAAATACACTGACAACACTTAGGTCAGATCCATTGTGAATATAATTCATGTAACTAAATGTTATATCTGTCTGTTCTCCAAAGAAGAAAAATAACTGTAAATAAATAAATATATAACAATAATACATTTGCGTAATATAACAGTCTGGGGTAATTGAGGGGCTTTTTGAAACTTGAAACATGAAAATGAAACTTAATATAAAAATATTTTTCATCAAAGCATGTCGTGAAAAAAAATCACATAAAATAAAAAATTGTCGACAAATATCTTTGTTGTAGTCGTTTGATCTCACGTGACCTAATGTAAGGGCGTGCAATATCGCGATTTGACCGCTACGGCGCTTTGGCGCTAGAGTGTAAATGCAGCCCTTTATAAATGCAAGTGCGGTAAAAGAAAAATACAGCGCGAATTATGACGAGTGCAAACGAATCCGAACTAGCAAGGTTTGGCAAAGTTTTACAAAACTTAAAACCAACAATGCTGTCATGTGCAATACATGGCAAAACTTGCTTTTCACCGGAGAACAACATGCTGGAGCACTTAAAGAGGAAACATCCCCTACACAAGAGGAGCCGGTGAGAATCAAGTGTTCTCCAGCTGGAGCTAACTAAACTAGTGGTAAATATCTTTATTAGATCATGTAATACTACTAATAGTAATACTATCATCAATAATAATATAATTACAGTAATATGATTTATTTTGCATAGCTAATTGAACGTAGGAGTCAGTGCTGTTTTTATTATTGTAACGCTATTTGGTATTAGTCTTATTACTTGCCTGTATTTTGTTCCATAATCATGAAGACTTACAAAAGGAGATGTTAGGAATAATATCATGGCAGTTACGTTTTCTTTTTCATTCTGTAAATTAAAAGGTGAATGAGAACATCTCTGTCAGCTCAATTCTCATGTAAAAAAAACTATTGTAATTTTATATCTTTAATAATGGTTTGCAGATTAATATTTTACCCTTTTTGTGTCCTGAAGTAATGACCCTTTTTCTGTTTCAGTTCTATGAAAAGCAGTGGGCTTATTAAACAATGCTTAGAGAGCATTTGTGTGTGATTTGACTTAAACTTAAAGAGAATGAACTGTTTAGTTGGCTCCAAGTTCATTAAAACCACTATTTCAAAAGCTGAACTGATTTTCTTTTTTTTATATTATAGTAAGAATATGTATAACTCAATGTTTTAACTAATTGAAAAAGCTGAATAATCATTCCAAACTTAAAGGATTAGTTCACCCAAAAATGAAAATTCTGTCAGTATTTACTCACCCTCGTGTTGTTCCAAACCTCTGTGTTTATTTGTTCTGCTGAACACAAAGGAAGATATTTGGAACAATGTTTTAATCAAACAGATCTAAATCCCCTTTGACTACCATAGTATGTATTTTTTCCTACTATATTAGTCAATGGGGATTGAGATCTGTTTGATTAAAACATTCTTACAAATATCTTCAAAATAATCGATGATTACTCGATTAATCGTTCTAATAATCGCTAGATTAATCGATTATCAAAATAATTGTTTGTTGCAGCCCTATGTCACTTTTGGAGAAAAAGTTAGTCAAGTGTTGAGAAATCACTTTTTTTCCTATTTATCAGAAAAAGTAATATATGTTTTAAAATATATATATGATATATAAACTTCTATATATCATATAGAAAACTTCTATATTATACATGTATCCTTTAACACAAGAATTATTAATAGGCCTATTATTATTATTATTATTATTATTTTACAGACGCATTTCTTTTAAAATGGGGAAACTGAAAATAAATGAGTTTTTCAGACAAAATGACTGGCTTGATATGCAGACCTGGCTATAGGAGACTTTTATTGCATAGATAAGCCCTAAACAATATAGCTCTTGAGGTGCGTTCCATTCGACAGGGTCCCTACACAGTGTTCACTGCTCCCTACTCCCTGAACACGGTATATCAGTTGAAGTGGGCTTCACTGACTTCCTGTGAAGTGATGTATCGATGTCCCCTTATTCCCTATGCCGTTTGCAGTGCCCTTCGAACTGAACATGTACGTTACCTTCGAATTGGAATCTCACTTAAGATGGTGAAATACCCAGTGAAGTCCACTTCGCAGTCCACTTACGGTCGAATGGAACGCACCTTTGGTTTCAATCACAAGTGCTGCTGACCTTTGCACAGCCTTGAAAACTCGAGAATTCCTGTGTGTAAATACGCTCCCACTCTGATTAACGTTACCTACATTAATAGCTGAACTATTATCAAAAATACAAATTGTGATGTTAATAAACTACACTGTGTGTGGTAAAAAAAAAAAAAAACAAGTGAAATAAAAAAACGAGTTTTTAAGAACTACTACAACTCCCAGCATTCATTGCAATTCACCTCGTCGCATCTGGGTGGTGTGACTGTGAAATAATGATCTTTACCGTAGCGTCATTCAAAGTGTAACGAACATGTCATTACGGTCATGCTGTTAATTATAATGATCAAGATATAGAGCCTATGGAGTTTTTATTTACATCTTACTTCCTTCCGACGAATCTTTCGGGCAAGCTGCATAGCTGAGAGCAGCAGAAGTGGGTTAGTGATGGGTGGGAGTCGCGAAACTCGATGTCGTTCCTGAGGTGCAAATAACTTAAAAGCGGCGAATAACATCCACATCACAGCTCGAAGCAGTCGGCTTAAAAACCGCTCGAACCGGGTTAAAGCCATCGTCAATGAGCAGCGTTGACACCAGTACGCAGCTTGGTTTGAAAGTAAAAACAGAATTGACTCTTTACTGCCCTCTGCATGCAGAATGGTGTTACTGAATCCATGCACTTTGATACATGGAAACTAATGTTACAAAGGCCATTCATTAGCCTACCAATCAGAAGTTTGGAGACACTTCACTCTAATATGATGATTTTATGCTCCAAAAACATGTATGATAATTATCCATGTTGAAAACAGTTTTTTTTTTACATTTTTATTTTAGGATTCTTTGATGAATAGAACATTCAAGAACAGCTTTTATCTGAAATGGAAAGCTTTTGTTACATTAAACACTACCCTTTAAAAAGTTTGGGGTCAGTAAGAATTTGTATTTTATTTTTGGGGGAAATAAATAAGAAATCAATACTTCTATTCATCAAGGATGAGTTACATTGATGAAAAGTTACAGTAAAGACATTTATAATGTTAGAAAAGATTCTAATTAAATAAATGCTGTTCTTTGAGTAGACTGTCTATTAATTCTATTCATTAAAGAATCCTGAAATAAAAATGTAAAAAATTGTTTTCAACATGGATAATAATCATACATGTTTTTGGAGCATAAAATAATCATATTAGAATGATTTGTGAAGGATCATGTGACACTGAAGACTGGAGTAATGATGCTGAAAATTCAGCTTTTTTCAGAGGAATAAATTAATAAATTATATATATGAACATAAAAAAGTCATTTTAAATTGTCATAATATTTCACAATATTACTGTGTTTTTTGTGTATTTTTTATCAAAAAAATTGCAGCCTTGGTGAGCAGAAGAGACTTCTTTTGAAAACATAAAAAATCTTACCGACCCTAAACTTTTGACCGGTATATATATATATATATATTCCATGGTAAGGTTTATTATTTTTGATTTATTATATGTATTTTCTTATGTTTATTCAAGTTGAACATATATAATGTTGGCTATATCACAATCTAGCTTACATAGTGAATTATATTCAAATTCAAACAAATGAATGGGAAAATATTATGGGATGAATTTAGTAAATGGTTTGTGTGTGGACAAATATCAATGAACTTGATAAATGTTAAAAATATGTTTTACTTAATCTTAACAAGCACCGGCCCCGAGGGCGGGCCCTCTAGGGCGTGGCTAAACTTTTATTACCATTTTTAAGCTTTGTTTTATAACAAATATTCAACTAACTATCATAAACTATGCATCATTTGAAAGCTAAAACGCTCAAGAATCATGTTCTAAACTTGTTTTTGCAATCAATACAACAGAGAGGAAAGGGTTAAATTAAATGCAAAAGGACTTCTCATTTGAAAATGAGCAAAATGAACCGCTATACTCATCTTTCATCTCGTATGGTTCAGATCAGTTCGGACGAATCCAAGAAACAACAGCATACATTTCAATGTAAGGGTCCATTCTTCAAAATGCATCCCAGTTTTTAATCCAAAACAACGAAAAACAGGGGGAAAAATGAAATATCCTCCTTTGTTTGCATGAGCGTTTTCGAAATAGAGTTCGCGTCATGTTTATTTTCAAAGAAATATCGATTCTAATCTATTTTCCAACACTCAAAAGCCATCTCACCCCTGTAGTTTAGACTCTTCCGGATAAAATGAGCCATCCCCCTTCTCTCTCCTTCAATCACAGGCTCTGTAATCGATCAAAATGCCAAGGGACCGCCTGACAGGCTTAGAAACCTGTCAATCACGCAGCTCGGTTTTTGGCTGGATAAAGTCTGGATACAGCCAGCCAATGTGTAATCGGCAATGTTTTGATGGATGGGAGTATTGACCAATGAAAACACGATTGCAGTGATTGACAGTTCTCAAGCAGATTTGCCAAAAGCACATGGGCAATGTTGTTGTTCTCTCGTGCACTTTCGCCATTTTACGCACGGAGCGCATAGCCTAGGTAGCATTGGTTAGCTACAGGGAGCTCGTATCAACTCATAGATTGTTTCCAAAGTTATATTTGACAATCTCCATCATGGATCGTCGTCTACAGAAGGGTTTTTGTGGTGCTGAGACAGTATTTTGGAGATAGTGAGGAGAAGCAGCGAGCGAGCGCAGCAGAGAGACCCAGAGAGATGCGTCTCAGACGGAGAGAGCCCCGGGTGTCGAGCGTCTCCGATTCGGCAGGAGAGGTGTTTGTTCATGGACTCAATCCCGTTTTAGATCGGTAAGTTTCAACACATTGTCATTTATTGTGATGTTTATTATTGGCAGTTTTTCTGTTCATGTAATGTTTTGATTATAAAATGACGATGGACATTAGCTAGCAAAGATACAAAGCTACACGAGCAGGTGATAGAGCTGTAACGTTATATTATAAGGTTACATAAAGAGAAAATGTTTATATCACACACATTATATTTATGATGCATTGAATATAACAATAATGGAAGGAAAGGATTATAAGAAGTCAGGTGAAGATGTGTTGATTATAAAATAACAATGGAGATGAGCAAGATATGAGATTACAGTGATACGTTTATATGAATGAATGGTGCATTGAATATAAATATAATGGAAGGAAAGGATTACAAGATGTCAGGTGAAGATATAATAAAGATATATATAATTACTTACATAGAAAAAAAATATAATTACAAAGCATTTTTAATGTTGAGCATTATAATGATAAGGTATGTGACATTTGATATTGTAATATGATGGAATATTGATGCTGCTAATAGATGAATGTGACTCAAACTGAAATCCTCTTTTGTGTATTTGTGTGTGTGTTTTCCTGTGCAAATTTAATTTGTTCTGCTTACACACTTTATTTCTCCTGTCTTTCAGTGGCTTTGGTTTCCAGAACAACCCTTGACGGTGACTGCCTTGATCAACATCTTGATCTTCCTACACTTTGTAAATACTGTAAGCGGTTGCTTTTTGTTTTAGTAATTGGATACTCATTGTAATTGTTAATTGCAACTTATTTGAGTAAAAAAACACTGTTGCACTTTTTATATATTGTATTCATTAGTAAAACAATCACTTTTGGAATGTATAAATGAAGTGAGGTTTTGTTTTTTTCACTGTTTTTGCTATTATAAATGTTCAAAATAAAGAGTATTTTGTTAAAATGTTGTGCTGAAATAATTTTTTCTTGTGTAGTTTGATGGGCAGAATAGTTCTGAATAGATAAACATTTATGTAGTATGTAGTGTTTACTCATTATGTCATTTGGTAACCAGGTGTCCATTTGGAGTCTCCAAGGCCTTTTGGAAAGGACGCCTAGACTTTTCTTGAATAAAAGCTTACAGGAACTACATTTTTGGGAGTATCTTCCTCAAATTTGAATCAAAACATGGTCAGACATTCAGTTTTATCTTTATGGTGTTTTCAGGCCCTTAACATAAAATTCTGATACATTTTTCCCTAAATGAAGTTTATTCAAAGAAATCGCGAGTCAATTTCATGTATATTTTACCTTGTTTTACTCTGTTCCTATGCTACTTTGAGTTATAATGACTCTTGGGTAACAAAGTTTCAAGTGTCTAGTTTAAATAAATATCAGATTTATGAATGTGGACCATAGGGTTCAAGAGCTACAGAGATTTGTATTTGGGTATGTCGTTTTCAAGAAAATTCTCAAAAATAGGGGCGCTGGTTAAGAGGTTAAATGCCTATCAACTTGCGTGTAAAATTCTGAAATGAATGAATCTGCAGCCATTTGTACAAAATACATTTTTGTTAATACAAATGTTTTCTTTTTATCAAATAGATGGGTAGTTGTGTACACATCAACAATCAGCACCATGCTTGTGTTTGTGTGTGGGTTGTGAAATGCTTGAAATCCATGAAAAGTAAGTCTCAACATCCAAAAGAATCAAATGAGATCAACTCAATGACTAGAATGAAACATTTGTATTTTCACAAAAAAAAAAAGTTTTCATCCAGTTATAGGCTATATTTTGCTGTAGTAAATATCGGTTTACATTTCCAAACATTATTCCCTTTGCATTAATTGTTATAATCAAGTGAGATTTTTGCATTCACAGGGAGTCGACACCCGACCCACATGGAGATCTGATCTCAACATCATTAAGTACATAAAGGAACAGGAAAAACATGAGAGAGGCTAAATCCAGAAAAACTGTGTCTCCAAGACGCTTGAAGAAACCTGCAAATTACAGGTGAAAGGTTTAGATACTAGTTTAGTTTGGACCCGTTTTTTTCTGTCTCTTCATGTAATCTCATAAAGGCACGATGATCTCTTTGTGGAGGGTAGGCATATGTAGTGAAACTGGTCAATGTAGTTTATATTGTAATTGTATTGTGGTCACCAAGTCAGCAAGTGATACCATGCACCAAACACAAATATTAAACACTAAGTTGAGGGATAGAGAGGTCAAGGAGCTTTCACAGGAATCTCTGTGGCAATCATCAGATAAACGTCTAGGACCATTTTGAGACTGTCCCTAAGCAAGAAATACCACCAGACACTAAGCTGTTTGAAGAAAGAACAGGGAAACTTTGTGGCTTAAACCATGAATGCGGAAAGATTTCCTCTGAAGTAATCAGAAGGGGAGAAAGGAGGGTCGGATTATGACTTTGCACTTCCCTGCTGAAAATTCCAGCATAAACAAGCATGAATTCCATGTTGGTCCAGGCTGGTTAGAGCTGCTATAGTTGTGGACCAGCATAGTCATTCTGTTTTCAAACAAAACTGGTTCACCAGCCCTCCTCCTACTTCTTCTGCTGGTCCCAGCATGCAAAACACACCTTGCTGGTGACTGTCCTTAATTGCTATAAGATCAGACAGTTCTAAACGGTGAGGTCAGGAATTCTGGGGAAATTCCGGCATTATCCTGCAGTTAACTTTTATGAAGCCACTTTTCTTCTCTTGCTCGAGAACAGTGTGATTATGGTCCACCAGATCACACTAACCAGCCTTGACCTATAACATGGAATTCATGATGGTTTATCCTGGATTTTTCAGTAGGCTTGGCTCAGTGTTATTTTTCCCACCTTGTTTCTTTCTTCTGTTTTAAAATATTTAGATTTACAACAGTATTTTTGTTGGGATGAACAAAAGTCTATGTCACGCTTAGGGAGGAAGCACACAACTTATCTTGCATGAAAGAGATTGCTAATGTTCCCATAAGGTTAAAATAGGAAAGTTCTCACAACGTTCAAAAACGTGCAGTTTTTTAAACATTGTAAAACATTTTTTGGGGGGTTATGCAAATATTAAAGGGAACAATCCATTTTATAATTTTGCAAACATTTTGGGAATGTTACACTTTAATGTTCTCTGAACATTCGGAAACCACCCAACTGCCACAACATTTTTGTGCTGACATTTTCAGAACATAAGTGGCATAAAAAATAAATAAATAATTTTTTGTATGACAATAAATCATCAGCACAAAAATTCAGGCCTCATTTCAGACTGCGAACAATACAAATGTGACTTTTTTAATGACCATTTAACCTTTTTGAATGATTTCGTGTGTGTGTGTGTGTGCTCACATAGCAAGTGGCAAAAACATTGTACCATTATACATTCCAATTAAGTAAAAAAAAATACAAATGAAGGGTTCAGATGCAAAAGCCTCTAAGTGCCATTTGAAATTTTCTTCTAAAATGACCATTTTTATCAAGCTTGTATATTTAAGTTCAGTAATTTCACTTAAATGGCAATGAAGATTACCTATTAATTGTCATTTAAGTGAAATTACTGAACTTAAATATACAAGCTTGATAAAAATGGTCATTTTAGAAGAAAATTTCAAATGGCATTTAGAGGCTTTTGCATCTGAACTCTTCAAATTCAAAATGCAAAATTATTTGGTCTAAATACAAAATGACTGAATAATTCCAGGGGGTTAGAGATATAACGCTTAAATCAAATTGTAACATCTTTCCTATCTGGGTATTAACTGAGGCTTTACTCATGATAATATTGCCCAAAAGCCTACATATTATATTTATGAGTAAAATTTTGTCTTAAAATACTTTTGTAAAATATATTTAGATGTTTCCCATATCTCTTACAAACTTACCAAATGCGGTGTAGAGCAAAAGTTCAAAGTAGCTCCAGACAAGTAAAAAGATTTATTTAATTTATTAAAATTGCAGAAATGAACAGCAAGTTCTTGACACATTTTCATACATTTTTCACATTTTGTAATTTATAAATTGAAAAACAATGATAATGTAAAAATTAAAGGGCAGAAAGAAACGTCCACATCTCTCTCTGTTGCCACCTGTTGATGAACCATGGTTCAGGCTTTTGATCATCTTTTTCTTATGAAAGTGAAACTTACTTTCCTTCTCTTGTTATACATTCTCCAATAGAAAGGAAAAAGAAAGTGAAAGTCTAAGTAAAATTAATAAGCCTATTTTATATTTGGGGGGAAATGACAAAGTAATAATAATGTTGTTTTGTTTTAACATACTCGCTTATTGAATACATTTTGTTCATTTAAATGAAAAACTTGTTGCTACAGATGCTTAATTTTAAGTTCTCCTTTAGCTAGCCTATAAAATAGTTCTATATAGGCTAACATTTCATTTTTAACGTATGGGCAAATTCATTGGGCACATTTAAATGACACTGAAGACAACGCAATTATTTGTCAATTATTTTGGAACAATCATCTGATTTAATTTAGATGGTAGCCTAAAAGATATGGCTTCAGTGAGATAAATTCAGCACCAGAATATCACAGGAATTTCACAACAGTGGCCAAATGAATATGATACTTTAGTTTCATTTCAAATAATGGGTTAGTGGCCTTATTTCGTACTGCAGTGCTGACTCACGACGACGATGATATCATCGCGGTCACTGTCTGCATGCTATTAACGTTGCATTGTGAATTGAAATGTGAAAGTGACATCATGGTTCAGCAACGCCAGCGCACTGGCCACTCATTGGCTTTGATGCTTGATTGACGTATAATGCGGCCAATCAGAAGCCCAAATACGAACGCTCATATCAAGACTAAAGGCAAATGTAAACTTATTTTTGCTGTGCAAATCTTGGCTAAATGCTTAAAATGCTTTCGAACTCGATTAAGCTAAGATTTCCATGACTTGCAGCCCGTGAAATCCAATTGTTTTGTGAACACTGTCATTCTCCTGAAAGTAGCCTATCTAAATAGTGCAGAATCACACTGGCCTACGTTGTAGCATTTACTGCGCAAGTGCGCATGCTCGACGCGCAATGTCCTGCCTCGCCAAGACCTGCCCCTATTCTTCACCAATGAACGGTGCGGGCAAATATACAAGCGGCATAAGCGTTATACTATGGCCGAGACGGACAGTGACAGCTTGCGAACGAGATGTTGACAAAACATTGGGGATCTGCTAAATGCAACGTTGGATCCCAAACGAGAATGTCTTTTTTCTTCGATCTTACTGAAATGAGGTACAGTGCCATATTCTTTTGACAGCCGCATGGGCCCGGCGCCGTGCATGCCGTCCTTGGTCGCATGTGCACGCTTAAAGATGCTTTTATTATAAATTCTCATGTATAATATTCAGCGTAGTATGTAAAGCGATAGTTGCTTTAAAAGTAGATAAAGACGAAACGTAAATTGCATTCAGAGCAAGCCCTGACATAGCGGTCAGAAACAATCCGCAATGGATCCTCTCTTTAGCCAGGCTTGACAGATGGTGCGGACACACCGCATTTCTTACTGCCATTGGAGTTGTTTTGCTGTATTATCTTGCTTGCAATAAGATTTTTCCATACTGCTGCTGCCTCTCTTCATAATTTTACTCGTTATGTCGCCCTTTATCGGGCTTCATTTGATATATCAGCATATGCCTATTTTTTTAAGGACCAATGATATATTACTTATTTTTAAAACCTTTTTTTTTCTTCAGGATTTGCTTGTAAAAGCTGTTGGGAGTTAAGCTACAATATTTGGGGAGGACATATCTGGGACTGTGAGCGATAACACACAACCTCTTTGGAGTAATATTGATTTAACGACCGGAATATAGGAATATGAAACATGGCAACCGCATCCATCGCGAAACAGCCCGAGCGCACTCTTCATCACGTGCACCTCTTTACCCTTTTTGGAGAATATTTAATCGAGTAATTCTATGTGGTGCTCAGTATTTCACCTCATTTTACTAGTCGTTGAGCTGCTTTTTTAAGTGATTATTTGTAGTCCATCTCACTCGGGATATGGATATTTGGACTTTGGATATTTGGCTGCGTTGAAGGGACCCGCTGCCTGCCTGTCCATCATAATGGATCAAGATGAAAACCAAGAACCTTTTCATGCCCTGTACGGGCCCAACCGGATGCGGCCTTCATCGTACCGGGCACTGCGAAGTGCGGTGTCCAGCCTGGCACAGAATCGACCATTTTTTCTGTGAAAAATCGGTTCTGGGTTCTTCTCAGAAGTCTTTAAGGTAACCTCCTCTCCTTTCTTTATCCACAAAACGTTTATCCACTGGTTGCACCTTTTGATGACTTTAGGTTTGGGATAAAAGCATGATTTGAACAGGCCATGCGATATACCATAAATTAAATGATCATTAACAAAGTTCAGAAGGCTTGCAAAATACATTTCACACTTTTTTAACTTACCTTTTTAATGTTTCTTATTATTACGATCATTCTTATTTCATCTGATAATTCTGAACGGACTATTAGGTACTCAACTGTGTATTCACTGTAAAGTAACTTTTATAAATACAAATATATTTATTTAATGTGTTGTTTGATTATATTGTGAGAAATAATAATAATTAATATTTTGTATTAATAATTGTTATTGTTGTTATTAACAGCATAATATTAATATAAATTCATAATTAATATAAAGTTTTCATGTTTTGGTATCATGATCATTTTGCCAAAAAATGCCTGTTTAATATATAAAAAAAAAATATATATATATATATATATATATATATATATATATATATATATTAGGGCTGTGCAAACATTAATTGCGATTAATCGCATCCAAAATAAATAGTCTGTGTTTAGATAATATATTTGTGTGTGCTGTATATAATTATTTTGTAAATAAATATATATATATGCATGCATGTATATATATATATATATATATATATTTGCGTTATAATTTTTATATATATATATATATATATATATATACATAATCTATATTATATAAATATAAATATTTTATATATGAATAACACATTTTCTTAAATATATACATGCATGCATAGTGTATTTATATATACAAAATTATTATATACAGCACACACAAATATATTATGTAAACACAGACTTTTATTTAGAATGCGATTAATCGCAATTAACTTTTGCACAGCCCTAATACATATATATATATATATATATATATACACATTAGTTCCTAAAGTCTCATGAACTACAATGTATAACAGCTTCAGTTACCACTGCTTCTCAATAATCATGTATTGTATATAATAGAACAGTGTCATATGTGTCCATGTTAAAGGGTTTTCCACCCAAAATTATTTACTCACCCCATGCTGTATCAACCCTGTAAGAGCCTTTGTTCATCTTCGGAACACAAATGAAGATATTTTTTTGATTAAATATGAGAGGCTGGATCACTACCTACATAGGCTGCATAAGGATCGAAACTTGACAGCCCAGAAAGTCATCGAAGAAAATGTTTAAATATTCCATGTGACTACAGTGGCTCAAGTATAAGTTTATCTAAGCGACGCGACGAATACTTTTTGTGAAAAACAAACAGAATACGACTTTATTCGCCTACTCCATTTCTTCCTTGTAGGTCTGAGACGTAGAGTTCAAGAGATTTCCACGACGCTTGCGTGAGAATTGTGATATTCTTCAACTACTTAAGTTCAGTTCTCGCTCATTCGTTGTGGAAATCTCTTGAACTCTTGTCTGAGGCCTACAAGGAAAAAAGGAATAGTTGAATAAAGTTGTTATTTTTCGTTAAGTCGTCAAGTTTCGATCCCTTAGGTAGCCTATGTAGTAGTGGTCTAGCTCTCAAATTTAATCAAAAATATCTTCATTTGTGTTCTGAAGATGAACGAAGGTCATACGGGGTTGGTACAGCATTGGGGTGAGTAATTAATGACTTAATTTTCATTTTTGGGTGAACTATCCCTTTAAGAACAACGGTGCCTCTGATTTAACGGTAAGACAGGACGGTTCCACACGACAGCATAATCAGATTACCAACCTGCCCTAATCTGTCTGCCTCATCACAGAGGGGTATGTGTGTGTTTATTGGCCCATGTCTTTTGCTTCTATCAACAGTTGGCGGCTCTGATTTTCTTCTTGAAAGCAAATAAGGAAAAATATTCTGGGTTATTTTTTTTTAAATAATTTAAAAAGTGAAACTTGACCACAACTGACTGTCATGAAGTTCATAGTCAAACCATCCCAAGTTTAATAATTTACAAAAATAGTAGTATTTCATAAATAAAATGAATACATAATAACATGCATTATTGCATAATATTACAGCTATTTGGTACTTGTTTTTTATTCTTAATTAGTGGTTAGTTACATCAGTATTACATATTTTTTGCAGTACTGCAGATACGTGAGCATAACTAATAACTTGTGAGGTCTGAAAATATTTGACGCATGACTTTTTTGACCTCTAAAAATAAAGAAAAACAGCTCTTTTGGCACAGATTTTTGAATTATTGTCTTACAGTAGACAACTAAAACTTTACAGAAGTTGAGCATGTAACTTTTAATAAATGTTATGTTTCATGAAAGTGGTTTGTGCCATGTGTCTTTTTTCCTTTTGCGATGTCACCATTAATTAATATTTTTAATTGGAACAAAATGGTGTCAGAAGAATTATGTCTTGTGTGACTAAAAAATGACTGTTAAATATGAAATATGAATGTACTGTTTATTGACATACTGTTCGCAAATAGTTATAAATCAAAGTCAGTCCGATATCTGATTTATAAACGTGGGATGATGTACTGTATGCTGTGGTGTTTAGTGATGGATCATGTGTAGAAGTGGGTGAAACCCATGTTAAGTTTTGCATGTGACGTCATTGTAATGATGTCCAGTATTCCAGCATGGCTAGGTGGGATGACGGGAAATCCAGAAAGCCTATTAGTGCGTAATGACTATTAATACTCAGCATACACTGGATCTCTGTTTTACTCTCTCACAATAAAACAAACCAAAAAGCCATATTTAATTTAACTTAAAGACTATTACTATTGTATTAGTGTGTTTACAAATCCTTCTCTTGTCTATCACCACTAGATTCTCTATCCTCAACTCCTATATTTTCCTAATTTTAATTGACATGCTTCAGAGTAAATCTGTTTTTTAGGCCCAGAAAAAACTTTAGATACTCTTGTGCAAATGTGAATAGTTTTGAGCCTCAATTAGAGCATCTACATGACTAAATGGCATGACCCATCAAGCACTTACCCTTTTGTGAAGACCAGCTGTGGAAGTTTTTACAATTATATTATATTATAATATTTTTATTATTTCTATTTTTGCTATGTATCCATGATGATGTAAATAATGAGATAAATGCACTCTAAACACACTAACAAAATGATTAGTTGTGATTTTCACTGAAAAAGACGTGGTATGGAATTTTGAGTCTGGAAATCAACTAATAGATTTAACTCCTGAATTGGAGTATATATAGGCTGTGTTCAGTATATTGCAATAATAGAAATACAATCTTAGAGAAAAAAAATATATATACTTTGGAGAAAATATATATTAATAGTAGTAGCAGTAGCCTTACCTTAGTTTGACCAAAGAAAACTAAATGTTGTCACCTGCAGGGGTGTCCAAACCATTTATTACAAATTGACAAAAATCAAACCTGTGTAAGTACCGTGGCCTGAAAGTAAATGCTGCATTATATCACATCGCATTTTTACAAAAATGTTAACACAAAAACATGAATAAAATCAAAGTTATGCCCCTGAATATTAAGGTTAGGGATCGAATGTACAATTCAGTATAAAAATCATGATGCCTGTGTGTGTGTTCTACAGGTGCAGCACAGGATCACTGGGCAGGTGATGGCTCTGAAGATGAACACAATGGCCAGTAACAAAGCCAACATGCTGAGAGAGGTGCAACTCATGAACCGCCTTTGCCACCCCAACATCCTCAGGTGTGGCACTCACCTTTTTCCCCTTTTTAAAAAAATGTTTTGTTATACAAAAGATGGAATACTTCTTTCTTTATGTATGGAATTACGGCTGGGCAATATGAACAGATTATTGTATATCGACAGTGTCGAGTATTATGATGTCCTTAACTGCCAGTTACCAGATGATCATCGACAATATCTGGGAAAAATGACAAATATATTTCACATAGCCCCATAGTTACCATACACATATTTATTCACATGCAGTGGCATTGATTAAATATTTTCTATAGACTAGGCTTGTAGTTAGTACTGTTAGGAATAGAAAATCGATTTTATTTATGTAATTAAGGTCAGAAATTGATAAAAATTGTTATAAAATGTTGCTTCTCTTTTCTTGTGTGCACATTTTAATGTGATTTTAAACCAAGAGAACACTTCTGTACTTGTGTGCTATTTTCTGTGCTGTGCAAATGTTATCGACCAGTGGTTGATATTCTCAAACATAATAATAGCATGTTAAATAATACGATTGCATTTTTATTCATTACATAAATAGAACTGGATGTCATGGCTTTACTGAGTCATATAAACGTAGTATGAATTGAAACCTATGCATTTTTCTTAAACTCATTTTCATTTTGTGTTAAAATTGAAATAATAATAAATAAATAATAAAAACGAAAGTAAAAACAACAACAACAATCGGCAGCATATCGACCCGCAACTCCTGTCCAACAACAACCAGACCGTCTTCCTGTGTCCGGCGTGATGATCGAGTCTGTTCCAGAAATACCTCTCAATGCGCCCTTGCGGACTCGTGCTAAGGGCCCTATAGGTCTGCACTACATGACTTCACCGAAGTGTGGACTCTGAGGAAGTCCACAAGTCCGGAGTGTGCCATTTGGGACAGAGCCTAACTGAACATAATCGTGACAGAACGCAACCTCCAGGAAGGCGTGGCCTTGCACCATAAAATGGCTGAGAAGGTGGTTACACCAGAGCACAGTCAGGATGAAGCCCCATGGCAGAGTCGACAGAGGGAGGAGGCATGATGGAGTCTCAACTGACAACATCCAGGGGAAGACTGATGGAGAAGCCATTGACAGTGGAGCCCTAGGTGCAGACGGAGAGTTGATGGATCCAAATGACACCGATGGTTCAATAGATCAAGGCCTGGGAGAGGCAGAGCAACTGAGGGCCGAGGTGGCCCCGAAGGGAGGCCGGAGCCAGACAGAGCCGTAGGGGTGTACAGATGGCGCGCAGCAAATGTAAGTCCGTTGCATAGGATGGGTGATGTCTGACCCAGGTGGAGCCAGTGGAACGATGGAGGCGGAGCTCAGAGGAACCACTTACTAAGGTGAAGCTGGCAACCGTTAGACCCGAGGCTCATCCACACAGCAATTGTCCACAGCAAAAGGAAAGAAGAGGGGCTGAATGGAACCAGTTTAGCGGAATGAAGGGTTGGCTGAATCTGGATGAGGAGGCAAGCGAGGGAGGCTGGGTGGGATTAGCAGTGATGGAAAATAATATTCAGGGCTGGAGAGACCATCGGTGATGGTGTCAACACAGTAGATACAGGGCTGGGTTGGGAGCATTACCTCTGTTTCCCAATCGATCAGTTATGCTTCGGTGTCCAGCTCCACCAATACTCCCACTGGTACAGATGCTACCAGCTCACACACCTGGTCAGACTCACTGTGGGGGCTCTGGCGTTGTGTTCGTCTTGCAGGATGAAGGCTGGCTGGGCTCTGTGCTCGGCAACATTTTTATGGAGGTTGGCTGGGGCTGGATGAACGCAATGTTCTCATCCACTGCTTTGCCAGTGACCAAGGAGGATCCATCCACCCATAGAGCGTCATTGTCCAGCCCACACCAGAAACCGTCCATTAAGGAGAGGTCATCACATGTCGCACAGTGGCTGATGTTGACAGGGCTTAAAGTATTACGGCAAAGTGCCGGATCTCAAGGCACATTCAAGACCTCCTTTATCATGTGGATAAGTATCTTGAGTCAATTCCGTAGTTCTTTTTGAGAAAATAATGGGTTTTCTTAACAGTAACTTCCAAAAGTCATTGAGAACCCAAGGCAGAACACAGTGACACCAGTTACCACTCTTTGGCTTTGTTTTGGAACGCTCATATTGAGTTACGGTACTCTACCTTTGTTTAGCCGCGAGTCAATATGAAGTTAGGCCTACTGTGCCGGTGTTCTATTATATAATGATACCTATCAGATTGTATGGAGTTCTTCCTTTGTTTTACTGTCAATGAAAATTAAAATTACGGTGTAGCCTGTGTACTTTGTACAGCTTCCATCAGTCACTGTAACTTCTGGTGTCCCCAGAGCTTTGTCCTGCACAAACCTGGTCAGAACATTTAGT
The DNA here is from genome assembly GCA_030378365.1 of Hybognathus amarus. Classification (NCBI taxonomy): domain Eukaryota; kingdom Metazoa; phylum Chordata; class Actinopteri; order Cypriniformes; family Leuciscidae; genus Hybognathus; species Hybognathus amarus. The sequence continues at coordinate 545,029 of JAQIUQ010007474.1, forward strand.
ATGGTCTGATTCTGAACCTGCTCCATCGACAAACGTGCTCGATATCGATCGTGAAGGATATGTGCAGAGTTGACAGAAAAATGTTACAAAACATCACCTGCACCTTCAGAACTGCCCTAAACACGGTCAAGCCGATGTGGGAATAATATTAGAGGGAGTGTTAATAATGAATCAACAACATGGGTTATACATTCAAATACAACACAATGAAGCAACAAGTGTAGCCTACTGGTGCATACAACATCAGACCAGCTGTTACAAGTGGCTTATACCTGCAGCGTCCGGAATAAAATCTGCGGGATGAGCGAGATTTTCTACCATTATCTATGAGATATCTACAAATTGAAGAAATCTTTACCGCTATGGGGGTATTTTGTATTAAATAATGCCATCAGAATGCAACCCAAGGACAGGATAGTAATACGTAGATATTTCTAAGTAATTGCAAATCAGACAAAATAAATGCCATGATCATTAGATTTTATACAGGTGTTACTATAATGATTTTGTTAACTATTTTAAATCATTTACGTATTTTCAGTTTCAATTTTAACACACAGCCATAATACTTCATAATAAATGGTGCCATTGAAGAGCAGTCCGCCTGTGCAGTTTCTCTCCAACAACATCCCTGAAAAATGGTTCAGACTCAGGATTTTTTTAAACAATTCCCTCTCTAAGTTCTGGGCAGCTTCTAGGCGCAATGTTTACAGCTGCAATGTCCCTATTTGGTCTGGTATTTTGTCATGTTTAGATTCCTAAGATGATGATGATGAAGATTGTGATGGCAGGTTAAGAGTTCTGAAAGTAACAAGTTTTATTTACAGAAGCAAACAATTTGAGACACGAGTGCAGAGCTAACACCAACGATTCAAGGCAAACACAGCAAGGAATGAGGAACTTAAATACTCAGTGATAACAAACCCAATAATGATCAGCTCTGATGATTAAATGAATATCCATGGTAACAAATGACTGGCGAGAAAACTAGAACAAATGAAACAATAAACAGACGATAAACAAACTAAAAGTCCATGAATGGGGAAACTAACTGAACACAATCATGACATACACATCTTAATTTGATGTTTTTATTCCTAAGTTAATGTTGCTATTCATTTTTATGCGATTTATTTTGTTCTGCAGATGAAAAAAACTATCCTATAAATTTGAAATAGCAGTGATATCTCCATTTTAAAAAAACAAAACATTATTATCAAGTATTTTATTTTGGTCTGCAGTCTAATACAAGTTAAACATGAAAACAATAATAAAATGGTACCAGCCAATATTCATTTCTGAATATTAATTTAAATAGTGTACATAATAAATACAAAAAAATTACAAGCATGACTATTGCAATTAAAATTATTTTATATAAACAATTTAGTTGTATTGCAAAAAGTGCTTTAAATATCTCATGCCAATCCTCCTAAATTCAGTTAAAACCAATACTCACCTTGAGGTCTTTCTTTCTTTAGGTTCAAAGTTTCCAATGTTGGCAGCTCTGTTATAGCTCATTAGGAGCGTTATACTTTGTTGTAGATTAAAAATGAAAAAGAAAATACATAAATATAATTTTTTATTACTTCTGTTTTTCTGTAACAATATACAGCAGTAATTTATATTTTGTTGAAAGTTACCTTAGGAGACCATTTTTACCATCCGTTCCTGATTCTGGACAAAAAAACAAATACATTATAGCTTTAATACAAGTTTAAAAACAGCGCTATACAAGTTATAATTGAAGCTGCAGTCCGGCGTTTTTTCCTCTTTGTCGCCATCTCTGTTCGAAATCTGCAATTGCAGTCATTTGCGGAATTATAAACTTTAGGTGAGTGTTTGTACTTCCAACACCCTCGACACAGCACAGTGTGGATGAACACAATGTTTGTTCTTTATGTGTACAGATGTGACGTAATGACGCAAAGACATGCTTGAATCTCCCACGGAAATCCACCTGTACCACTGGAGTTAAAGACATTATTACAAGCTAACCGTCTTGAATCGAGCTAAGGCAAGCAGATAGTTTTGAACACTGGCTTGTTATGTGTTTTCTCAAATATGTATTTTGGAGAATTTTTAACTCCAAAAAAGCTACGGACTGCAGCTTTAAGGGAAATTAAACTAATGATCATAAAATGTGCGGCAATAATGCCAAAAAGAAAGAAACAAAGAATTTTATGAAAACAATAGGCAAGACACATTGCTTGTGACATCAACAAGCATTAATCATTCTGACAATAACCACCAGAATGTCAGCCTTCACCATGAACTTAAAATTGGGTTCTGTTAAATTTCATTCAACAGTTATTCTCACAAAACTAAATTAATTTCAAACAAATTTGATAAGAACAGTTTTTAACTTATTTGAAACAATTGCATACAGTAACAGCAAAGCTAATGTTTAATGTTAGTTTAAGTTCAAACTAACCAAAGTAGCCTAAAACCTTTAACGTTTCAAGAATTAAATTAAACTAAATGAATTGCAGGCAGTCAAACTCATAATGCTGTGTGTGTTTATGGTGTATATCAGTGTTGTCTCCGGCAAGGCTTGGGTAGACTATGTAATTGGATATCGCAATTTTTTAAGGCAATTATCGAATAAATAAAAATGTAAAAAAAAATCATATCGCCCAGCCTATGAAATGCTTCCCAACACTACAATGAAGTTTTTACTTCACTACTGTTCAGTGGCAGCACTACACCAGTTTTTATATTTCGATATTTACTTGAATTGTGTAGTTGTAAAGTCTGAATGTGATGAGAATGAGATTGTGGTGGTATATTTTTGTTTGTTTGTTTGTTTGTTTTATATCCCATGAGGGAAATTTCTGAGGTTAAAAAGTGTATATTTACAAAAGGAATGCAAAGAAAAAGAAAGAAAATCCAATACTCACCTTGAGGTCTTTCTTAGGTTTCTGGGTGTATGTGTTCACGAAGGACAGCTTCATGCTCTTACAGAGGTAAGACACTGCACAGAAATCCAGAATACAGGAGTTAACGGACTTGATGATAACTGTTGTGTGACTACATTTACAGTACATAAATGGGGGCAACTTGGAGCAGCTACTGGACAGTGACATATATCTGTCATGGACTGTGAGGATAGGTCTGTCTCTGGACATTGCAAGAGGGCTGCAGTATCTACACAGCAAGGGCATTTTCCACCGAGATCTTACATCTAAGGTACAGACACAATTACAATTCACTGATGTATTATATTAACACTAGGGTTGCCACCTTGAGGAAAGTAAGGGACAATCTTGGTTCTTTATGGGAAAATAATGAACAGTTTAAAGGACACTTAACATTTTTGTACTGTACCACATAGTGTATGCCATTTCAGTGTTTGCAGTTAAGTGTGTCAAGCGTTTTTTGCCTGAATTAAATGCTAAATGAATCTCAGACAGCAAACGATTTGTTTTGCTTAACCTTTTTGTACAATTTAATTTAATTAAAAAGGGGGTAAACTAACAGGTAAAGATTTCATTTTACTATAGGAAGAAAATGCATTGGAAAACAAAAAGCTCACATGAAAAAGGATATATTGACTACAGCATAATCAGTTATTAATATTTTGTTGTGTTCATTATTTCTTTGCATGACAGTCTGGCCAAAAATGATGTCCACACAGTTTGGCATGTGTGTTATCACAAATAAAACAATTGACTCCAAGCACATCTACACAAAATGCGTACATAATCTTTAATTTTTACTTAAATTTTTAAATTTTATCTTAATTTTTTTCTATGCCAAACATCACTTTTGGCCTCTACTGTTTATCGTGCAGTTTATACAAATAAATTCCTTCTTACGTGCATATGATACGCATTGCAAATCCATTGCCGTTGACTTAACGTTACTACTGTATATAAAAACATTGTAGTCTATTGTAGCCCATAGTAGGCCATTGTAGCCTACTATGTTTCTACTGCAATGTTTTAAGTTTTCATTATTTTATTCAATTTAATTTCAGTATTGTGATTAATTAATTAATTTAACTACGTTTCACTTGAATTAATCTGCTACCAACTTTCAATCGCTCTGAATGAGCCGCGGCGCAGCTGTAGATTACACAAAAAACTGACACTTTTCAAAGTCTGTGATTGTAGCGGCTCTTAGCGGCAAAAGGCAGTAAATACACCTCAAATTTTACCGCCGTGGCAAAACTGTGGCGGTAAAAACCACATTCTGGTTGTCTACCTACTGTAAATGACCTACCTCAACCCCGTCCCTAAACCTTCCCGTCACTGGGGTTAAAACCATTTATGAGTCTCCCCTACCATCCTAGGAATAAAAATATCGCTCCCCAGATGTAGATCTACATTTTGCCTCGTTTCACTCAGACATTTAACGTCGCGTACTTACACGCAGAATCTCTCGGACACTGAATTGCGTAGACATACACGCTCGAAATGCGTATAGATAACACGCCACTTGACTTGAAAATGGCGTGTATGTTTACGACAAAACTCATGATGTCATGTTGCTTTTGGGGTACGGGTGTATTACAAGCCATAAAGTACATGTTAAAACTCTTTTCCGTATATATACACACCGTGAGCTTAGAATTACAGTTCTGTGTCCATTTTGGATAGTTGGATGTTGTGTGAATGGATATGGGGCTCATGAACAGTAACCATGTGAATTCGGCCAAACTGTTTTGCTACAATCAAAACGAGGAGGGTGAAACAGAATTATTATTAGTAATAGTCCCACTCACTTTAAAGCCAGAGGAGAGGATTTTGCGTCCTCCTTGAACTTCTATTGATATACAGTATGTATTTGTCTCTCATATTTAAGATTGTATCGGCAAAACCCCTTTAAAACTAGGTGGTCAGATAGCATATGTCTGTGTATACTAGTGCTGGGCGGTAAACCGGTTCAAACCGAAAACCGGTTTATATTTTCGTCACGATTTTGATTTTGAATAAACCGCCATACCGGTTTAATTACACGACGTTCGGAACGACCGTTACGCTGCGCGACCATAGAGTGCGCGACACTGTTTCAGACGGACCCTTTACCCGTTGCACTACTGAGCACTGACGAGTGTAAACAAACAGCAGCGCTCTGTTACGTTACATGGACTATGGATGCTGAAGAATTAGTACAACATGACAGTGATGACACCGAAGAAGAACTTGTGCCAAAAAAGAGGAGCCGGGTCTGTTGTTTGGAGGTTTTTTGTTTTCCAAAAATCCGACGTCGACCAAACAACCATTTTATGTAACTTAGTGCTGTCAGGGCTAAAATTCTCCGCTGGGGAGAATGACCCGGCAACACAAGCAAATTGCTCCAGCGCCTTAGCCGCAAACATGTCTTGAAATATCAAGAATGTATTAAATCAGCCGCGATTCAGCCGCGGATTTAGCGCCCTCCACATCAGCATGTAACACAGGGAAAGCTGAAAGAAAAGTCGAGCCAAATATTGTTTCCATTATAACTTACAGGATAATCCTGTGTGCCAAGTAAGTTAGCACTTTATATTTATTTTATGTTTGTTCTGGTTTCGAAGCAATACTTTTGAAGGAATAACTAATGCAAGTTGCATAATTTTGTTTTAATTTCTTTAATAGACCTCAAAAGCAATGCAAGACAAGATTTCCTTTTATATTTACTTGAATGCACGTAATGTTCCTGGATTTGTACTTGAACTAGCAAAAGTATTCCAAGTTGTTCTAATTGTGTTGTTTAAAATAAAAGTTCTGTATTTTGACTGCAGTTGTCTTTGCATTTTGATTCCTCACTTCATTAGAATCATGAATGGCTCTTATTTGTAAACAGCATAATTTTCTGGGGCCATGCAAACCTGTATTACTAGTGTGTAATTATTCTACAATATTCACTAATGACAGTAAAATAGACCATCCTAAGTCAATTTACTGCAGTAATTCCTCTCTTAACCAGTAGAAAATGCATTGAACACCTGACTATGCATAAAAAAAATAAATTAAAAAAACCGAACCGAAAAAAACGAAAAACCGTTATGATTTTGAAAAAAACCGTGATATCAATTTTTGGTCAAACCGCCCAGCACTAGTGTATACCTTAGACTACAGTACTACTGCTACTTTTATGTCTTAAACAAGGGATTCTATATTAGTATGGAATAGTTGTCAACCCTTACCAGCAGCACCTATGTTCACTCACTGTGCTTTGCTGCAAAGTGTTACAGTTTTTGGACAAAAAAAAGTTAAAAACTGTACAGAATATTAAAATATACAATCTGACACAACACTCTTTACAGAATTGTCTGGTGCATTGTGACAATGGTGCTTTTACAGCTGTGGTTGGGGACTTTGGGCTGGCAGAGAAAATCCCTGATTATAGGTCAGTGCATACCTTATCTTACATATAACAGAAATAATACAGATTTATGACACACATTTAACCTGGAAATACAAGCAAATGTATTACACATATTTAGTAAGAATATATATTCAGAATGTTATTCCAAACATAACGTCAAATCCTGATTGAAGACATACATGAAATGTTTGTTTGCTTGTCTACAGTGATGGTGTTGAAAAGCAGCCTTTGGCAGTTGTGGGCTCCCCCTATTGGATGGCTCCAGAAATGTTAAGAGGAGAGCTGTACAATGAGAAGGTATCCTGTATTTGAAAACTAACAAATCAATATTCAATTCTGCTCATGTGCTTGTGTAACTTCATTCATGTCATGTTCATACCATAGGCGGATGTCTTTTCATATGGAATAATCCTTTGTGAGATTATTGCTCGAATTGAGGCTGACCCAGATATTCTCCCACGGACAGAGGTACATCATACAGCTGCACAACACCACATAAAACACAGAGTCAATCATAGAATCATAAGCTGGTTTATCATATATATATATATATATATATATATATATATATATATGTATGTATATATATATATATATATATATATATATATATATACAAGCCAGAGATTGTGTGAAAAATCACTTAATCACTTTTGCTAAATTTAAGTTTAGAGACAAAAATTTTGTTCAAAAACACAAACTTAAATCTTGTCTGAAAGTCTAGTCTATTAGAAAGTCTATTATTTAGGTAATGATGACAGAAATATTGATATTCTAAAATTGTATTGATTGTAAAATTGTATTCTATATCTGTAAACAAAACAAACTCAATGCAGAAATAATTACATTTATTTTGGCCTTATGTACCCTTACTCACATGTTTTTTTTTTATAAATATGATGTATGTGCATATGAATAACTAAAATGAATCAACATCTAATCTAAATCTGAGCATGACCACTAGAGCACTGCTTCTCTCTGTTGGTTAAGCAGCATGTTGCATTTTTCTACAAAATAGATTTTTCATAGTTCATTTTATATTAGAAAGCAACACGTTGTTCATTATTGAAGTTACATATGTAACTCAAGTATGTTTGTGTGTATATTTGTGTTCTGTCTGAAGATGCTGCCTGATCAGTGTAATACATATGAAATAAAATGTTCTGTTTGACTGTAGGATTTTGGACTGGATGTGGAAGCCTTTGGGCATATGGTGGGAGACTGTCCGCCTCCATTCCTTCGCCTGGCTGTCAATTGCTGCAATGTAAGTGACGTTCCCAAACATGAAATAAAACTGAAAATTCAAAAACACATTGGACTATAGATCTGTATAAAATGATCTTGTTTTAATGTTATTTTATGTCTATGGTAGATGAGTGCAGACAGTCGCCCTGCCTTTTCTGAAATAGTATTAACACTTGAGATGACGAAGAGAAAGAGTGAAAAGTGAAGTTCCAGTCATCCTAGGTAAGTATGTTACAAATAACATGGGCACACAACATGGCCAGGAAATCAGTGCGCTAAATCAGTGTAATGATTTATTATTTATAATCATTAGTTAAATGAATGATTTGATTTTAAGCCCACTTAATTTTGTGTGTGGGGTCAGTTTAAAATATATATATATATATATATATATATATATATATATATATATATATATATATATTTTTTTTTTTTTTTTTTTAAAGAAATTAATACTTTTATTAATCAAGGGTTGCATTAAAGAAGCACTATGCAATTTTTACCTTAAAGCTACACCGTGTAACTCTTAAGTTTATTCTTAGCTAAAAACACTCTTTCAAAAATATATGTGCTCATTAATGTATATTTACTTCGTTCAAGTAATAAAGTATTTTCGTGAGTGTATAATATGTCATTGAAAAAACATACTGGTAAGGGGTTCTAATGTCGGTCGCCATGTTGCCCCTCCATCTTGAAAGTACATTAGCCAAAAAGGGACATACCCGTTAATTCAGAGCTTCGCCTTTCGCGTTTACGTTTGAGCTTAACACTCATGGATGAGGTCGAACTGGAAGCCATGTTTATCTTGGACTACATTGGCCACCGTAGGAGTTAAAACGAAATCGGAATTGAGAGGAACAGAAACTAATATTCACTGGATGGTCATATACCTTTTCACCACTAGATGGGGTAAAAATCACACAGTGTAGCTTTAACTGAGTAGCTTCGGAGTTATTGCAATGGTGACATGACGGGCGTTTTAATAAAAATATATAAATCAAAAATATTAAGTTGGACTGTTTTTAACATTCAAAATAAGAAATGTTTCTTAAGCCTCAAATAATACAATAATTTCTAAAGTACTGTATTATGTGACACTGAAGACTGGTTATTTTTAATTGTAATAATAGTTAAAAAAATATATTTTTGAACAAATAAAACTCAAAATAAAAACTCTTGGCAACCCCAGACTTTTGAATATGCAAATTTAATATATTGTTTTTTTTTGTTTTTTTTTTTAAAGTAAATTTACTGGTTTAAACTTGAACTCTTTTTACAACCCTTTCTTTACCACTCTTAAAGAAATAATGTCATTGTTGTGGTTTCCTCAGAACCCATCGCCGTTGACGTCAGCCCGTATAGGAGAAGAAGCTCACCATGCTATCCCGGTGACCAGCGCCTGTCACGTAGTCAGTCAGACGTATTGCCCCCTGCCACATCACCATGTTTAGGCACTCCTGCTCGGGTCAACCCATTCTCTCTTCGCCAAGACCTCAACGGTGGTCGCATCAAGCTGTTCGACACCCCTAGCAAATCTGTCATCTCTCTTACCTTTACCCTTCCACCACCTCCAGACCCTTGTGCCTCCCCACCACTGAACGGGAGTCCGGGGCTCCGAGGACCCCCTCGAAGGTGTCGGTCCCTGCCGTGCACCCCTGATCTGGGTCGACAGCTACCCTTCCGGGACCAAGAAGGCCGGAAGAGGAAGAGGATGAGAGAAATGAAGAAGCGGGAGATGGAATTAAAGAGAAGGAGGCGGAAGGACGGCAAGATGATGTGGAGGACTCCGGCCTGGTTCTGGACTTAGATATGGTGTCTTTAGAACGGGTAGAAGAGGAGGAGGAAGAGGTGGAGAAGGAGGGCCTGAACCTCACAGAGCCCATGGACTGTAGTAGTTCGCCTGACACAGCAGAAGGAAACGTGTCAGGGAAGCGGCTTATTAGTGGTTCTTCTTATTCCCCGTCCTTAAAATCGAATGGTTGGGCTACGCCCATCTCAAATGGACCAACGTTATTACCTCCCCTTCCCCGATTGGACAACAACAACGGACTGCTGAGGCCTGGGCGGCCGTTTGCATGGGCTAGACTCAAAGGATACCGAGGCCCCGCCCCGGAGGCTTTACCGCCTACTAATGAACAAGACGATGTCATGTCATGTCCGGCCTGTTGTCTGGCGGGGTTCAGCTTCCCTTCCTTGTGCCTGCGTGGACCACCTCCCTCGCACCGTGGACCTCCACGAAGACCTTACAGGAACTTCAACAGAGGGGAAGCGTCTGCAGCCACAGCAAAGGGACTGCTCTGTCGGGGAGCAACGGGTCTTGCTCTATCCGCTGCAACCTGTGAGCCAGGGTTACCTCTGCCAGAGGCCCAGACATAAAGATAACCACTGCAACATCTCAGAAACTGCTCAATATTTACAACGAAACAGAGTCGGGACGCATCAGACGTGTCAGTATGGTTATCTTACTGGATGCAGTGTGGGATGAACCATTGATATAGAGGTATAGTTCACCCAAAAATGAAAACTCATCACTTGTACGACATTCTGTGTTCTGTGGAACAGAATCAGGTCCAAGTCTTTTGACGTGTGGGTGAGTAAATTATTTTCTAGGGCTACACAGTATATCAAAATAAATTACATTTTGCGATATGGCTTTGTGTGATTGTCAAATTGTGCAGGCTGCAATTTCTTTAAATAAATATTATATGCACTTCCAGTTTCAGCGGATTGCATTTGAATGAATACAGTGCCATGCTTTACTCTGAAAAAGGGCAGTGCATATATTTATTTGCTGGCAACTTGTCAAAGTAAAAGCTTGATGGTTTAAATTTGGAAATAAAGTAACTTAGAGGCAAACATTAGTATAATAACTTGATGGTTTTACGATAAATTAAAAATTTTATTTTACAGTACAATTATTATTATTAGTAATTAATTACAATTATTAGTATTATTACCTTATATTATTTAATAATAATCACAATAAACAAAACAGCACAAAAACTATGGGAATGTGGCCTATGAAAATTTAAGTAGATAGAGATGAGTTCACTTTATAGTTATTGTCTGATATAGGTTTGAGTAAGTTTTTAAACACTTTTACTATTAACTAATTAAAGTTAAAAGATTAATCTAAGTTTTCCCAAATTGTTAAGCTCTTAAAAGAATGGTTCACACTAGTTAATCTTTTTATGTATATATATACTGTATATATAAATGGTAAATGGACTGCATTTATATAGCGCTTTCATAGACCCAATGGCCACCAAAGCGCTTTACATATATATATATATATATGAAGAGTTCAGATGCAAAAGCCTCTAAGTGCCATTTGAAATTTTCTTCTAAAATGACCATTTTTATCAAGCTTGTATATTTAAGTTCAGTAATTTTACTTAAATGACAGTTAAATTACTTTAATTTACTTAAATGATTTTTTTCCATAGCTATATATATATATATATATATATATATAAACATTTGGGAATATTCACCAAAAAATTCAAATTCTGCCATGACTTTCATTCTTGGAAAAAATGGACTGCTGATTTGGCAGTGGTCTCTTAATTTTTTCCATAGCTGTATATATATATATATATATATATATATATGCATGCATATATATATATATATATATATATATATATATATATATATATATATATATATATGCATGTATATATGTATGTGTGTATGTATATATATATATATATATATATATATATATATATATATATAACCCTACAAAGTCACTCTAAAATCACTCTTTTTCATTCTAAAATTACCTTTTTTCCCCAAATATAGTTATATTAGTCATCAGCAGAAAAATTCAAATTGCAATTTTCATTTTTGAGTGAACTACACCTTCAATGCATTAAATATACACAAGTTAAAAGTGAGAAATGAAAGGCATTCTGGTACCATAGTGCCAGTTCTTTATCATGTTTTTTTTTGTACTGTAATTCAGAATAACGTAATATCATCACTTTACAATACTGTCTGCTTTTTATTGTGTGCTCTTTTTGGCTCCATAAATGTTTGATTGACTCAAAGCCACTGTTAAAAAAAGTGTTATAAGGGTGACCTATGTGAAAATAGTGGCATGTCAAGCATTTTATGTGTATTATCTCATGTATTTATTTATTAGATAAGCATTCCTCAGAAGGACTGAGTGCTCTTCACTTTGCTGTGAGAGTGGACTAGGGTGTGTGACACTGAGTACTGATGTCAGACATTTGTTGATACAATTTTGTGATACACATGTATGTTTAGATGCAATGTATGCAGTAAATCGGTAATTCTGTAAAATGTACTGTTTAATAGGCTTTTTTTAATGAAAACTTCCATGTTTTGAGTTTTACACAGATGAAGATGTGTAGGAGTGCCTGTAGAGGATAGAAGGATACTTTTTATTTTATCTCCCCCTAGTGGTCAGGAGGACACACTCTTGTTAGATCACTGCTGCTGTTATTAAAAAAAAATACATGTTCCTCTTACATGAGTGATGTTTGAGGGCATTTACCTTTTAAGACATTTTAAGTTTAATCTAGTTCAGTTTTTTTGTGATGTTCAAGGTATGGAATTGTATTTAAAAAAGTAAAATAGCATCTTGCACAAAGTGTTTTCTGATGTCACTGACATTTACTCCTGACGGTTATATGACACACCCCAACATATGATCAACAAATCTGCTTTCTGTTTCATATTCAGTCTGAAAAGATTTTGCATTACTTTTTTTTAGTCTGTAATGTTGAAGTGCAGATTAGGCCTCAAAAAATGGGTTCACTGAATTTAATCATGCTTGTGAACGTACATCTGTTTGTTATGAGATGAGCATAGGAAGTATCTGCATGCTGAGTACTGTACAAAACAGTGATCTGTACATATTAATGCATGACAATAGGCCTAAAGCTGAAACTTCCCTTCATACTGGCATCAGAAGTGAAGTCTGTCTCAAGGCGTTTTGTCTTATTCGGATCTGAATTCAGATGAGATATGGATGCAATAAGTGCAGAAAGTTATATTTCTTATAGTTTGGCGAGTGAAATGTTAAAATAAAAGTACATTTTCTAGTACTAATCTGTGAAGTAACGTATTGGGCTGTTAAAGTCAGAAAGCTGATAATGAAATATCTGATTAATTTATCATTTTCCATGCACGCAAGAGATCTGATTGTGTGTAATATATACAGCACAGACATTCAGAACTTGCCTCCTTTATGTCGGTGATGAAGTGATGTTATAGCGGATGGGGCATTGATGGATTTGTAAAGCCCATGTTACTGTGTAAAGATTTGTTTCTTTCAAAGAGAGAAGCTCTTTCTCTGAAAACAAAGCACTTATCACTACAATTACTGTTATTAGTTCTGGGGAACTGCAGCTTTAATAAATGTCAATGAGTTGTTATTTATGAAAATGTCATGAAATAAAAAAAACATTGAATGTAGAAACTGTCTTTTTTTTCTGTTAAACAGATTTGATATGTTAACAGAAATGGTTATAGCTACAAAGCCGAATCAACAGAAATGCATTAAGAAGAGCCATAACCAAGTGAACAGTGCTCATAACCCATTGAAGAGCTGTTGTGTTTATAGGAATGCAGGTTCCAATCCGGCATGAATTTAATCCCATTCCCCTCTCTTGCTATACTCTCTGTCAGCAAAATGATACGACTAGAACAAAACAGACGGATGTTTAACAGTAACTAGGTTTTAATATGGCAGATACATTTTATTCTTCTTCAAATGTAAGACATTAGTCTGAAAAACCAAAGTATTATCCTATCCTAGGATTATCCTATTAATTATCCTCTCTTAACTTATATTGATTAAAAAGTAAAGAACATAAAAACATTCAGAGTGAAAAAAGACAGTATCAAAATTTACACAGTATCGTTTCTCTTTATTCCAGAGCATTTGATGTTTTGTAGGCTATTTATTATCTTTGAACTGATTATGTAATTGGCATGATACATTTAGCTGACTATTAATAAACTGTTACATTTGGATTTATTCTGACTAGATTACGCTGCATCCAGTGTTAAGTACATAGATCTCAAAATAGATGGAGCATGGAGCACATCTGGCGAGATTCTGGATTCAGTAAGTTACCGGTCTCGGTAATGACTTCAGAAGATGTCTGATGTGTAGATTCACTCAGTTGAAAAATGTTGTTTTGTAATTTACACATGTGAATTAAAAGGTACAATAGTTTTTTTAATAGGCAGTTCTTTAACAGGCAAAATGAATGTTTTTATTTGTCTATCTGAATTTTCTTCTCTTTATTTACATGGTACGGGTAAGTCCATGGAGGCCTTCATGTTCCGCCATCTTGAAAAGCTATAATAGCGGAGAGGGACAAAAAGCACTAGCCTACCTCAACTTGCTGACTGAAACGGACACAAGGAGGTCAGTGAGAGGCGCTTAGGTAAAGCTTAAAAAAATTTAATCTAAAAGGAAACGTGACCGGCAAATTCTAAACGAAAGTAAATATCGGGACGGCTTTTCCCAGGTGGATTTCTAATGAAGGAGAAAGACTTTGAAATGAACGCTAAAGTCCTGCTTTTTTCTTGAGAGTTAAGTCAATGTTATGGTCTAAATTATAAGCTTTTTTATTCCTTGGTTGTGTAATTCATACACGGTAGAACGAGTATAGTTAAACTCGATGAAGTGCTATTGGAAGATATGTTATCATAGCTTCTTGGCACTTAACGGCTGAACTTGTAGGGTCTTTTATTAAAAAGCCTCCAAAAATGGAGCAGGTAAATGGGCATGTTTCCAGTTACATAGTATCATCAGCTCTCCTCAAAGTCTGTTCATGCGGAAAACAGAAACGTTTTAAAATGGAAACTTTTTAAAAGATTTCTTAAAAACTTGTTTGCAACAAAAAACATTGTGACAACTTTGACAACATGTATCATGTGGCATGGACAAAAATACTGTTTGAAATAAGATCTAAGATGCTAAAGCACTTGATTTATAACATATTTTATTTTTTGAACATACAATATTTAGTACAAATAAAACCTTAGGTTAAATTTATTCAAATCATTTATATCATACAGAAGCCTTGTAAGATAAATAGAAGATATGATTTTAATAAAACTTCAAAGATTTCATTTAAACAGTCTTTTAATTTTAAAAGATCTAATTTAAACTTTTGAGATTATGCTTTTAAATGAATTTAGTGTGAATAAAACTCTGAAAAGCAGTACCTTTGGTCGTTTAGATATACAATATGATACAATATGACAATATGAATGTATATACAATATGAATGGTCAAGCAATTTTGGATAATGAAATTGTGGCTATGTTTGAGATGACAAGCAAAAGTCTACGTTAGGGTATTATTTTGTTTTACACATACTGAAGAGATAAGTGGTAAAACTCTAATGCATCATTTTTCTTGCAACTTATTTCCAGTTCCTCTGCAAGGAATATAGTCACAGACACTAGCCTGAGAAAACCCAGAAAACTGAATTAAGATTTGCTCGGCAAGTCAGTCTGTTCCAGAGCCTATTAAAGCCCATTTCCATTTATTCCACGTCGAGGCCCCCCAGGGACGTGCACAGGTTTTTTTTTTAACCTCAGGTTGCCCGGGCAACTGCCCATTTGCCCTTCTCGACTCTTGGTTACCCTTCCGAAGGAAAAAAAAAATCGTACAATGGGTGCAGAATTTCACTTAGGCCTAGATAATAATAATAAAAAAATATATATATAAAATAAAAAATAAAAAAAAATCGCAATGCCTCATTCACTTCCATTCGTGGCTGCAGCGCTGCACGTGACCATAGACTGCACGCGACCATAGACTGCACGCGACCGGTGAATCTTCGTGTCGCGTGCCAATTAATGTGTAGCCTACAACATCCATGACAAAATGAAGCGAAACTAATAGTTTCAAATTGTTTCGAACTATCCTTCTGGCCACGAAAAGAGGAGGAGGAAGAAGAAAAAAACATGAGAGTGAATTGCGGGAACAACAGTCAGGTAAACTTGTGTTCTCTCCTCTCTAAGTTTGATGTCAGTAAAGTTTGATGTTTTTCGGTCTTGCTAACCTAGCTGGGCAGGCAGTACATCTCTTACAGTTGCACCACTTTGTGCCTGACAAAAGTGAGAGTAAAATACAATTATTTATTACGTTTGTTTTTGATAAACGACAAAGTGCAACGTTGTTTGTTTACTGCAGCTCGGAAAACATAACCGCGTCGCGTGTGTTATTATATGGTTCAAATGCGTCACGAAATGAAACTCGCATTTTTCAAGCAGAAATATGTGGAGACCAGACAAACTGTACAATACATCCAAGTGAAGGATGGCACTCCCAATCAAAGTACACATTATAAAGACACTGATTATCTAGTCTCAGTGTAGTTAAAAACTCTAAACGACCACTAATATGCAAGATATAATGCAATGTATTGACAATTTGACATTGATTGACTATTGATTTATAGGCTATTGAATTTAAAATGTTGATTAGCTGGACATACTGGTCAATGTGGATGCACATCCCTCAGTAAATAATAATCATAAATCAAGATTTGCTTCAACATGCATAAAAAAAATAAAAAAAATCATAGGCTACTGATGCTGAAAATACCCAGGCTGTAGAGAGAACCAAAGTTAATCCCAAAAGCCAAAGCTCAGGGACAGGGTTGTACTTTATTATTTTCTTCTTATATATGTTTACATTAATATTAACTTGTTATCTTAACATTCTATAAAAAAATACTGTTTGTTTGAACCTCATTCTGTTCTATATTGTTGTACTTATCCTTTGACTGTTTTGTTTAAAAGAGGGGAGGATTGCATTGGAGCACTGAAGTGTCAGGTGTGTAGCCCTACTACAAATCATGCGTAATTGCCCGTAGCAAACCATCAGAACTGAATACGAGCAAGAAGCACAACTGAATGTATGGGAAACCAAAAGTTTAAAAAGGATTGTATTTTTTTCCGAAATCGAAGCCTTTAAAAAAAAAAAAAAAACGAGTTTTTCCATTCAATCCAGATTATTTATTTTCAAATAAATAAATAAATAGTAATAAATAATAAGAAGATATGATGAGGCATTGCGTTTGGACATAAACACGGCCAGATAAGGCAATTTGGAAGGGGACAAATTTTTCAGGTCAGAGCAACTGCCCCTCAAAATTCCTGTGCACGTCTCTGCCCATCACAAACATTGAGGCGGGCTTTAGCTCTGATTGGTTTTAGGTCTATCCAATTGCACCCAGAAGCATTTGAGCAAGTCCGTTGGTGACTCCCCTTTGGAAATGGGCTTTGAATGAACCTTCCCAGATCCACTCTGGTATAACTGAGAAGGGCCTGGTGTCAACCAGGCTACACAGTCACTGGAGAGTGTATGCATATTTTTAAATTAATAGATTCTGCATTTTATATATTCAGTTTCACTTTTGTTTTTAAATACATTTATTGAATTTTTGTTTGACATGTTTTATTTGATTTATTTATCTTTCAAGATTCAGGTTTCTTTTGGGAAAAAAGAAAAACAAAGTCCTTACATAATTAAGAAAAGAGAATCCTCCATTTCGCATACGAATATTTTCGAATATTTTTCTCAGCTTGCCATTGTGCCTGCTGTTCAAATTCCTTGTCCAGTTTTTCTTTTTCTTTTTCAAAAGCTTCACCTTTAAGTTTAGCCCTCAGAGCTTCTGTTTTATTTTTTCTCTGCCCCTCATTCTCTTTTAGGATATTATTTTTTTCCTCCTCAATCGCTTTCTCCATTTCAATCATCTCACTGATGTAATGCTGTCCATCATTCCCAGTAACTATTTTGTCAATCTTTTCAAACAACTGAATGACCTGTTCAGGATTTCGTTCTTTATTGTTGAACACATGAAATCGCCCACTGCAAGTTCTGATGAAACTGAGCAGTTTTGGACTGTCCCGTATAAATGTGTGAATGTTCTTGTCCTCCAATCGATCTCCATGAGTGAACAGTGCCATGGTGTAAGTGGAGGATTCCTCACCAAAAACTGCTTGAATGCTATTAACAGCTTCTGCCTCTTCATCTGTGAATCTGCCCAGCTGAATCACAACTAAGAAGACATGTGGACCAGGAGCAGAGAGTAAAATGCAACGCTTAATTCTGTTGACCGCTTCATCTGTATTTAAGCTGGTGTCAAACAGACCCGGGTGTCAATAACTAATATATTTCTTCCATTAACTGTTGCATTATTTTTTTCACATTGCTTAGTCACAGAGGATGATGATATCTCAGATTTAAAAACCTGTTTTCCCAGGATGGTGTTGCCTGTTGCACTTCTTCCTGCCCCTGTCATTCCAACCAAAAGAATTCGAAGCGGTTCACCTGGATGATCAGTAAGAATTACTTTCAATTTAGCACTCATACTATCTTTTTCATCAAAAAGGTATAAATAAAACACTATAAGACCTGTATTTGAGATATAAATAAATACAAAAACAGTACCTAAACAACTTGAATTGGGGATTATTTGTTGATTTTGTTTGTTGTCAGGTATCTGAAAGTTAAGAATATAATATCATAATTTCACATATTAGTTTGTACAAATCCTCACTTGAGTAGGGGTTCTGTCAAAGTTCACCTCACAGTTTCACTGATATAAGTATTGTATATCTGTATAGTAAATATAATATGGTCACACTTTAGATTAGGGTCAAATTCTCACTATTAATATTCTATTATCACACTCACTATTAACAACGACTTTTGCCTCAGTATGGGTAAACTCATAATTACTGCTTATTAATAGTTAGTAGTTATGTTTAGGTATTAGGATAAGGGATGTAGAATATGGTCATGCAGAATAAGGCATTAAACTGTGCTTTATAAATACTATAAACAGCCAATATCCTAGTTTTATGCATAGTTACTAGTTAATAGTGAGAATTGGACCCTAAAATAAAGTGTTACTCAAATGCATAAACATATATGTGTATTTATGTCAAATATTATATTTAATTAATGTTATATTTAATTAAAAACTTGAAACTTGAATTGAATTAATTACATTTATAAATTCTATATGTGTATAGACCAGATCTAATAAGTAAAAATGTTCCTCTCCACTTCCTGTGAATTGATGAAACATTGTTTCTTTGTTCAGTGCTCTTGTACTGAAATGATATGCTCCGTCATTTGAAATCTCACTTAAAATGGTGAAGATGTGTTTCAAGGAAATGGAACATACCCATAATTACTTGGTTTCTGGCTGTTTTAAATGCCATACATACCTGGGTTATTCCTACTGCAACAAGAATAACACATGCAAAGCAAAAGAAGTACAAAAAAGTTGAGCCGCTTGACTTTGACGTTGACATGTTTGATATTTGTCCATTATAATTATCATTGTTGTCCATATCTGTTGGGAAAGTTAAGTGAAAACACTTCTCAGCATTTGTTACAGAAGTTATTATATTCTTTGTTAACATTAGTTAAAAATACAACTGTTCGTTCTTGTTTTTAAATATGAAAAGGAGTAATAATCAGGTGCTTGATGAATATTTTTATCAAACAAAAGCAATACTTTTAAAGTAGATTCCGAAGGATTCAAATTATTTCAATGATTAGTATTTCACTTATAGTACACTTAGTCTATTTAAATTTCTTAAGATAGGCAAACACTTTTGTTCATGCCTATTCCTTGTTTATCTTGTATTACTATTTTGTGCCCCTGTTAGCTTGCTCAGACTTTAAATCATTAAATGTTTCATTAAATATTAATCTTTCTCTCACCTCACAATTTGGATGCAAATAATCCAGGTCCAGGTTCCAATTGCTAAACTGCATTCGTTTGTAGAAGAGTTTTGTTTTCTCCCTCCCTATATTGAAGGACCATAAACCAGCTAGACATGTTTTTATTCATGCATCACATCACATCCCACTCCACCCAGCTGTCCGACTCCATGAACACTGCTCATTCTCCCCAGACTAATTACTTTCTTACACCTGCTCCTCATCAACCAGTAATCAAACATTATACAGACTTCTGAGGCAGCATACGGTTTATGATCTATAGAGTGAATTTTGGTAATAACTATGATAGTATTATAATTTCTCACTAGAAATGATTTTAAAAGTGGAAAACATTGGTCAAAATGTACGTTTACACAGAAACTGACCACCAACAGAAATTTTCAGACACCTTATTCATTTTTAGCTTAGCTGTCAAGCTATGGAAAGCACAGGATTGTGGGATATCAAAGGCAGCAAAGGATACATCTATGCTGTCTTTAAAAATTGGCCCATTGAACATTATCACTGGAGACGGGAAGCAAAACTAACATTGGATTTGGACGTGCCTTGACGTCTTTCTTTGTTGTCTGACTCTTTGTATAATTGAATGGTTTACTCAGCTGTGTTTTACTCAGTGGATTTTCTGTTGTTTCCTTATTCCACTGTTGTTGTTATTTCCTTGTGTGATTCCTCTGACATTCTCCTGACTTGTATCTTTAAATCAGTTCTGTTACCACGGTTTTTACCAACTGTAGCAATAAACCTGGACTTGAGTTCATCTTCTCTAAGTCCTGTTATATTGTGATGGCTGCCATCCATACAGGAAACAAAGCAGCACTGCATGCTGAGGCAATTGAGCTAGATGTTTCTGAAGTTTTATTTGTTATCATGAACTCTAAACAGTATTTTTTTTATCAAAGTATATAAATGTGTAAATGTACTATATTAATATAAATGTACTTGTTAAAGTAAATACTTTAATTGTATTATTTTTTAGAAACTGCCTTGATTTTGATCACCTGAGATTAAATTCCACATAAACGTTTAATACAACATTTATGGAGTCAGTATGTAGTGCCACTATTTGCCATTATGGCATAACATTTTTAGATTGATGTCTTTATGAAAAGACTGCACAAATTAGAGCATGATTGCTTCCTTTGTGCAATTTGTATAAGACCTTTGCAGATGCATTTCTAATGAAATGTATTTAATGAAAATTAAATTAATTTTTTTTAATATATTTTTAGTTTTTTTTTAAGTAAAAAAAGTTTGGGAACTGCTGTTTTAGAGCAACACCTGCAAGCGACCACTAGGTGTCGCCGTTGAGACGGTTTCGAATTGATTCGAAGCCTCAACACAAAATTGACACATTTGGTTCAACTGTTTCATTGCTTCACGAAGCCTCGATCTGCCCACCACTAGTTTCCTAAGTGTGGCATGTCGGACAGCCCCAGCATACCCCATTACAGGCCTTTCTTGTGATTTCGCCTTTGAGGGTCAGCGCTATTAGTACACCTTCCTGCCGTTCGGTCTATCTTTAACATCCCGTACTTTCACGAAGTGCATGAACGCCTCGCTCGCCCCTCTGAGACTTCAGGAGATGCAAATACTGAACTATCTGGATGACTGGCTCATCCCAGCCCAATCAGAAACAGAGCTGATAGCGCACAGGGCTTTATTGTTCAGCCATTTGCGAAATTTAGGTCTCCAAGTCAACTGGACCATGAGCTTCCTGTCTCCAAGCCAGAAAATGTCCTTTCTAGGGACACGACTTACACCTTTGTCCATGGCAGCGCGGCTGACATCACAGCGAGAGCTGCGAGCGGCGTCCATCGAGGTCGGCAGGTGTTTGCCTCTCAATTATCAGAGGATGCTATGGCCTCGGCCTCAGCAGTGCTTCGGTTGGGTTTGCTTCGCATGCGCCCTCTCTAACGCTGGCTGAAAACATGAGTCCCGCTGCGAGCATGGGCTTCCAGTCGTTTTCACCTCAGGGTGACCCAGAACTCTCTTACAGCACTGGAACCCTGAAAGGTATCAGACTGGTACCAGTCTCGATCTGGGAATGATCTCGTCATGAAAAGTTATCTTAACAGACGCCTCCAACTCAGGTTGGGGCGCCCTCTGCATATCACTCACTATTATGTGTCCATTGTTCCATTATTTCCCAATTTTCATACAATTTATGAAGTTGTTGTGAACTTTTTCTTCTAAAGTGTTTGAAAATTCAGAAGCGAAAGACAGAGAGACTCAGAAGTATCTTTTAACCAAGGTTCTTTATTGCTGTTGCATTGCTGTAGTCTGTTTTTACTAAAAAACTTAGCCAAGTCTGACTAAACTAAAATACAGACTGTTCGTATATCTTACAAGAGGAAGGAGTTACATAAAGGTGGAGACACTCTGAAACAAAGCATGTAAATAAAGCACACTCAGCTTGTTACCGAAAATTCCCCAGCCCTAATCTTATCAGCATAAAAGTGTCATGTAACCCACCTAATCCAATCAGCATAACTATTCAAACTGAGCCAGGGCTCCAGAGCCATTAAAGACAAAGAGTCTCAAACTGACCAGGACTGGCAGAATCTCTTGCTCATTTATATCTCAAATGCTAAATTCAGGATTTAGATTTTCTCAGTTTATATATTGTACTGGAACCTATATTAAACATGTAATAAATTTGTAACACTACAAGTAGACATCCTATTCAGAAGTAAGAAGGGAAGTTCAACCAGCTAAGAAACACATACAAAGAACACGCATGTGCGTCATAGCTCGCTGCCACATCACAAATGGTGAATTTATTTATTTTTCTTTATATTTAAAACATTTTTTTCTAAAAGAATTGAATGGATGCTATCTTTTGCACTTTTGACACGAAAACAAACTGAGGTTTCTACCATTTTTTTCCACGATATTTCATGTTCATTTCTTTTTCAGTATAAAGTTCTGAACTCGCCTTAGGAGTATGAAAATATACTTGTTGCAAATTGATAAATTACGGCTCCTCTGTAATTTATTTGGAAAACCAAATATGGAAACTAGAGATTGTAAGATTTCAAATGATATGTAGTTTGTCAATATTACTTAAGGTTTTTACTAAGATATCTTGGTTTAAAAATATATAATGGTTTAAAATATATAACCAGTGGGACGTTGACAGTTATGACACAACCGTAGCACTTACAAAATAAAGTGTATTAAACATGGTGAAAATTAATTTTGCACAGTTACAGTAAACCTCTGGGTTTGAAAATATGTGGGTTTGACAAATAAGTATTAAATGTGAAAACCTTATGTGGGCCAAAATATTCCTGGAATAGTTCCTTAAAATAATTGATGATCATCGTTATAAATGAAGTGCTTCTCTCAGCATCCTCTCTTGCCTGCTGCTCATAATCCTCATTCAGCTTTTCCCTTGCTTTTTCATAGGCCTCATCCTTAAGTTTAGCCTTCAGAGCTTCCATCTCCCTCTTTCTCCGCTCCTCTCTCTCCTTCAGGATACAGTCGTTTCTCTTCCTCATCGCCTCTCTACCCTTTCAAGCATCTCACTGGTGTAATGCTGTCCACCATTTCCAGTGACTATTTTATCAATCTGGTCGAGCAACTGAATGACCTGTTCAGGGTTTTGTTCTTTATTGTTGAACATGTGGGTATCGCCCACTGCAAGTTTCTGATGAATCTGAGTAGTTTTGCACTGTTCCGTATAAGTGTGTGAATGTCTCTTGTCCTCCAATCAGATCTCCATGAGTGAACAGTGCCATGGTGTAAGTGGAGGATTCCTCACCGAAAACTGCTTGAATCATTCCAACAAGCTTCTGCCTCTTCCATCTGTGAATCTGCCCAGCTGAATCACAACTAAGAAGACATGTGGACCAGGAGCAGAGAGTGGAATACACAGTTTAATTCTGTTGACCACCTCATCTGTAGTTAGGCTGGTGTCAAACAGACCCGGAGAGTCAATGACAGACACTTTTCTGCCATTTATTAAAGCATGATATTTTTCACAATGCCCAGTCACAGAGGAGGAGGATATCTCTGATTTAAAAAGCTTTTGTCCCAGTATAGTGTTGCCAGTTGCACTTTACCCCACTCCTGTTTTTCCAACCAGAAGAATGCGAAGCGGATCTCCTGTCTTATACACTTTGCATTGAAAAGAATATGAAAAATACTTCAAATAATTAAAAAATAAGTCATAATGCAACATTTACACAATATTTACAGACCTTATACAGACCTTACCTGCATCATCCGAATCCTGAACTGAAACATTTTGATGATTTTGTTGCCCAAACATCTTAAATTTATAAATGCAATATCAAAATGTATGCAATATCAAATTTAATCACATTTCCTCATTTAAAATAATTTATTGTCTTTAATCACTCTGCTAATACCAGTGCACCAAGTAATATCTTTCTTGATTGTTTAACTATTTATTAAACTAAATAAATGATACAATATGTGCTAGCTGTAAAACCTACAGGGTGTCCGCAGGGTTTTAAAAAGTATTAAAAAGTGATAAATCAAAATTGTCAAATTTAAGGCCATTAAAAGTGTTAAATTTAGTCTGAGAGGTATTATTTTTGAAAAATTAGGTATTATTTTTTTTTCAGACTATCAGGTGTCCTATTCTGTGTTTGCGTTAGTCCGTTTAAATATGGGCTTTAGCTTATCTGGGCACAATCAAAGATCTCTCATCTCTGTCTATGTTTGATGCTGACGTCATATTCAAGTGGCTGGGCGATATGACGATATATAGAGGCTATATAACCCTGATATAAGTGATTATCTTGATTTAGACCTACCTATATTGTATTTATATAAAGCGTTCACAGGCAAATTTGCTTTAGCCTATGTAGGTCTATATATTGCTTTTATTTGCAGTGTCGAAATCAGGCAAACATAAATGTCAGGCAACACGATTCCTGGCTGCATGTCAATATCCATGGATCACTGGATCTTTAGTAAGTTGTAAGGAACACTATATTGAGTCCAACATTTAGTTTAAATTGATAAAATTGTTCGTTTTCAGTCGCATTTTTGCAGTTTCCCCTATTAAATCCAGTCACGCAGCAGATCTTTTGCCACTCAGTCAGGTTGAGGAGGTTGTTCCAGCTGGAAAGTGATGTCAATGCATTCCTCTATTGTTTGGTGTGTAAAAAAACATCAATGTCAACTGGATGGAGCTAATGCACTTCTGCCGCAAATGCAGTCCACTAAACATAAAAATGTGAATGCGTGCTCTTAATCTATTCATTTTTGTATGTTATAAATGTACAGTATGGTACAAATGTAAATAGAAAGATCGCTGGTTAACAATTGCAATTCAGTGTCGATGATGGTTTTAAAAAAAATTCTGAAGGTAGTAAAAAAGGTATTAAAAAGTAGTAAATTTAACTTAAGGATTACTGTATATACCCTGTATTTTAAATACTTCCACACATGCTGGCATGACGAAACTTGGTATATTTACTAGTTGCCATTTCAACACTATATAGAGAAAAAATGCACCAAAATTCCAAAATCTTTGTAAGATATCACTGAAACATTTATTTAACCATAGCAAAAGTGCATTTCTTACTTAAGTTAATTTTTTCGTCTCTATTTTTTGTGTTTATTTAAAATTAGACAAATCTGAAATTCTTTTAATCTCCAATCTGTTGTTAAACAGTTGATATAGTTCTTTCATGCTCCGCTCAACTAGCAGAAGACACTAGCAGGGTTTAAATCCCAGTTGTGCAGTTGGGGCATGTTGTAACACTGTGTTACAATGTGCCCCTATTAGAAATATGATATTATATTCTATACTTTTATGAATTCTATTGAGAAAACATGAGAAACATGTAAATAAAGACTGAGAGTCAATGCTCAGAAATTATTAAGTATTATTTTGTTTTTGAATTATGCTGTATAGCTGTGTTTTCCGAATGCATTTGTTGTCAAACTCAAAAATTAGTTTATTTGTTAATTATTAAAAAATGCCGTTATTTTATATGAAAAAGTTAATAATTGTATTTTATTAAGATAAGATATTTTGGTTTGACTTGCATATGTTTTTGATTCAGATCAGATAGCATTTTAAGCTGTCATATGGTGATGTTACAATGTGCCCCTCACATGTTACAATTTACCCCACCTATGGGGCATGTTGTCACATTTCACTTCCATTCTTTCAGGGTAAATCAAGAAAAAAGTATACACTGTATTAATAAAACAAAACCACATAATTGTGCTAGACATGTGGGAAATTAATGTGGGGAAAAAAAAACTCTAAACCCTAAGTAGATTTACACAAATTGACAAAGTCAAAAAGTGTTACTTTGTGCCCTGCTCTCCCCTACTACCATTATAAACATAAATAAAGTAATTACCTAGGCCTATATGACTTATAAATTATCTGACTTATACTAAATATTGTATATACTGTACCAACACTAAATACAAGATTTACTTTTATGCATGTTCTATCTATCTTCTCTTTTTAAAAATACATTATTTTCAAATGTGGAAGTTTAAACTTTGATGTGGAGCTCAAGAGTCTGGATGCCTGTGTAAACAGTTGCTGCATAAACAGTTCAAACAGTTTAAACTTAAACTTAAGATAGCCTAATTCAGTCAGTGAAACTTGAGTGACAGATGTAACAACATACATACATACATACATATATACATACATATATATACATATATATATATATACACATATATATATATCCGACAAATATTTGCTTATATAGCCTACTGTACGTTTCAACTCTCTGGTTAACTATAGCACATTTGCATGAACAATAGTTCTTGAATTCAACACAAACATCAGTTACAACCCATATTAATGATATTAGTAGTGAGAAACACACATGCATCTAGCTTATTAGCGCTTACCACCATGCTATTCTGAAACACACATGGTCTTTATAGCATATCTGACCAAACTCATTCACGCTATAAACAATGACATTCATACTTCACACTCTTTCAGACACGAATAAACAAAACATTAGAACATCAGATGTATTAATTAATTTATTACCTGATGAGGAGAAATAATTGTGTTAAATAATCACAAGACACGGGAATGCTGCTGCTTCGTTAGAGAGAATCTGTAATGTCTGTGCAGGCAGCACGCCTCTCCCTGCTAGCCTACATGCAGAGTTCCCTTTTCCGGACTCAGCTATTTACACTAACTCTACACGCCATTGTCCAATTAAACAAAAAAAACCTGCTGAAACAATAGAATGGCATGAAAAGTTAGGGAGAGTTGGGAGGGCATTTAGCTTTTGATGCAACGAGCCAATTTAGACTAAGCAACATCCAAAAAGTTAGTGTGTAGAAAGATTATGTAATTGTGGAAATAAGTGTTCCGGTTGAGGTTCAGGATGAAGGTAGACTGTGAAAACACTGAAGTACTGTTAGAGCTACTTTTCTGTGCACATTCATAGTGTCCTTTTTAGTCGTGGAAAATTCGAACAGCGGATACATTCAATTAGAAAATATATGCAAAAGTGTTTTCCCGAGACTTTCACTTTACAATGTACACTACAATGAACATACTGCTATCCTTATGAGACTGTTAAACGTAACTGGTTTCATCACAATTTGTTCTGTGCCCTAGAAACTGGCAAATTACATTTCATCAGTATTTGTGTCATACAAGGTCTTGATTGAATACTTTTTTTCAGTTGTGTGGAAGAAGCAAGCATATTTACCAAGTTAGCGGATCATTATTTTGAAAAGAGGGCTGTGAAACCTACAGTATGTAAATAAAACTCTCCCTAGAACTATTGAAAAGTGCAAATAGTGATCGAATGGATGCTATTTAGTGCAAATAGAGATGCTACCTCCTACCTGTCCCTTTCCCTATAAAGCACTTTTTTAAAGAAATAGAAAAGCACAGAAGACACCCGATGCCTGGTGTGTGACGAATGGACACCTGAATCAGTTTTTTTTTCCTTTGTTTATTTACTGTTACTGTTTACTGGCATTGATAATGTTAGTGTTGTTATTGGAATGTTTCCATTTGCACTGTTGCAATATCTGTTTGTTAAGTGTGATTTTTACCCCCATCTAGCAGTGAAAAGGTATATGAGCATCCAGTGAATATTAGTTTCTGTTCCTCTCAATTCCGATTTCGTTTCAACTCCTAGCGTGGCCAATGTAGTCCAAGATTAACTTGGCTTCCAGTTCGACCTCGATTCCATGAGTGTTAACTCAGACGTAACGCGAAAGGCAAAGCTTGAATTAACGGGTATGTCCCTCTTTGGCTAATGTACTTTCAAGATGGAGGGCAACATGGCGAACCGACATTAGAAACCCTTACCAGTATGTATTTTCAATGGCATATTATACACTCACGAAGAATACTTTATTACTTGATCAAAGTTAATATACATTAATGAGCACATATATTTTTGAAAGAACTAAGTGTTATTAGCTGAGAATAAACTAAAAGAGTTACACGGTGTAGCTTTAAATATCTTGCTCACGTTTTTATAATGAATTTGATAAATAAACTAACATGTTGTCCAGTTGTTCTTTTCTTTATTTGTCTTTATTATATTTGCAATGAAAGGTTAGTTACCTTTCCATCATTAAACTGTACCATGATACTGTCTCGAACTGTATGACATATGGGTATAGTTAAGACAAAATTGAGACAAAAAGCTCCTTATTTTTATTAGCTAATTGTGGAAAATACAAACTATTTATGGGTATTATTGATTGATGATATCTTAGTCTACAAGCTAATAAAATGATGTGGGATGTCATGTGGAAATTCAACTCTTTTCAATATCTATTTTTGTATGAAAAATCAAAATGAAAATAATGTCTCAACTGTACTTAGTATACCCTAAAAAGATTTAACAGCTAGGGTGAATTGTAATGTTAAGTCTGAGGCGTTTGGATCAATTTGCAGTAATTTATTCACACATGCAATAAAGCTGAGAGAAGCAGACATGAATAGAAAACAGGCTCAGATAAAGGGACAGTCCAGCACTCGTAATGAAAAACAGGCAAAGGTCAAGGCAGGCAGAAAAGGTTCACAAAGTCTAGAGTCCCGTGACTATACCAGTGAAAGACTATACCAGTGAAAGTGCACTGGAAGTCAAACCCATGACTTTCCACCCGTGAACTCGTGCTAGATCGAATGTACTCCCAGTTACGAGCTCTGATGTCACATAGCCTGCGAAAGCATTCAAAACAACAATGGCAGCCCTGACAGATGCAGTGTTAATGATATAATTTTCATTTTTGGGAGAACTAACTTCTTTAATGATGTAAAGGAGGGCTTTATTGTGAAAGGGACAGGTAGGAGGTAGCATCTCTATTTGCACTTAGAGTAAATAGCATCTATCACTATTTGCACTTTTCATTAATTCTGTATAGGGAGAGTTTTATTTTAGGTTCCCAGCCCTCTTTTCAAATAATGATCCACTAACTTGGCAAATGTGTTTGCTTCTTCGTGCTTCACCCACCACACAACTGAAGAAAAGTAATTCAATCAAACATTTTAGGAAAATAGCAGTATTAAAATATCATGCAAAAATCAGTTTTGCCTCTTGAGTGAATTCAGGTAGTGTTCATGTAGCAGCAGCGTTTCTGGGTTGCACATCAGAACATAGGCTATTGGCCGATGCTGATCATGTGTGTGATGCTGGCCAATATGAGTCTACATTCTGACATACAACACAGAAGCGCTACGCGGTTACACGACTACGTAAACTCACTCAAAGGCCCTCAGAGAAGAAAATGTAGTTGAATAGAGTCGTTATTTTGTTTTGTTTTTGCGCACAAAAAGTATTTTTGTTGCTTGATGAACTTAAGGTTGAGCCACTATACGTGGACTATCTTAAAGGGATACTCCACTTTTTTTGAAAATAAAGCTCATTGACAACTCCCCCAGAGTAACAGTTAGCCAATTTTCTGATATTTAGAAGAATATCAGTAACCAGACAATTTCTGGTCTCATTGACTTCCATATTATATTTTCCTACTTATGGAAGTCAATGAAACCAGAAACTGTCTGGTTACTGATATTCTTCTAAATATCAGAAAATTGGCTGAATGGATTCAGAAATGGTAAAACCCAGCTGTTTAACTCTGTGGGAGTCTATAAAGAAGCCTATTCCCAAAAAAGTAGAGTATCCCTTATAAACATTGTCTTTACTAACTTGCTGGACTGGCAAGTTTCAACAACATGAAGCCTAAGGAGAGAGTGATGAGTTCTCAGATTTAATCAAAATATCTTAATTTGAGTTCCGAAGATTAACGAAAGTCTTACGTAGAATTAACTGCTGACAGAATTTTCATTTTTGGGTGAACTAACCTTTGGGCCCTATTTTAACGTTCTGAAACGCAAGTGTCAGAAGCGCAAGTAACTTTGTGGGCGGATCCCGGCGCTGTTGCTATTTAACCGGCGGGATAAATGACTCTTGCGCCTGCGCAAATCTAAAAGGGGTTGGTCTGAAGTAGCTTCATTATTCATAGGTGTGGTTTGGGCGTAACGGGAAACAAACCAATAAGAGCGTCATATCACATTCCCTTTAAGAGCGTGATGAACGAGGTGCGCTTGTTCCGTGGCGCAATACTATTATAACGGTGCATTTACCAGCGCGCTTCAGCAATCGGTTCACAGCCGAGGAGATCGATGTTCTCGTCAGGGCCGTGAAAGAAAGAGAAGTGACATTGGGGATGGGACAAACCCACCCAAATTAGCTTCGGTTAAACATGCATATAATAATTTGGGTAAATGTGTAAGCTTTATGCCTATTTTTCCCATCGTCATGGACACAACAATGATTTCCCTCATGTTTATATATTTTTCCTTATAATAATGTATCATTTGCAAAAAGTAAAATGCATCTGTGTAGATGAGAGAATCATCTACAGTGTATGCGCGTTGTTCACACTCTGTATTATGGCCAAGCATGTGCGCTTAAAATAGCATCTGAATGTACGCGCAACGCGCCACTGACTTTAGACCAGGTTTTTTCTGGTCATTGGTGCAATTGTTTTCTGGAACTGCAAAATAGCACCAGGGGATGTTTGCGCCGACACACGCCTCCTCTTTTGCGCTGACCCTCCAACGCATTCTCATTCCCAAGGCGCCATATTTTGACACTTTCTGCAAAAGCGTAAATCATCAACGCACATGGCACCCTTTAGCGCCAAATGAGATGGTTAAGTTTTAGGTATGGGGCAGGGGTAGGGTTTGACCACTAGGAGGCGCCTCTATTTATTTTTACATCTCATTTGGCGCTAAAGGGTGCCATGTGCGTTGGATATTTACGCTTTTGCAAAAGTGTCAAAATATGGCGCTTTGGGGATGAGAACGGGTTCGACCCGCCCAGGGAGCGCAAGTTCATTTCCTAGTTTAACCGACGTGCGTCTGTGGAGGGAAAAAGCCTGCTTTGCACGAGTGCAAAATAGGAATAATAAATGCGTCATTTAATAAAGTCATTTGCGCGGGTGCAAGATAGAGCCCTTTAAGTTCTTCAGCAGTTGTGGAACTCCAGTAAGTAGGCTTCTGAAAGCCCCCTGAGGTTTAGTTAGTATGAATATGTTAAGCTTAAGGTTATGAATAAGCTGGTGTGTTTTAAAACAATGACCAAATTTGCATTTAGGAAATAGTAGCATTCAAAACGTAGTCTCTCACTTGACGCTAAAATGGATTACAGATTTTTATATTCGCTGCTTCTGTCCAATCAAATGCTCAAATGCTCCGCCCCCATGTTATAAATATCACCTGCCAAAGTGACCACCTGACACGTCACAAACAATAGGAGTTGGAGATGTGTGTGTGTTGTGGTTGCTCAAACGCTCAAGTTTTATTCCGTTTCCAACTGTACATTGGTTAAGAATGAAATGGCTAGAATTTATTCACACTACATATTGAATCCAACTTATCATCATTGCTCGGATTCGCCTTGGTGCTGTCAGTATAACTTGAGGTACACTAAACACTATTGGATATTTGAAAAGTGGGAGGGGACATTCAATATGTCCCGCCTCCTTAGCTTCCAACGCATTAAACAAAGCTGTGTGTTCCAAGGCACTTCAGTGGGCCTTTAAGGCTCCACTTTAAACAGCAGATGAAGTGATTATTTTTTCTTTAATACAGATTATGCTGAGTTATTAATAAATTAGTCATAACAAAAAAAATATAGTTGGTCAGATAAAATGACAGAGAAAAGAAAAAAACACATAAGATAATTTTTCAGAGCACCAAAACGCCACACATATCCTTTCAAAGGCTATATTATTTGTGTCCCCTTCAAAAATTACTCTTGAGAAATGTTATGTTTATTGGCAATTGATTTTTTTTGTCAAATGATATGTTCAATATTTCTTTAAAGGGAAACATTCTTTACATAACCATACAGCAATAGCTAAATAGAAGTTCAAGAGGTTTATACTGTATGAATATACAGTGGATAAACAATCTCAAAATGCATATTTCTCACATATGAAAACAGAAGAGAGATCTCAAGCCACAATTTATATGCAACAAAAAACTGCTTCATTTATACGCAGGTTTATAACAGAGACATATTTATCAAACATTTCACATTCAATTTCATATTTCCATACTTTCATATTATTACACTTTCAAATGTTCTATCACCAGAATGTACATATGTGCTTTAGTTCTATTTATTAACAACTTTTTAAACTTAAATGGTGAGGTTTTAAATGCCTACACTCTTAGAAGACAAGGTTCTATATAGAACCTTAAAAGGTTCTAAAGCGCTACGTATTTGGAACCCCTAAAATGCAATGCATGTGAATGATCACAAAATTCAAGATATGGGGGTTAAAAAATTTAATTAGTCAATATCACATGAAGAGTGCCATTTCAGTTCTTATCCTCCAAAAATCAGCATGATTAAAATGTGATATTAAGTTACTAAAACAGTTTAATAAACAATAATTTAATTACAACTGCAAAATGTTGCAGAATAATGTAATATATGACTGAATAATAGCTTATAAGAACCTCTGTGCCAAAAGGGTTCTTTCAGTTCATTATCATCATTTGTTTTGCATAAAAGGTCCTTTGCAGTTGAGTAAAGAACCCAACATGGAACCAACAAATGTGCCGTCATTTTTCTGTGTGGGTCATTTCGAAAGGTGATCAAAAGAAGAACTTGGCTTACTGCTTTAATCAAAATGAAGTAACCACATTGATTATCAATGGAAAGTCTATCTCAGCTTGGTATCTTGCAAGCTGCTCATATTCATTGTTTAACTTTTTTAATGCTTTTTCATAGGCTCTCGTCCTCAGAGTTCAGCCCTCAGAGCTTCTATCTCCCTCCTTCTCTGCTTCCTCTGTGTCCTTCAGGATACGTCGTTTCTCTCTCTCATCACTCTCTCCACCCTTTCAAGCATCTCACTGGTGTAATGCTGTCCACCATTTCCAGTGACCATTTTATCAATCTGGTCGAGCAACTGAATGACCTGTTCAGGATTTCGTTCTTTATTGTTGAACACGTGGTATCGCCCACTGCAAGTTCTGATGAATCTGAGTAGTTTTGGACTGTCCCGTACAAATGTGTGAATGTTCTTGTCCTCCAATTCAATCTCCATGAGTGAACAGGGCCATGATGTAAGTGGAGGATTCCTCACCAAAAACTGCTTGAATGATTCTAACAGCTTTTGCCTCTTCATCTGTGAATCTGCCCAGCTGAATCACAACTAGAAAGACATGTGGACCAGGAGCAGAGAGTGGAATACACAGTTTAATTCTGTTGACCACCTCAGCTGTAGTTAGGCTGGTGTCAAACAGACCCTGTAGAGTCAATGACAGATACTTTTCTGCCATTTATAGTTGCGTGATGCTTTTCACAATGCCCAGTCACTGAGGAGGAGGATATCTCTGATTTAAAAAGCTTTTGTCCCAGTATAGTGTTGCCAGTTGCACTTTTCCCCACTCCTGTTTTTCCAACCAGAAGAATACGAAGCGGATCGCCTGTCTGATACACTGTACATTAACAAAAATAATATGATTTTTAGAATATCTTGCAAATATATTTAAAATGTACTCACATTTATTAAATAACAATGAATAAACCTAAATAAACTTTTTTATAGACCATCTATATCCTAAAGAGCTTATGATAAATATATATTGTATAAAAAGATAATCAATACCATCATCAAAATCTGTTTTTGTTGCTGAAGATACTGGAAGATAATTTATAAATATATGATATTTGGCCACTTGTACACATTGTTGAGGAAGGTGCTCAAATGTTCATCTGCATCATACCTGAATAGATTGCCATTGACCTATGGCTAAGCCATCCTAAAGCTGATGAGCCTTCTGTAAGTGCTCACTAACATCACTCAGACATTATCTGCTTCTATGTCCTTGAAATGCATTGCAGTTAGTCAGTTTTCATTCGTTTTCTTGTCATTTTAAGGTGTAAAATGGTCAGCAACGGTGTACATGGGGTATATGCAGACTCTGACACTCCAGGTTCCCGAAGAGGGCTGGGCGACGGTGTGTATTTTTTTACCCTTTGCCCAGCCACATCTTAAATGACATTTTCCAAGTGTCTTCTGTTCGATTTAACGTTAAATTATGCGATTAAAGTTACGGGGAGGACGAGTCAAACCACAACACCAACTGGGCCAACGCAGATAAATTAGAACAAGGATGTCAACATCGTGCTTCTAAAATTAAGTCAACAACATATTTGAATGTTATCTTTAAATCTCAAACGTAAATGTTCAGGCTAACGTTCAGCCAAAACATTTATGAGAATAACGTTTAGAAGCGTCAGCTGCTGAGCTGCGTTGCACATTCTGATGTCAAATTGGCTTCATTAACATATCTGTAGAAAACCGAGGATAACAAATGTTTTCAAGTTGTGCTGAATGATTCATGTAAATACTGTACACCAAACGGTGATGGCAACGATATACGTGTTTATCACGTTTACACTGTGACCTGTACATTTTTGCCTGGAGTTGAAGCTTTTCATCAACCTTCTCATCAATAAAATTATTATACAACGATCCAATGCATAAGTTAAGGCCCTTTCAGGTGACTTCGAGATGGTATATAATATTTCTGTCTCCAAAAATCACCAATTGCCTCCTGTGAAATGTCTCCTACTGTGACAGCTGCCATAGCGCCTGTTCCTGAACGTTGACCGTTTTGTCTGAGTGAGTCGAGGGGGCGTGGCTTAGCCATAGGTCAATTGTATTACTTGCTTTGGTTTTGCTTGTTTTTTCTTTAAAAAATAAATCAAAGTTCTATTTTGGCAAATGCAAAGGCACTTTCACACCATAAGTGAAAATGAGAAGTCTCAACAGAAGGAATGCAAATCAAAAATCTGTTAGATAACTCATGTCATGCTACTGGAATGCGTCACCTGCCCAACATACATGCTATACATGTTAAAAAGTAATCCGTTAAAAAAAGGACATACATTTAAGCATACCCCTATTGCAATAGCTGCAACCACCATCAGAAGCCGCCAGTTTTGTGGAGAAAGATGAGAATCCAAGACTTAGAGGTCGTCGTTGTTGATTGTCCATGAGAAATGGTCTGCACAGCTATAAAGAAAGTCATGAAAAAAGCTGTTGTTCTCACTGTACATACAAAATATACATTAAAACATGATACAAAGATGAATGATATTTTATGTCATATATTTTTTCATATGTCAGTGCCTCAAATAAGGATCTCAGGCAACGACATCCTTATGTTGTGGTCATGTCAAGTTCGTGTCCTCGAGATCCTATTCTTGAGGGACTGTTTAATGTGTAAAGTAACAAACCTGCATGACCACAGCAACCTGGGATAAACAGAAATGGATATTACTAATACATGTATTATTTCTTTTAATCAAGGATGACAAAAAAAGTGCGTAATTAAGAAATATTCAAACTGATATAGCCTTAACAGCAATAACAAGATATTCCTAATAGAGTGGTGCAGGTACGCGTCATGTTCGTAGGCAAACCGGCAGTCAGCATCAGACTGGTTCCTCTTCTACAAAAACCCAATAGGATTTTTCCATAAGTTTTTGGATTTTTGTTTAAAGTTTATGATACTTACATGTTTTTTCCATCAAGATAATTTTCAAAGATGAACACAAATTTTATAGTTGCCAGATATTAAAAGCTAAAGGTCCTACACACGTGAGTCCTAAGACTTTTCAACGTCACCATCACTGAAGCTTCCTGACATCTCTTTCAGAATTTACCCGAACATTTGAGTTGGAATAGTTTATCAGAGCACAATTGCTAAGCACAACGAGGATCTCCCGGATGGCACCTTAGCAGGCGCCATTTCTTTGATTTTTACAAGAATAAAAGTAAGGCTGTGAGAGATAGACATACATTTCTTTAGTGGATTGTACTGTTTTTTATTGTATCTTTGTGATTGTTCTGCCGACGAATCACTGGCAAAAATATAATAGTGCCGTTGTCAATAGCCTGAGGTCCGTTGTCAGCTCATTCATTAACTCCAGATGTACATAGTACCACAACTGCACACATGAGAGGTTACGCTTAATCCAACAACTCCTGTGTGTGATGACTAAAGCGTACTGATACTTGGAGTTATCACATTGGAAGCTTTTCCCACCGCATCCAATACTTGTAGCTTGAGCTGACTCTGTAAACTCTTTAACACGGGTTGTAATTTATTTGTGTAATCATTTTTCATTTGTGTTTGTTATATATTTTATATTTAGATATAAATACAGACTAGTTAATATATCCATATTTAACATTTGTTCACACTACATTATCTAACAGGCACAAGCAATGCATAAGGGCCCATAGATAGAGTGCTGTAAACAAATCCAGCAAGGGAAAAAAACAGGCCGGGGTTCATAGCCAGGGCTAAGATACCAAACCAGGATTAGGCCTGTGAGTTCAGTCATTAGTGACATTTTAAAGTATACTTTATAAACGTCTGTGTGGAGCCCTGGTACTGTGCTGGGGCTGGTGCTTGTGTGTAGGAGTGAACATTGTGGTCGTAGGCATCTCCACAATGACACTCCATAACACCATCGGCCGTGGCCGGGAAGACGAGAAATTACACTCTCTAATGTGATTTATCTGGGCCGTCGTGGGAAACGGCATTTTTGCTGCAGGCAGGCAGGTCATGAGTCGAGCTTGTCAGACTCTTTTTGTTCCATGGTAAGGGAACAGTTGCATCTTCTGGAAACTGAACGAGCGAAAAAAAAAAAAGCTTTTGGTGGTAGTCTGGTTGTTTTCATTGTTTTGGAGGGAGGGCATAGACTCTGAAGGCCTTGGGCAATTCTCACGACGTCGCCGGGCTCCACGCGGAGGGGCGGCGGTCTCGGCAGAGCAAGAACGGAGCGCGTGGTCTCTGGTCCCAGGTTTCCCACTCGGCTGTGAAGTGGCGGCAGGCAGAGGCTGTGGCTGGGAGGTTCTGAGCAGACAGCTGTTTTTGGGCGATCTGCTGCGAAGCTAGAGCGCTTTTGTGAAGAAGTGCTTCATAGCCTGTGACGTCTTTCTGAACCTCAGCGACTCATCTGCTGAATCTTCTGATGATCCCAAGAGACCAGCTGGGAGATGGAGAATGTGCAGCGCTCCCGTCCGGCATCCAGATAAACGCCCAGCCATAGGTAGGGTTGGGTATCGTTTGAATTTGAACGATTCTGATTCCGATTCCTTGTTTCGATTCCGGTTCTTAACGATTCAATTTTTGATTCTTTTAAGAGGCAGGGTCAAAAAGTTTAGCTAACCTTGCTAACCAACGGTCTTTCTGAAAGGGAATACTTCCTTTATGTCACAAATACTCCTTTTGTCACAAATGTTGCACTCTGCCGAGATTTCGTCGTTATTTTTGGAAAGTGAAGCCACACTTTGGACCGCCGAGAAGCTATCTACCATGTTCCACTCGCGCCTAGTTGATGCCAACACTTCCGGGTAGACGCTTCTTCGTTGGTGTTGTTCAGTGGTTTCTTCTTCCGGTCGGCGGACTGGTGACATATCCAAAACTAGGAATCGAAATTTTAACTTTTGAACGATTCGGGAAAAACGAAAATGTAGTCCCCGTGTCCAATCGATTCTCCAGACCAGCCCTAGCCATAGGTGTCTCTAATAAGGGTAAGACAGAGCGATAGCCTTCCACCCAAACGCCTCCCCAGCGGATTTTGCGGCGCTGAAGTAGAGTGGCAAGCTTTAGAAGGTAGCGCCATCTTAGCTCACCGTCCACCAGAGGGCGGACAAAGATGGGCCGCTACAGCTTCTTCTACTGGAGGAAGATAGTGGTATCCTCTGTCTTTAGCACCGTCCACCACGGAGAATGCTGCTGAGACAGAGGAACGCACTCTGGCTGAGAAGGGGGCGTTCCAAGACTTCCGTTGGTGAGCGACTCTAGTGAAGCTGCGGGCGAACTGGCGAGCTTTCGGGCTGGAGAAAGCCCCGGGGACCCGCTGAGTATGGCGAAATTTTACAGCGCAGCACTATAGCGGGCGGAAGCTATATGATAGCAGACTCTGAGAAAAATGCCAGATGAGTCCTCAGAGTCACCATGGGCAAGCTCGCAATGATGGCAGCCGGCGTCAGCGAGCGTGAGAGCTGCATGATCTTTACCCAGGCAGGAACGGTCCGTCGTGAGTGCGGTCCGCACAAGCCACAGGAATGAGGCAACTTTAAAAAGACGCTGCTCTTTTAGATAGAGAGAGTGTGAAGTCGCAGTC
The DNA here is from genome assembly GCA_030378365.1 of Hybognathus amarus. Classification (NCBI taxonomy): domain Eukaryota; kingdom Metazoa; phylum Chordata; class Actinopteri; order Cypriniformes; family Leuciscidae; genus Hybognathus; species Hybognathus amarus. The sequence goes on from JAQIUQ010007474.1 coordinate 583,018, forward strand.
AAAACGTTAATACCATTTTTTTGAATCAGGTATGGTGAACGTTAAGGATAACATTCATATTAAGATATCAAGAAAACTATTCACATATTAAAGAGGAAGAGAAAAAGAAAAAATAACAGAAAAGGGCATATGTGTAGCCTATAAGTCACATTTTAAAGAGAATATCTACACCACCAACTTTTAAAAAAAAATAAGATTTGGAATTATACCGATATCTTTAAGCTTAATGTAATGTTTAATCCAATTCAACTTGAAACTTGTATTAGAAGTAACAAATTCAAGCAAATTCAAACCTTGATATGAATTACATCAAATATTTATACTTATGAGGCTTGTTTTTCCAAGCCTGGACTAATTAAGGTAATAGTGCGAAGAGTTTCGAACACATTTCTCTATCTCTTTAAAATCACGCAAAACACTTTATTCTCATTAAGCAACAACTTAAAACTGTAAAACTTTCTCTTTAATGAATGCAAAAATTAAGTTACTTACTTTTAACTGAAGAGCACATCGTGATTGTAGATGTGTTTCGTTTTTCTTTCCTGTAAAAAGCATAGGTCAAAAGGACAGTTTCGTTTACTCAAAACTGCTTGCTTTGTTTACTCGAAGTCTTGCTTGCTTCACCGGAAGGTTTAGTGTAGTAGACCACCATCTACAGGAGACAAGATGCCACTGTAAGATCTGTCAAGCAGCTGCTCACTGTAATGGCTGGAGGTTCAGTTACCCCTGAATCAATAATTACCATAATAACTGTCCATCATATCCAGTAAAGAAAATATTGTATTTAAACCAGTTTTCATGATACAAAGACTTATTACAGTGTACAATAAAAATGACTGACATTTTCACTGCCATTAAGCAATAATGGCTGAGCTGCCTCAAGTGATCCAAGTTAGTGCTTTTTCCAATAGTAAGATACCTCTCATCTCCCTATAATAAGACAATCTCTGTCCATACTTTATTTTTTCATGCAAAATCTACTGAAAAATGGAAGACTTCTTCGGGGACTTTTGACAAACTAATTACAAATACTTTCGTTGACAGTACTTGAGTAGATTTTTCAATATTTTTCTACTTTTTTGAGTATAATTACAGTGTGGTAGCCTACTTTTACTTGAGTAGAATAAAAATAAAAGTATTCAACTTCACTACATTTATTTTTCACCAAAAGTACAAAGTACTTACTTTGACACCTTTGTCAATGACAAAGGTGCCCATAGACATATACACTAGACTGTCACCTTGCCTACGGCAGTTCATTGGAACGAATGCGTCAATAGAGCCGCCATCTTGGAACAGGGGAGCCCCTCCACTTTAATGCATCAGCGTCAATGTAGACTCAGGTCTAACGGAAATAAAATCACCATAAATCATCATGAATGTGATTTATCTTGTTTTTTTGGTTTGTTCCAATGGTCAGAACATGTATTTATCATTGATTCCAGAAAAAAATGATTATAAAATAAAAAAACAACATTCTTCCTAGTTCAGATTTCATCCGTGAACATCATATACTGCACAAAAGTCCGCCACCATCAATGAATTCGAAGTAAAGGCAGAGATAGCAGCGTCTACCTAGGTACTTCCTATGACAAGACCCCTGTTCCAAGATGGCGGTGGTTTTTGACGAATGCTTAGAACCCCAAGGTGAAGTCTAGTGTATATGTCTATGAAAGGTGCCAACCATAGACTGTAAAAGAGCGCCATCCTTGGCTATATGCATAAAAGGGCGGGCTTTGTGTGAGACTGAGCCAGCCGGTGGACGGTCTCTACAGCCAAGTAGCCTCAGCTATCTATAATGTCACAAGTTCAATTGGCAAACTAGGCTACTTTTTACCGTCTATGGCTACTACGTTCACTGCAAAGCTGCTGAAAAGTACAATCTGAATTTGCTGGTAAGTTGTGGTTGTAACGTTAGGTTAATGTATGTCTCTTAAAGGGATACTCCACCGTTTTCTATTAAACTATGTCATTCCCTTACCTAAGAACGCATTGATCCATACCTCTGTTGTCTCAATGTGTGCGCTTAATCGCTTTGACACGCGAGACACTTTAATAGCCCAGTTCATTCAATATGGGCCAAAGTCGAAAGTGCTCCCAAGCACTTGCTGTGGTTATGAGCTGGTCTTTGTCTCACAAACATAACCCGTCCATTTCTCCCCACATAGCAAACCCACAATACAGCTAGGGAGAAGAACCACATGAAAACTATCCAACTAGCCTACATATTTTTTCGAACAGGGTGGTAAAAGTTTAACTGGCTAATATGAGCTGTTATGCTTTAGGGCTGTGGCTGAGCTGGTTAAAGCGTATTGTTTATTGTATACTTTACGCGTCTGCATGAGCACAAAGGTGTGCGCGGCAAAAATGACGTGATTGTAATCCTCAGGATCCTCTAGACACCAAGTACAACACACAAATTAATAAATAATAATTAATACAAATATTCTTTCTCTGGTTTTAAAAACTCTTCACGATCGACTTAAAATGCTTCCAAGATCGACTTGTCGACGGCAATTGACGGGTTAGTGACTCCTGTAACGTTACTGTTTTACGGTCAATAGTCCTAATCAGCTGATTGTCAAGGCCATAACACAGCGAGGGAGAAGAACTAAGTTACATGAAACAATCCAACTTCATATTTTACACCACTGACCAGGGAAAAGTCACTACTCAAGGTGTCTACGGCTAGCTTCTAGGTTTCTGCGGCTTCTCTTTCAAGGTAGTGATGAAGCGCGCTCTGTATCGCTGTTTGTTCGCTGTCAGCTACGGTAGAAACGTGACGTCACAATATGTCGACCTTCATGGAAGGAAGTGCCTGCGGTTATGTAGCATATGAATATCTCATTCTAAGGAAATAAAAACATAACGGTTCATTGAGTAAGGTCTTTATACATCACGGAACACACTGATCTATCTTAGATCCACAGACAAATTACACGTTGCACCTTTAAAGGCATGTTCAGACACCTTATAGTCATGTATCCTGCAAGGTACTATCCGGGTAAACTCATGTGAACAGTTAACAAGTTAGTACTACAATGAATGAACAGAGTTGTGTTTGCAACTTCTCGGTAAAATAAGCTAACTGTTAACGTTATGTTACCCCATTTATGGTAAACTATACAGTAAATTAGACAGGTAAAGTTACTCCAATGCAACCATGTGGCTGTGTCACATAAAGTTTAAACATTTATCAACATCTTTGTGCAACACTAGACAACAATAGCAAATGTAATAAAAATGTAAAATAAGGTATATATAGAGAGGGATATATATATAGACAGACACATATAGACACAAAGTTGATAAAGGATCTGCATTTTTCTCAGATACAAAAAGAGGGACAAAATATCATAATAGCTGCCATTTTTACACAACACATCTGCCTAATTTATTAACAAGTAATAATACAGAAAAACACATTCATCAAACATTTCATATTAAACATTCATGTAACATTTACCGAAATGTACAGTGAACACACGTTCTTTAGTTTTATTTATTAATAACTTTGCAAACTTTAAAAATTAACTATAAATCATGAGATTTTAAATATTTTTAAGTTTTTTCAGGACTTAACAGTTTTCATATGGATCACATCAGAAGATGTTCAAAATAATAATTTGCTTATTCTAAGTGCCAGTGCTTTGATTAAAGCAATAAGAATGGACGGTCAATTTCAGCTTGGTCTCTTGCCAGCTAGTCAGATTAATTGTTTTAACTTTTTTAATGCTTTTCATAGGCCTCGCTCTTAAGTTGAGCCCTCAGAGCTTTTATCTTCCTCTGTCTCTGCTCCTCTTTCTTCTTCAGGATACGATTTTTCTCTTCCTCAATCGCTCTCCCTGCCCTTTCAAGCATCTCACTGGTGTAATGCTGTCCACCATTTCCAGTGACTATTTTATCAATCTGGTTCGAGCAACTGAATGACCTGTTCAGGATTTCGTTCTTTATTGTTGAACATGTGGTATCGCCCACTGCAAGTTCTGATGAATCTGAGTAGTTTTGGACTGTCCCGTATAAGTGTGTGAATGTTGTTGTCCTCCAATCGATCTCCATGAGTGAACAGTGCCATGGTGTAAGTGGAGGATTCCTCACCAAAAACTGCTTGAATGATTCTAACAGCTTCTGCCTCTTCATCTGTGAATCTGCCCAGCTGAATCACAACTAAGAAGACATGTGGACCAGGAGCAGAGAGTGGAATACAGAGTTTAATTCTGTTGACCACCTCATCTGTAGTTAGGCTGGTGTCAAACAGACCGTAGAGTCAATGACAGATACGTTTCTGCCATTTATTAAAGCATGAAACATTTCACAATGCCCAGTCACGGAGGAGGAGGATATCTCTGATTCAAAAAGCTTTTGTCCCAGTATAGTGTTGCCTGTTGCACTTTTCCCCACTCCTGTTTTTCCAACCAGAAGAATGCTGAAGCGGATCTCCTGTCTGAGACTCTGTACATTAACAAGAATGATAGCATTTTTCAAACTTAGCTATATATTTAAATTTACAAACATGTATGTAAAACAACAATGAAATACACCAATATTTAGCCTTTTTAACAATATTCATCATCCTGACAGATGTGAATTCATGTATGTTTATCAAAATGAATATTAGTAGGCCTCACCTATAGCATCAAAATCCAGTTTTTGTTGCTTGAAAATCTAGAAGTGATTTATATACATTATAATAAATCTAGCCGCAAGTAATACATATTAAAAAGATAATCAGCTTAGAGTAAAATAAAAAAGAACAAAATATATGCTAGATTTAAGCATACCTGAATCCCTGCTGCAATAACTGCAACAATTATAGAAACCACCAGTAGTTTTGTGGAGAAAGATGAGATCCAAGACTTGGAGGTCGTCGTTGTTGATGGTCTGCGAGAAGTGTCCTGCACAGCTATAAAGTCATGAAAAAAAGTTGTTTGTATACATTCAAAATATGAAAATGATAAAAGATGAATATGAAATTTTCATTATTATTATTATTTGTATGATAATCACGAACAAGGCTATTGCATGTATCTGACATAAATACACCTTGCCATCAAATAAAGCTGTATCTATCCTGACCCTAAACTGTCTCTATATCGCTTTAAAATCACACAAAGAGAAAACACTCGATTGTCTTTAAACAACTACTTTATATTTTTTCTTCCAATACAAATATTAAGTTAGTTTAAACGTTTTTCTTTAATGAATGCAAAATTAAGTTACAACTACTTCTGAATGAAGAGCACATCTTGCAAGTTTACTGGGTCGCTCTGGTTTCGTTTCACACCGGAAGGTTTATCTGGGTAGACTGCCACCTACAGAGACAATGCGCCACTGCAGTCAAGCAGCTGCACTCGCTCACTGCAGAGATGATGGCTGGAGTCTGACGGTCCTGAAAAAGGGTAGGGTTATTTAGTTTCTTTAATCAAAATTTAAGACAGCTTTTGTGTTTGAAAACGGCATACACAATTACATAAAACCGTATAGTTTGTGAAGACATGGCCTTTGTTCTGCACTGCAGTGCCCAGCAAATCGATGTAAAAATACCATGTAGCCTATTCTATCCAACTCACCCTTATATATTTTCTGAAAACATAACATTAGCCTGGAAATGAAAATTATGTTTCATGGTACAAGAGGCAACAAGACAATAACTTTTTAGGAAAATATTCTGGGAAGTGGGACAAGACAATAAAGTAAAACTACAAAGACGAAGATAAAAATACGGACAAGTGCATTTGAAAAGCAGGAAAAAACGTTCAAAAAGATTAAAGCCATAGTAAAGTTTATTCATGTAAGAAAGTAGCTAAATTATGTTAGCTGTAATCTAGATAAAACTGATAAATGATTTACACGTGTATGGATTTGTTTCTGTGGAAAAAAAATCTGGTTTTATTTAACTGTTCTATCTATTAAAAAAAATAAATAACAAGCCATGCTTTTACATCATGCATACGTTTTTATTTATATTGCTACAGATCCAATTAATTTAAAGGACAGCAACGTCTGAAAACTGACTGCGATTCTCTTTTCTATGCTTTGAGATGCTCCTACTACGCCATATTCTTCAATTTAAAGTACATCTGGAACGACGTTGGTTATTTGTATTTCACCAAGTAACTTTTGTAGGTCAGTGAAAACTGGCACACGTACAGCCGTAGCGCTGCGTGTCGCTGCTGAGCTCGTCTTCGGCTTCAGCTCCACTTAAAGGAGACGCAACAAAGAGCAACCGTAGTGGGCCCTGCTAACAGCGTGGCTTACTATAGCTTTAAGAACTTAAAATAGGGTCTGGGTCTTTAAAATGAATTTTGCACAGTTATTATAGAGATGATATACTAAATTGTCGATTTATCCGACTTACAATTTTGCACAAAACTTGCAAAGAGACGTAAGAGCGTCCAGTGAAATATGTTTGACAATCGAACCAGGGCCGTTAGCAATCCAACATTTTTCATATTTTATGCCTCCTGTTTATTTCAAGCTATGTTTCAATTTGTTGAGAATTATTGAGGAGTCCAGAAGTGAGAATAACAACTTTAGTGGAGATGGAGCCTCAACTCCCGAACAACAAAGAGGTGGAAGAGAGTGAAACGGCCATGGAGAAATCCGCGGGGCAGAGTACCGGATCCAGCCCGTGCAGGGCGTCTGGAGGACGCGAGGAAGGGTGCTTAGCGACCGAAGGGACTCTGCCCACCCGAAACAAACGGAGCTGCGACGAGCCAGGCGGGTTCCGGACGGGTTTTACGGGACAGGTCAACGCGAACGATTCCCGTGTGGAGGCAGAGTGATATCGGAGAGGACCGGGATGAAGTATCACGCGAGGCAGCTGCGAATCGCCGGCGAAAAGCGAAATGCCCGCGGCGCAGGAAGAGCGCAGTTGCCGCTGCAGGTTCATTTGATGCGGCCAGAGAGAGCGGCCTCGACTGACGAACTGCCGGATGAGTACGTTTCAGTCTGTAATATATGTGATGTGTTTTAGGGTAATTGCAGGGCCTCGCTTGTGAATATCCTGAATAGTAATGCATGGCATTGCTGTGCGCCTTTCACACGTTTAGGCTTAATGCTGGCAGACTGCAGTGTTTACATTTGCTCTAGTGAAAGTAGCTGTGTTTCTGAGAGAGTAGTTGGGCAAAATAAATCACGCACGCCCAATCTTTGACACTGGGAAGGAGAATGTGTAAGATGAGATATAATAAATAAAACCGCATGTTTCTCCGTCTTATGACAGGTTGGAAGGAAACAAGGATGCGCTGGTTAATCGAGGTACTTTAAATGACATTTATTTTGTTAATGAGTATCTATAGGAGGCTGTTTATGTCCAGCCGTTGTATGATTATTCCATAAATCTAGTTGTAATCCAAAAGTGACTAGTCTCTGTTATATATTCAATATGATTTGAAAAACGTTAAATCTAATTGTTAAAAAAAAATTGCCATTAAATTCTATATAGATCTGTGACTCAGACATACATAATTCACTTTTGTCTAGTTTTGTGTTCTGGTTTTGCTAGTTTACTTTTAGGTGCTACTATTAAGTTAGTTACAATAACCATTGACTAGTCAGAAAGAATGGCTGCTGTAAACTATACTAGTAAGATTAAACATGTTCCCAGCAAACAAATTTAGGTTCTGGGAACGTTAGTTTGTGGTTCCCAGAACGTTCCTAGAACTTTCCTTAAAGGGATACTCCACTTTTTTTGGAAATAGGCTCAGTTTTACCACTCCCCCAGAGTTAAACAGTTTTACCGTTTTCAAATCCATTCAGCCGATTACCTGATATTTAGAAGAATATTGGTAACCAGACAGTTTCTGGTCTCATTGACTGTCTGGTTACTGATATTCTTATTCTTAAGATAAAAAAAATCGGCTGAATACATTAAAAAACGGTAAAACTCAACTGTTTAACTCTGGGGAGTGGTAAATGAGCATATTTCCAAAAAGTGGAGTATCCCTTTAAGGTTAAGGAACGTTCCTGGAACATTCTTCTTACGTTATAAAAATGCAACCTGAAAATAACCTACATGGATTGTTCCTATAACGTTCTTGTTAGGTTCTCAAAGAATTACTTCATGGGACCATTTAGGAACGTTAAGGGAATCGTTATGTGTTTGCTGGGTTACTAGTTATAATTAGAACACAAACTAGTGTCTAATAAATAGGTAATGGGTATAAGTATGCAAATTAGTACTTTTAATTCTGGAATAGATACCAGCTACAATTGGAATACCAACTAGGATTTGAGTAGTTATCTGATATGTCTGGTAACTACAATAAGGTTCCATATTGTTAACATTAGCAACTTCTATAGTTAACATGACCTAACAATTAAAAATACTTCTCAAGCATTTTTTAATCTTATTTAATTCATTTCAGCATTTACTTATACATTACTAAATCCAGTCTTGTATCTGTTAATATAATCTAATGGACCTGAGCTAATATGAACTGACAATGAGCAGTTGTGTTTTTATTAACTACTGTTGTCAACAAAGATTAATACATTTTATAACAAATGTATTGCTCATTGTTAGCATATTGCCATAGAATTCATTGGCAAAAAATTGCAATATGTAAGCAGTTGGAGAGCTAGTCATTATTGGGTTACTGACTAATAGCAAAGGAATGCTAATATATAATGCATATATTTATTATTATCATACAACCTACTAATAATTTAAAAAGAACAAATCATGTAAAAATAGATACTAGTTAGTATTAAGAAAGAAATGGTAAAACAGCTTGCCTTGGGATATGATCTGATTCTGCTTCATGTGACTGTGTTCTCTTACAGCGGCCCGCGCAACGGGTGCAGGTGCGCTCAGGGCCCGCACCTGCCGGGGCTCGCCTAGGATTGTGTTAAAAATTGAGCCAGAAATGGACATTGATTATGGTACGCTGCTGAGCTTTTAATGTAGTAGCCTGAACATGGGTCCACTACAACTTCTTGACTGAATACTGACTACAAAACCTACTGACTTACTATAATGGTTGCCAATTTTGCTTGCAGTGGAGGCCAATAAAGCAGTCGAAAAGACAGGAACAAGGTGATTGATTGCACATTTATCATGAGAACACATGGACACTTTCTCATGAAAGACCCCATGAAATCAAAGTTTTGTGGCTTTTATATGCCCACATTTTAAATTACCAAATATATCCAAATTCTCGTCCTCCAACTAGCAAATTCCAGTAGCGCAGCACGATTCACAACTGGTGATTTGTTAAAAAAAAAAAAAGAAAGAAAGAAAAACTGCTCGTCAAGCCATTTTGTGGGGTCTTTGAGGACACTGATGGCTGCTACTGTTTTGGTGCTGGTGTAACAAGCCCTATGTTTGTTACTGCCATATTTTAGTGTGGAGAAAAAGAAGAGGAGAGCATGGATGATGATGTTGTGGAAGAGGAAGAGTATGCATTTGTGGATGATCCAAAAGACCAAAACTATCTACCTAATTCACAGAGGTAATGTTGTACCTGGATACTGATTGTAGTCATCTGGATTTGACCAATGATAATTAAGTGTACGTTGGATATAATGTCATCATAACCTCTTGGAAACACTCATTGTTTCATTTTATAGATGTTTTGTTATAGCATTATTACAGTAATCAGTCAATGATAAAACAAAGTTGTGAATTATGCTAACTTGAGAGTTTCCTCTATCATGGAAAACCTGTAAATATAAGGAAAATAAAAAGTCATTGAATTATTAAAAAGGAATTAAGTGACTTTCTAGTCATGCTCAGTTAGAAAACATTTAATTAGCTGGAATTGCTTTTTGGGGGAGCTGAAAGTTTCTAAAATACATAAAAGAAATTTTGAAAAATCATTATCCAGTAATCGCAAACAACTGGAAAATGACAATTTACAGCATTAGCCTAATCTGATTTTAGTCGTGCATTTGGTTTGTGGCCAATTAATTATTGCTTGATGCTCATGTTTGTTTGTTTGTTCTGCAGTGATGAAGAGGATGTTATCAGTAGCGAAGAAGACGTCCCTTTTAGAGATGACCTGAATGACGAGAGCTATGATCCTAAGTATGAGAGGTGCATGTTTGTTTTCAGCTTCTGTATGATGAAGGTCTCGTCTCCTATGCCCTCTCTCCATTTCTGTCCTGGTGTGTAGAGATTTTCTTAAGGTCCGGCGCAGAGCCCCCACCAGACTGACGGAGAAGAAAGACAAGGCTACAGGGCAGGAGACTGCAACAGAGTTAGAGACGGAGATCAAAACTGAGGGAGGGGAGAGCACAGATGTGCAGACCAGTGCTGAAGTTGAGGAAGGTGCTGAGCCGCCTAGGAAGTGAGTCAGTAATGTCGTTTCATATATTTGTGATGAAAATATAAGTGGACATAAGAAAAACACTTCTGCAAACAACTGATATGTGAATGATAAAGAAATATTAACTGTCAGGTTTTTTGTCTTAGAAGAGGGCGGAGAAGGAAAGATGATAAAAGTCCCCGTCTTCCTAAGAGAAGGTAACAAAGCATCTCACATTCAATGCTTTGAAAATTGCTCTAAAACAGGAGTAGAGCAGTAACCATCTTTTTTTATTAAAATATAGATTTGCAAGAATATATATGCTTACAATTAATTTTGTTGGTCCACTTTAGACATTCTACAAACTTTAGGTAACTTTGCAACTACATCTCAACTAACTCTCACTAGTAGACTGTTATGTTTGGCTTATGGTTAATGGAATGATTTGTAGTTGCAAAGTTAATTATAGTCAGTCTAATGTTTGTTAGAGGAGCGTAATAAAAGGTGTTTGCATATATATATATATATATATATATATATATACAGCTATGGAAAAAATTAAGAGACCACTGCCAAATCAGCAGTTGCTCTGGATTTATTTTTTATAATATAAATAATAAATCCAGAGCAACTGCTGATTTGGCAGTGGTCTCTTAATTTTTTCCATAGCTGTATATATATATATATTATATATATATATATATAATTGATTTGTTGTTTGAGCAAAGCTATTAAAATAAATACAATTAAAATAAGTAAATAAGGTCTTGATTAAATTTCCACAAGTAATATCTTTTTTTTTTAAATAAAAAAACAAAAACAAAAAGGCAATTTCAAGTGTTGATTTCCAAAAAGTCATAGAAATTATAATTACTAAAATTATAACAGATCAAGGAAAAGTAATAGAAATAGAATTCTAGTCAATGTTTTTTAGTCATGTTCAGTTCAACGCTGTATTTGAGTGTGAAAAACATTATTATGTCACAAGCTAATTGAAAAAACATGGAAACATATACATTTATTGGTCACGAAGTGTGGGAATCCTGATTATTGCTGTAGTCTCTAAAAAAGTTTAATAATTGTATATTTTGTATATCCATTCATTTTCTGTACAATTAAGTGCATTACAGTAAACACTAGCTGCATCCGAAATCGAATATTTCCCTACTATATAGTATGTGAAAAACAGTACGTGAGCAGAGTAGTATGGCTGAAATCATAGAATTCGAAAAACAGTAGGCGAAAAGGATGACCTACTGACTTCCGCGAGATTCTAAACTGTGCATACGATGGACACTTTACTATCCCATGTGTTTAGTAAAGTCCCATGTGATTTATGAGGTAAAATTTATTAGGTAAATAAATGTTATTTGAGAAATTCCACAAAAAGCGTGATCTGCGAGCAGCTGACCGAAGCCTCCTCTTGATTGTCGGCTCGGACGACGTAGAAACGCAGATGAAAACAGAAAGCAGATGTAAAAACAGCGCGAAGTTGGTGCAGTCACTGGAATGGGCTCTTTACATTTTCGCACTGTTGTGATCGTGTATGTCAGGCGACAACAACATGGTGCACGTTGTATGTCCGACTCATGTAGTATGACTCATTCATACTACCAGTAATCATACTATATACAACATACTTTTTTAACAGTCGCGAAGTATGTTCTTATTTAAATATAGTACCTACTCGCATAGTACTGTGATTTCGGACGCAGCCACTGTTTACTTTTACTTTTTACAGATGGGTTGAAATAATTTTCTGTGGTAATTGGCAGCATGTCACAATTTATTTTGTATTTACTTTGCAATCTAAAGATTCCAGTAAAATATTAATAGTAGGGCTGTCAAACGATTAATCACGATTAATCGCATCCAAAATAAAAGTTTGTGTTTACATAATATATGTGGGTGCACTGTGTATAATTATTTTGTATATATAAAAATACATAAACATGCATGTATATTTAAGAAAAAATATTATTTATATATAAAATATTTATATTTATATATAATATAAATTATATCTAAATCTATATACAGTATATACATGACAATATTTCTTAAATAAATACAAGCATGTGTGTATTTATATATATATATATATATATATATATATATATATATATATATATATATATATATATATACATGCATGCATGCATACATGCATACATAAAACAATTATACACAGTACACCCACATTTATTATGCAAACACAAACTTTTATTTTGTATGCGATTAATCGTTTGACAGCCCTAATTAATAGAAACTCCTTTCCTACATTAACTGAAAATCATTTGTTCTTCTGCACAGGAAAAAGCCACCGGTCCAGTATGTGCGTTTGTGAAATGGAAGGATGTGGTACGGTTCTGGCCCACCCACGCTATTTACAGGTACAAACGCAAACTAATATCACAATTCGTTTCTGATCTGAATTCTTGGTTGTCAAAACGATTTCAAGGGCGATATTGGTTCATTTAGAATGATACAGATACGATTGTACCAAAACGATTCAGCGACTTGAAATCGATTCAGTAACTTTTTAGCCAAAAATTCAACCAGTGCGACTGAAATAAATACCTGGACACTGGGCAGTTCAGCTGAAGTTTCCTAGATTAATGTTGTTTCTTGTAAGGAAATCAGGTGAAACAAACAAGTAAACAACAATTAATGGCAAATGTATTCACATTTTATTTTAATAAAGTGCAACTAATTGACCTTTACATATCCTACAGTCATCGAGCGACTTATTTTGAACATCTCCGTCTTTGCAAAAGCCAAAGTGTTTCCACACACTGGACCATAATGGTGACTTGATAATTTCTCACTCGTTGGCTTCTCCTCTGCCATCCGCCATGCTATGTTTTGTTGTCTTTGCGCTTCTGCTGGCGCGTGGCGATGATGTCACAGATGTGCAGATTGAATAGAGTAACGTTTAGTGCCTTTATCATTAAAAGTGCTAAGAAAAAACATCCATATAAAGTCTGACCTGCTTAATTCCAATCTATTATTCACTAGTATGGATAAAATCGATTGATTGTCTTTTCAAACTGATGTTATGTTAGATCGATATATGTCGTCCGGAAGGCCAACTTGCAGAGCACAGATCAATGTAGCTGGATGATAGGAATATGAATCAATACATCTATGTAGTAGATGAATCGTTACACCCCTATTAGCACAGAAATTAGACTTGAAACCTTCTGTTGTCTTTCTCCCCTGCAGCATCACATTAAATATCAACACCTGATGAAGAAGAAATACGTCTGCCCTCACCCTTCTTGTGGAAGACTCTTCCGGCTGCAGAAACAACTACTACGCCATGCCAAGCACCACACAGGTAAGACAGACGCATCTGAAGTTTGATATGAAGGGTCTTTGGTTAGGTGGCTTTTTTAAAGTATAGCCTGTGTTGCAGATCAGAGAGACTATATCTGTGAGTTCTGTGCTCGCGCCTTCAAGAGCTCTCACAACCTGGCTGTGCATCGAATGATACACACTGGAGAAAAGCCACTACAGTAAGTCATACCTCTGCTGCTTACACATTAATGCACTCTATTACTTTCCCAATTGAGGAGACTATGTTTTCAGACCTGTAGATCGTGTGCTTCGTTCCGAAACAGAGACTTAATTTGTTACAATGTTGCACTTTCTTCTTGATCCGGTTCGCTTTCACAAAGCAACATTTCAAAGTGTACCGAAATGTGTTTATGCAAGTCACATTGGTCAGAGTTCACGTTTGCATTCCTCTGTGTCATCCATTAAGATGGATTGACACGTTCGCTCTGTGGGCTTATTGTGGCTTTATCTGTAGCTGTCGTGACATGCAAACACTAATACGAATTTAGCCTTGATTCCTGCTCGGCGTTGGGTCGGATTGCGTCGTTTACAATCAGGGATCTCGAAGCGATTGTTTTGGTGTGAATCTGAGCGTGATGACCATGTTCATATATGCCTAAATGACCCAGGTGTGAAAACGCCCTGAGGTAAGGTATTACGTACGTACAGTCTCTTGATATTTTTTGTAAAACGATATATTGCTATGTTGTAAAAAAAATATTTTCGAAGAAAATACTATATAATTTTTTTTATTAAAAATGTCACATTTATTTCAATGTGTTAATTGCTGTTTCTTTGTACAGTATTTGTGACATTTACTGGCAAAGTGAAAATTGTTTCTACACCTAATATTTGAGTGTAGGAACACAGAATGACTTTTTCAGACAGATTTATTGAACTCTGTCTTAATTGGTAAGACAAACAAAAATTGTCCTCAAAGTTATACCATTGGTTGAGTCAACGTTGCTCCATCAAGATGTTTTCATTTATGGGGAAACCCACAATCATTCCCTCAGCATATTATGCAGTAAAAATGATTTTTTCTCTGAAAAAACTACACACGTCACCTTTATACAGAAAACAATAAAAAAAATCTTGAGATTAAAGTCATTATAATAAGAAATTAAAATCGTTAAATTTCGAGAAAAGGAAACGTCCTTTGGTGAAACAAATTTAACGACTTTTTTCTCGAAACACGACGACTTTATTCTCGATATTTAATGAGTTTATTCTCAAGATTGTATTTCGACTTTTTCTCGAAATTTAACGAGTTTAATCTCGCATTATAATGACTTTAATGTCAAGATGTTTTTTTTTATTATTGCTCAGCCCCAACCGTACCTTTAAAGCTACACTGTGTAACTATTTTAGTTTATTCTTAGCTAAAAACACTTAGTTCTTTAAAAAATATATGTGCTCATTAATGTATATTTACTTCGTTCGAGAAATAAAGTATTATCGTGAGTGTATGCCATTGAAAATACATACGGGTAAGGGGTTCTAATGTTGGTCGCCATGTTGCCCCTCCATCTTGAAAGTACATTAGCCAAAGAGGGACATACCCGTTAATTCAAGCTTCGCCTTTCGCGTTTACGTTTGAGTTAATACTCATGGACGAGGTCGAACTGGAAGCCATGTTAATCTTGGACTACATTGGCCACCGTAGGAGTTAAAACGAAATCGGAATTGAGAGGAACAGAAATTAATAATCACTGGATGGTCATACTTTTTCACCGCTAGATGGGGGTAAAAATCACACAGTGTAGCTTTAACATATAATTTTCATCTTTACACCCACTCATCTCCTTCCTAGGTGTGAAATCTGTGGTTTCACTTGCCGTCAGAAGGCCTCCCTCAACTGGCACATGAAGAAGCACGACGCAGACGCCACGTACCAGTTCTCCTGTAGCATCTGTGGCAAGAAGTTTGAAAAGAAGGACAGTGTGGTTGCTCACAAAGCCAAGAGCCACCCCGAGGTGCTCATTGCCGAGGCCTTGGCCGCCAACGCCGGAGCCCTCATCACCACTCCTGCCGGAGTCACCACGCTGCTGGAGACCTCCATACAGAACAGAGCAGGGGGTCCCTGAGGCCCAGGGGAGCTCTGCGGTGCCAGCCGCTCAGGTGACCCCGGTGACGCACGTGGGTCCAGTGATGGTTGTGGATCAGGATCACCCGCTGCACTCCATACAGGTACCGGTGACCATGGCCATGTCATCGACAGAGGCGAACAGCGTTCCATCACAGCAGACCTCCACACAGGCTCTGCAGATGCCCCTACAGTTCATCTCTACGCCCGTCTCGCAGCAGCTCCCCCTTCAGTCCTCTGCAACCAGCGTCTCCCAGCAGGCTGCTTTGGTCCAGCAGTTGCCCGTGCAGTCCTACAGCCCCCAGTCTCAGATGTCCTTCAGAGGGCTTCCTCAGCAGCAGCTCCCAATGGTATCTGTTGCACAGCAGATGCCTCTTCAGACCACCCAGCAACATCAAAACCAGACCCTCCCTAGTCTCCAAAGCCACAACCCGGTTCCCAATACTCCCTCCTCTCCCAAAACCTGCCCGAGGCACCCTCCGACTGCCGGAGCGGTTTGGGATTTGGGGAGTAATCCCGTCTCCTCTTCATCTACGTCTCCCCAGTCTTCCAATACCCCTTCGGAGACGAGACAGGTGGTCTGGGAGGGAGATGGGACTAATGAGAATGGAAATGGGGGTGGGGTTTGGGAGGCGGGTGGTCAGGGGGAGGAGCAAAACATAATGGACAGTTCAGACGGCCAGATGCAGCGTGTTCTGATGTAGTGAAGGAAGTTGGAGTAACATGGAGGAAAGTGAGTTGACTGTTATTTGTCACCCTCCTACTTGTTCTGAAGTTAAATATATAGAGTCATAAATATATTGTATGTAATCGCATTAACTTTTGGTAGCTTTGTAGAGATGTCTGTACCAGGGAGACTGTGTTGTCATTGTTCATTTTGTATATAAACAGTTATAGTTACCTCCAACAACCACATCTGTTTTGTGCGTATGCGTGTTTTGTGGCTCTAGAGGCTTTCGCAGAACTCAATTCATGGTAGTCTGTGTGAGTAAAGCCATTGTGTAAGCAAAGTTGTGCCATCATGTGGCTTGAATTGGTACTGTAGAAACTAGGGATGCTTCCATATTACAGATAGGGTTGGGTATCGTTTGAATTTGAACGATTCTGATTCCAATTCCGATTCCTTGTTTCGATTCCGGTTCCTAACGATTCTCGATTCTGATTCTTTTAAGAGGCAGGGTCAAAAAAAGTTTAGCTAACCTTGCTAAACAATGGTCTTTCTGAAGGAAATACTCCTTCTGTCACAAATACTCCTTTTGTCACAAATGTTGCATTTTGCCGAGATTTCGTTATTCTTAGAAAAGTGAA